>VWZO01002559.1:1082582-1126062 GCA_013396975.1 Bucco capensis | reverse complement strand
TTTTCCCAGTCAATAATGAATTTGTTGTTTCCACAGACATTGTTACTATATCTAATGTTTAGTGACTAATTGCTTGTGACCCTAAGCATTGTGCTCTCTGTGCTATTGACATACTGCAGGTTATTTCTGTTTATTTCTGCAAGGGATTGTTCCCTTTCCTAGTATAGCTTAGTGCAGGAACTAGGTTTGTAATGCAACTTTCCATTAATTTAGCACTTTTTATACAGAGTGTCTTGCTTATTCTTCCTCTTTGTTTAGCTCCTGCAAATATAGATATATTTTTGCTCCTTGACTCTCCTTTTACATCTCATTCAGCAGTTTGATGTCAGTGACACAACAGCTTTCCTTTCCCTGCCTCTGAACTAGGCAAGATTTCCTCAAGTGCTGATGTTTTGTCCTAAATGTATGTTATTCTCTCTCCACATCTTTGTGGCTGTTGCTGTGCCTTTCAATCACAGTTTTACAGTTCACTTTATTCTTTATCTTTTGTATTGTGTTTTTCCAACTGAAGTGCTTTTTGCTTCCACTCCTGGTTTGTTTGTTTGGGGTTTTTTTTTTTGCCACTGGAATTATTATACAGACATGATGTTAACTTATTAGCTTCCTTTATTATATTACTTTACCTACTTTTAGTTCTCATTTTTAATTTTGGCTCCTACTAATACTATTCCCTTCCTGATCTAAACACTCTACAGCATCTTTCAGTTCTACCACCTCTATTCCCACCCTGCTTTCTCTCTCTCCTGCCATTCCCCACCATCATATCTGAGTGGATACCATCTTGATGAATAAATGATCAAGATTGTTCTACAAGCAATCTGTCATGTGCTGTGTGACCTCTTTTAAAGCTGAGATGGAGCTGTGAATTCCAGATTAGTGCTCCAGGAGCTGCTCTTATGTAAATGGACAGGAACTGGTGTCTGGCAATTCCTTCTGAAGACTTCCTGTCTTTGTTCTGCTCTTCTAGCTTTCTATAATTTATCACTTTCAGGACAAAGTAAGTGACTTTGAAAAAGGAAGTTTTGCCCCAATTATAGCTTGATTGAAGTCCATTTCAAACAGATGTACTCAATAGATCATCTTGGAAGGAAGTTAGTTATTACCTAGCAAGAAATAAACACACATGGACACATGAAATAGGTGTGGGGTTGGGTTTTTTTCCCCTCCACCTTTATTCTTTCATAATTAATGCAGAGTAAAAGTGTCACTTTAAGATTGTGATCATCATTTTAGGTTTTTAGCTCAGCCAGGAGGAGGTAGGACTGGAAACCCCAGGTAGAGTTCTCTAAAGGTTTTTCAAGTGTTTTAGATCATGTGAACATTTGTACTCTTTGCCTTTTATTAAAGCCTATCTGAAAAAGGACCTTAAAATACATCCTTGAGTAGTTAAGCAGTAGACCCAGTGGTAACATAATGAACTTCCAAGGAAAAAAAACACATTGATTTTAATATTTTCCTTTTATGTTATGAAAATGGTGCAATCACCTCAGATTTTTCCATAACTGTAAGAAACATTAACCAAGTGTCAAAGAGTGAAAACACACTGGAAGAAGAAGAGTGAAAAATAAAGCTTTTCAGTTCTCTGCTGTTTCTTAAAGCACAGTGATCACTCTGATAGTTAAGTCCATGTGCTGCTCTTTCAAGTGTTGTGGTTTTTAAGGCACAGGTAAAGACTCATTATACCCAGATTGTAACTCAATGCACAAGATGCAACTCTAGTTCCTCTTGGTACTCATTTCTTTTCATGTAGTCAGTGAGGTTTAAAATGACCAGTTTATATTATAATCTCTATTTTACATTACTTCTATACAATAATGTTATTGAGCCAAAGTGCAGTCATGTTTTCAACAACCAGAAACTGCCATGAGTTCTGCCTGGTCCATTTTGGACAGGCAAAATCTGCAGAAGACATACTTTGCCTTCTCCTGCACAAAAAAAAGCATGCAAAGGCAAAAGATTCTGCACAGTACAGCTACACAAAGTCACAAAGTAGACCCAAAAATATAAATCCAATATCCTTACATTATTGTACTTGCAGAATAAAAGCAAAAGTTAGTGTAATGATGGATGGTTAGACTTTGCATCAGAAAACTGCAATGGATTAAAATCAGTGTTCTCTGCTTTAGATTTATGACATTTTAATGCAAGTGGGACAAGCTCATTAATACCTTCCCAAATGTAAGACATCTGTTGTTCTAGGCTTAGGAATTCTTAAACTCAAAAGTGAACTATGGATGGCAGGTGTGACTCTACAAAGGAAGAGTGGTTTTAAAGCATTTGCCACTGTAGGTAAGAAATAAGTGAAAATCTGGTAGCTAAGTAAATTCCTAGGCTGAGAAAGCACTGATTTTTTTATCAATTTTGAATTGCTTTAAAGACTATACTTAAACCTTTCAACTTAACTTTGGTTTAATAATTTACTGTACATGGGAATTTAGTAGGCTTTAAAATGTCCCAGAGGAGCTTTGAAGGCTCTGAGGTGCTGTAATGAGAGAAAAAATAAGCTAGGTGCACCTATAAGGACTAAAGCAGAACTTGCAACTCTTGGTTTATGATTCCCACTCCCTAGAATCAATCCTTTTCCCCCATTATTAGATGATTGCTTCTCCTGGGTGAGGTGTCTCTGTGCCCTTTGTGAGGCTTTCATGGATGTGTTTATAATACAGGAGCACTGAGAACTTAATCTCTTGTAATTGTGAATTCCTATTAACTAGATATACTTTATGTACATGAATATGTCTCATTAGCTCTGTGTCTTTCCCCAGGAGAATTATACAAGAGACACTCAATGAGGCAAAGCAAAGTGAGCATTTCTGTGCTAGGTCATTTTGGAAACAGAAGTCTACCAAATAAGCAAATTTTGTACATCTCTTGAGGAGTTTCCCCCAGATTTCTTGGAAGCACTTTTCTGTTATAATCTTGCACCAGAATAGAAGACAAATGAGTTTCATTTTAAGAAGTGTAGAGGATTGTGTGGGTCTGTCTGCATATGTTTGAGATCCAAGGAGGGAAAAGAATGATCACAGACAGCTAATTCTTAGCTTAAACAAGAGTTTTTCCATATGTTGAAAGAATATGTGTAATCACAAAGTGAATAATTTACAGACAGCTTTGGAATTTGTTCAGGGAAAAGGATCTATTTTGGGGTGTTGGGAAAAGAGATCTCTCTTATCAGGATGGATTAAACCCTGGAGAATGACATTTCATGCAGTATAAAGCTGTATGAATAAAGCTTGGAATTCCACTATGGGAGAGGTTGGTACAGACATGCATTTCACATCAAGAATCAGAAAGACATCAAAAGGAGAGAGAAATGAAGAAGTGTTGTGTTGTAGTTATCAGCCTGCAGTTTGAGTAGGTAAAAAAATGGGGATTACAGAAGAAGAGTGGTATGACATACTACAAAAATGCTTGTGCCAGTGCAGAAGTAGAAAACTGAGCAGAGGAGTGTTCTCACTTCATAACAATTTGCATGAAAATTCATGAAACTATTAGTTAATCTTTCCAAGCAAATCTCTGTGATTTCCACCAGGCAGCAGAGCAGCAGTGGATGGATTTGCAGAAGCCTCCCGGAGAATACAAAAGGAAACAGGAATTACAAGAGGAAGAGAATGACTTTTGCCATACTTTAAACCAGATTGTGCAGTGCTCTAACATGCAGAGTGAAAGAGAAAACAGCTGGGAGGTGATGCAGCAAGAGATTGTGCTGAGTGAAGCCTTTCCCAACCCTGAATTCCTTCAGTGGCCAGCACCTGCTGTGTTGCCCAAGCACTCTCTGCTCACCAGCACTGGGGATGCTTCCTAGCTGCACGACTTGGCAGGAACACTAGGGTTTTTTGGGGGGGCTAGAGAATGTTCTTTGCAAGCTTTGTGTCCTAGTTTCATACACAACTGTGTTTCACTTTGTAAATTCAGTTCGCAACTCACACCCAAGTAGCTTTACAGAAGATTTTCACCAAAGGTTATTTCCCTGGGGGAAAAGCTCTCGGAGTGCTGGTGGCTAGGAGGATGCCCATGAGGCAGCAATGTGCCCTTGTGGCCAAGAGGCCAATGGCATCCTAGGATGCATGAAGAGGAGCGTGGCCAGCAGAGCCAGAGAGGTTCTTCTCCCCTCTCCTGTGCCCTGGTTAGGCCTCCCCTGGAATGCTGTGTCCAGTTGTGGGCCCCTCAGCTCCAGAAGGCTAGGGAGCTGCTGGAGAGAGTCCAGCCCAGGGCCAGCAAGATCCTGAAAGGAGTGGAGCATGTGCCCTAGGAGGACAGGCTGAGAGAGCTGGGTCTCTGCAGCCTGGACAAGAGGAGACTGAGAGGAGACCTCAGCAATGCTTAGAAATATGGGAAGGGTGAGTGTCAGGAGGAGAGAGCCAGGCTCTGCTCAATGGCATCCAATGGTAGGACAAGAGGGAATGGGAGCAAGTTGGAGCACAGGAGGTTTAGTATTAAGCTGAGGAGGAACTTGTTTGCAGTTCAGGTGCCAGAGCACTGGCCCAGGCTGCCCAGGAGCCTGTGGAGTCTCCTTGTCTGGAGCCATTGCAGAGCTGCCTGGACACATTGCTGTGTGAGCTGGTCTAGGTGCTCCTGCTCTGGCAGGGGGGTTGCACTAGATGATCTTTCTAGGGCCCTTCCAACCCCTGACATACTGGGATACTGTGATACTGTGAACAAGATGTGGTCCAAGCATGAAATAGCAGAGCACACATCTTCTTCTTTATGGCTGCTCAAGATCTCTGTAATCTCACAGATCTCTCTTAGACCTCTGATGAGCTCTGTTGATGAACTCTGGTGCCTATTTATCCACCTGAAGTAGCCTAGGCCAAAAGTCTTCTCAGTCCAGGGCTCCTCTCTGCAGGCTTTCCAGCCTCTCAAGATGTGATGAGTAATTCTGTGGCTGCACCAAGACTTGTGCAGATCAAGTCTTTCCCTCCATATTGCTTTGTGTATGATCTTTTTTCTCCCCTGTTCATTAAGAGAACCAGGTAATTAATTTTTATTGGGTTTTATTTGTGTTAAATTTCCAGGCTATTTTTGCCTTCCCTAGAGGCTGAAAGTGAAAGAATGAAAATGTTAGAAACCTGTACCTAGCAGAAATACCTTTTTTGTTTGTTTGTTTGTTTTTTTAGCTCTGATTCAGGCTCTGTTTCCACAGCAAGGATCCCAGCTTTATTAATTATTGGAATATCCAGCAGTACACGTTGACATCCTTGTTTATCTCTCAGACTAATCCCTGCAGGCACAAGCAAACAAACAAAAAGAGATCTACCAGTGCAAAGTAATTAGTCAAATGTTTAGAGCAAGTCTGAATCAGCTGGATGAGCTAGTAGCAATCCACCACAGGATTTCTGATCTGAAACCTGCCACTGCAAAGCCAGATGAACTTCATTGTCAAGTCAGATGGAAAGTTACTTGATGCTGAAGCAAAATCCCCAGGCAGTATCTTCAGTCTATACCTTAGGTGGGTGAATATGGTTAGAATATGATGAAAGTGGAGCAAAGGAAGTTATGATTTGCTTATCCTTTTCAACTGATCAAATCATAATTGATCAATAGCATCACTTTTAATCAATCTAATGATATATCTTTATTTTGTCAACTGATGCATTTTATTTTGCCAGAATAGGGTGATAAGAGATGCAGCTGAGGCTACCTAAGAAGTACTGAGGGAGTGCTTTTAAAAGTCAATTTTACAGCCCCAAATTGACCAACTTTACCCCCAGCTCTTTTCAGGTGACAAGAATCTGTGCCATCAATAAGCTTTCTTTAAGTATTATTGAATATTTTACAATATAGCAGAATTTGGTTGTATATTTCAGTGAAAATAGACTGTGCAGAAGTCTATGTTAAAAGCTTGAAAATCCTTGTCAAGTATTATTGTTCCTTCACTTTCACATGTGGAAATGATTTAAAATCATTTTGCAGGATTAAGATATTTAAAGCCATTTGGGCCTTCAAAAGATTGTGGAAGTGCCTAAAAAAATTTTATGTCAGTAATTTATTTTAACTTAACATAAAGGGAAGCATGAAGAATCCAGCAGCTGCTGAATTGATTACAGCAGTACACACAATTTTGTTTCTATCATTTCTTGTCACCCTTTTCCTTCCTCCACTCTTTTTGAAAGCAAGAATGAGAATCTTCTGAAGAACTTCTGCTCAGAGCATAAATGGGATGGATTCTGGGAATGACTCTTGTTTCAGTTTTTTTTCCTCCTTTTCTTTTGGTAATTGCATAGTAATTAGTGACTCCAAACTTGTGGGAATTGCTCTGCTCCAGTTCCATCTTCTTCTGGAAGGCTTTAAGAAGCCTGTAGATGTGGTGCCTAGGGTTAGTGGCATGATGGTGATAGGTTGATGGTTGGACTTGATGATCTTAGAGGTCTCTTCCATCCTGAATGATTCTGTGATTCTTAGTGCTGGGGGAGAGGGAAAGGAATTGCTCATTTCTCCAATCAACATGGATCAAGTCTGTAAATTCATTCCAGAGGCTGTGAGGGAAACAATGACAATGGGTTTTACCAACAAGACTTCTGGAATGCTCAGTTGTATATTTACCACTTCAATATAGAGCAGTTGCTGTGGTATTTTCCATCTGTCTAAATGTTTTAGGGAGAAAGAGAGAGTGAATCCAATCCTTATTTCCAAGGTGAAATTGATTTTAACTAGAACCAATGCATTTTATATCCCTGTGCAACTCAAGGCTAACTTAGTATTCATGATGCTTTTCTTCCTACAGTACTCCTGTGGTGTGTTTCATTTGCAAAGTGGCATGCAAAGGCATAAAGGCCCAGAGGAATCTAACCCTTCTACCTCACACAAAAAAGTAAATGAGATTTTCCTAGCATTCTGTCTCTTCATCATCTGGAAAACCTGCTGCTAGGGAAATATTCTTCTGATGTTCAGTGCATTTGCTGATAAACTTGTAGCTTGTTTAAAAGGCACTTTCAGTTTGCATATCATCAGCAAACATCTGCAAGGATTCCAAAGGAAAAGGTAAAACACTAGCAGTAGACAAAGTGATGAGAGAAGAGCAGGGAGAGCAAATACACATGTTATTAGTAACTGAGCTAGGAGATTTGCTTGTGTCCAGCTAAGGTAGGAGATGCACAAAAGTCCAATGACAATTCCCAATTCCAGCCTCATGAGAAATGTTTGGTGTCTCTACCTAACCATATAATATATTTTCTGAGGGTAGATGCCATTTTCTAGGGAATGTCTTTAGTGAACATTGATCAATGTTGTCCTTGTGTCATGGACCTCAGGTGTCCCTAAGATCAGAATGTGGCACTCAGTGCTTTTGCAGTGGAAAGGGAACTATTGCCACACACACACACAAATGATGTAATATGCATTTTGTTCTTTTTTTTTTAAAGTCCATAAAAGCTCCCCTATCCAGCTTTTTTTAGCTTTTACATTTTCAAGTAGCAGACAAAATCTTCATCTTGTCAAGTTGCTAAAACTCTGAGGTTTTTTTTTTCCTTGGAGATACAGGAAGTTCTTAGTGAAGTTAAGTGACTTTCCCTAGGGCATAAGAGCTGGTGGAAGGAAAAAATGAGAATTAAGACAGAATTTTCTGTCTCTCAGCTTCCTGTTATACACCATCAGATCAAGCTAGCTCTACAGCCAGCACTCAGCATGTTTTTAAAAGTACTTTCTTGGGATGATCCCACTGATAACAAAGGGGGAAATGTGTCATGTGGGTGCCTGCCATGGATAGGCACCAGGTCTGTCACATTGTCTCTAAAAGCACATGAGAGTCACACAAATTCACAGCAAGCATGTGGTCACTTAGGAACATTCCCAGGGGAGGTCATCGTGTCCACACTGGTTCTGTTCCTCCTCTCTCCATTCCTCCTACTCAGCAGGCAAACAAATATGTTCTGTGTGAATATATATATCACAACAGCCTGGCAATCACTGAGCAACCAAAGCAAATCACTGACAAAATCCCTCTGTCAACTTCCCAGCAAATCTAAACACCACAAACTTTGCTATCATGAATATAATAGAGGGAAGGAAATGCTGAATACACAATTCTGCCATAAGCTAAATGAAAAACAAAAAAAAATTGAATCCCTAAGCAAGAGATGATGACAATTTACCTTCTCTTCTCCAAGCCTTGTTTTTAGCTTTCTTTTGTCTGTCTTAACTCAACCTCATAATTTTCTATTTTCATTACTCTTCTGATGATTTTTCTTTCTCCAAGATCAGTTGTTTGTGTCCATGGTTATAGTCACTCTTCTCATAAGCATCAAGATGTCACCTTTGTTCCTCTTACCAATTATTCTTCTCTGTTCTGGCTTTAATTTTTGAACACCAAAAGGTCTTGAAAATTTTGGAAAGCTTAGTACTAATAGTTCATAATTAACTCATAAACCTATTTTTGTCTTGCAGATGTCAGTCCTTCTAATGACTGGTTGATCTTCCTTTATGCTTTGTATTTAGTACTTAGCACTGCAAATGTTCAGTAATGTTTCTCAAGTACAAATGGAAATTCAGGTGTTACTAAAGGTGTTAATAAAGCAAGCAAAGCCTAGAACCTCTAGAAGATTTAAGTCACTCCTCTGTTCCAAGAGTGAGATTTACATTAGGACCTGAAATCCAAATTCCACTAGTGACTGATGTTTCTCTCTAAAGCTTTGGAAACTTTTAATAGAAATGGAGCCACTGAATTCTTTTCAGAGAGGGGGAAGGCTATTACAGTTTGTGCTGGACATTAACTTAAGAGTTCCAGGCTCCATGTAAAAAAAAAATGTCATTCCACACCACTTTGCATCAAACTGAACAAGAACTTAAATGCTGCTACAGCCCAGTGTGTTAATTGGTCAGCAACAGCTTTTGATTCAGTATTCTAGCCTAGGCCTATGGAAAGCAAGAGTTTCACCAGCTTTACTGAACAATTACTTCATTGTATGTAATGTTTTTAGCCCAGTGAACTAAATCCTGCCTGCCTTTCTCTTTAGATTCAGTGGGAGTTTATAAGCAAAGTAACAGAGCTCAGAAAATGGCACACTGTTCCACTTGAAGGAAAGGGAGACTTTTTGGTAGGTGGAATGTAATTATGAGGCTGGATTTCAGCCAGGACTCAGGCACGAGGAGCTGTGGATTTGTCAAGCAGCTATATGAAACATGTCTCAAAGGTGTCCCCAAAGTAGAGGGAAAAGAAGGGTTTTGTCACCTACATAGTATTAGGCTAAGAATTCCATTCCCTTTCTCTGCTTTCAGTGTATGGAGGTAAAGTGGGAAAAGGAGAAGAGAGCTGCTGTGCAGAACACTCAGAGAAAGGCACCAAAGAGGGGAGAAAATACCAGTGAGTTTCACAGCATGTATTTTATTTGCTGTCCCATTCTGCTAGTGGGTGGTAAATATAAGCAGGATGTCTAATGTTCACCAAGGCAATAAAACATCTTGAAGTATGCAGAACGTGGGCTAGCTTTCAGTCAGTATTTTATGGAATAGTCCTCTGTAGAAAAGCACAGGGAGAGGAAATTAAGGTGCAGAAACCTCATCAAAATCCAATTTTCTGAAGCATTGGAATTGGCTAAACAGTTCTGTGTGACCAGTTATCATTAAATTAGGAGAAGTCCTTTATTCCTTCTCCCCACTTGCCTGCAGTCCAGAAATCCTGTTTAGTGGAGCTGGCATTTTCAGGAAGCAGGCAGAGCTGTGCTTCAAGAAGTGGAGACTTCTTTTGGTTCTAGTCTCTTGTAAGAAGCAAGGATAGATTTTTTTGATGCTTCCAGTCAGTCTCCAACTTGACATAAGAGTGATTAGAAGTGATTTCCTTGGTTTCTTTCTGCCCCTTACCAGTTGAGTCTTCCCAGGCAATCGCATGCTCTAGAGATTGAAGTGACAGTCTGGGGTTGAGCTGGGAAGCAACACATCAGCAACAGCTGCTGATGGCACCATTGGCACTGTTGGGCTCCAAGAAGACCCACAAAAATAAATGTCAGAAAGGGAAACTACTTTATTTTTTAATCAATGTTCTGCCTGGCCTGTCTTTCCTCCCGTGCAGTGATGTTTGGGAAGCCCTGTCTGGTTTTGTCTCTGCGTTGAGACAGCATCTTATTCAAAATGTTTTAGTAATTCTTCCATTCCTTATTAATTTGAAAATGTTCTCCTTAAGTTTAAAATTAGTTCAGAGACTGTTAAGAACATCAGTGCTCATTTGTTTTCTTTTTTTGTTTGTTTTTGCCTGATGATACATTTCAATAAATTATGAAGCACAGATCTGATACATCTACAGTGCCAATAAATGACATTTCATTAATTGGATTGTCAACAATGGGGTCAAAACCAAAACATAACCCCCCCAAAAAATCAGAACTGCATAGAACAGAGAGATTCTTTGGTTAAAAACCCCCAAAGAATGAAGCACCCTGTTTAATTCTTTGGGAAACTATAATTAACTTTTATAATAAATGTTCCTGCTAAATAGCTACACAGGGAAGCATCTTCTGAAAATGGAATAGAAAATAATCTTAAGGCAATTACAAAGAAGTTTTTTGATTTGCAGAATTTAGTATAATTATGTAATTTTCTTTTGTGTGCAAGCAGGCTTGGCATTGAACTCCCACAACACTGATGAGTCATCTGGAGCTGGTTCTTTCCCAGTGAATAGCGAGAAGCAAGCAAAAATTATCATTTGAATACAACCACCCAGGAGTACAAGGCATTAATCTAATTCTCCAGCAGAATCCATGGCCCAAGTTGACTGGGATGCTGTACTGAAGGTGTTATCTGGAACACAGGAAGGCCTGGCAGGATGGCTGTGACAAGCAATGTGAAAATGCTCCTTGGCTGAGATGTGAAAATGCTTTCAATCACCACCTTCAGATGAGTTCACTCCTTGAAAGAGTTCATTTCTTTGCCAGGATGTTTGCAAGGAAGGAGCTGTAAGAGTGTGTTTGACTTTATTATGCACTGTGAAAGGTGAACATATTGCAGACATTCATTTAGCAGGTTCCTTATATCAAGCTTGTTAAAAGTGGAGAACTTAGGAAATGCAAATCTTGCCCAACTGAATACATGGCATTACATGTGTAGATACAGAAATTGGTGAGTGCAAGCAGATATAGTTAGTGACACCCCTAATCTACATTTTAATGACTAAGTGTATACTGCTGTAACAGAAATCTGCTGATCTCACTGTTAGGCCACAAAATAGATTGAGTTATGCCAAATTTTTGTTCAGAGCCAAGCAAAGAGTATAAAATTATTTGCAAATAAACTTCTATTTCTTCTTAGTTTTCAAAGTCCCTTTTACTCTGACATTCATTACTGAAAGGAGCTTTGTCACGTTCTGGGATTCACCAAGCCCAGGATTTCAACTGTGAAGAAGCCAGGCTTTGGATGAAGTAAGTAGTAGGCATGGTGGGAAATGTGCATCCTTTAGAGGAGACTGGAGCAACCTGCTGGAGATAACCCTGCTTTGGGCAGGGCTCTTTGGGGAGCTGAGCTCAGGAGATGCTTTCCATCCTCAGTGATGTTATGATAAATATTAAGCAGTAAAAGGGATGATTCACTGTGTTCAGAGCAAGGGATTTCTAATTAATGAACCCTGTTCAAAATGAAATATGCTTGTACTAACAGAGTTTTTACAGTAGGGCTCTGTCTTGCAACTCATTTTTTTCCTGGTGGATTCTGACTCTGGCAAGAACTTGTGCCATCTCTCATCATTAGCACAGACATGACATGTTCAAAGGACCAAACCAAGTGCTTTTTACAGGACATATGCTATGTGACTTGAGACACATTAAAAGATAATTAAGTATATTAAACAATAATTTGATTTATTTCATATTTGGTTTATATGGGGATATAAAAACTGATTCATGCCTAATTCATTTCCCAGGCAATATCTTTTCATGGCACAGATGTTTAGCAAGCAGAAACAATTCTCTCTCTACAATACTTCTCATGTAGTGTCAGAGAAAAACTTGACCAGACAGTCTGTAATCAAAGGAGCAATCACATAAAGATGAGAAAGAGATGTGATTGCTTGGAAACAGAAATTTAAAAACAAGGTCCCTGATTACTTCTAAAATAGTATATTGGTCAGAAGTTGACCAGGAAAAACAATATGAGGACCTGGGACATAGTCCACTTGCAGTTCAAAGTCTTCATTTTGATGTCCCATACTATTATTTCACCATTTACAAATTCCAGGGTTGTTTTGTTTTATTTTTCCTGGACAGAACTGTGTTAGGAATCCAGGAAGCCAAAGTGTTAAATGGTGGACAAAACCACATGGACAATTATGGTATGTTAGCTAAAGTTTTGTTTTCCACTGAAAAACTGAAAGCAGTTTGTGATCTATTGAATTGCACTGCAGAAGTATTAAAAATGATGTTCTTTCTTTTACAAGTAAGAATGACTGTGCCTGGAGATCAAGTTCCTTAGCTGGTCAAGAGTCCAATCCAATGGAGCTGAAGCTGAGCTCCGTGTTCCTCATCCTGGATCTGCCTAGGCTCCAGACAGGCACAACCTGGCTTCAATCAATGGCTGGAAAGCATCCTTCAGGTGAGAATGGTCAGACTGGAATGACTAAGATTTGACATTAACACTTCTTCACCAGTCCCTCAACGAGTCAATAAAGAAGTTGCATTCTGCTCTGAGTGTACATATTCATTTCTGAATAAATTGGACCCAGGAAAAGTACTTATTTGAGGTCAAAACTTCACACCATCTTTTTAATTCCAATTCCAAAGAGTCAATCTTCAATCTTGCAGAGTGGTCAGGACACTCAGGCACTGCATAATTCACAGGTTTCCTTTTGACAGACAGGACAGCTTATTACTTTTTGTTTTTCCTCTTTCTTTTTCTTTCATTCTTTCAGGATATGCTCTGCCTTTGAAAGCAAACCTGGGAGGGCTTTTTTGTTTGGTGATAACTTCAACAGATTGTGTTGAAATATCTTTTAAAAGATTTATTTACCAATAGGATTTTATGCTGCTGTTTTTCTAAATTAATACAATCAGTGTTTAATAGCCATGAATCATCTGTTGGGATAAATGGGCAATAAACAGCCTTTTGATCATTTATCTCTATGCTATCACTTAAAGTCCCCGTTTGCAGATCATGACTGGGTTAGGCAGGGCTCTCTGCAGACCTATAACAAAGAAACAACTTTTTACTCAAGAGAATTTGCAATATACATGAAAGAGAAGATGAAATAACAGCGTAAGGGAGAAAATCAGGGTTGGGGAAGAGAAGGAAGATCAAATAAAAAATGAACAGACCTGAGCAGCAAAGCAAAAGTCACTGATGGCTGCTGGTAAAACAAGAAAGCTAAATATTACAATATGATAGCTGAGAAAAAATGTTCTTAGGTGCACAGATGTTAGAAAAAAAAGGTAATAAATAATGATATCTGCTTCAGTTATTTCTAATTAATTAATTTCATAATTTTGCTTAACATTTTAAGGGCCAAGACTCACTGCCTCTATCTATGTCTGAGGCTGTTTTCTATTGATTTGAAACCGTTAAGAGGCTTTGACTTACCTGGTCTACTTCTCAGTTCCATCAGGAGTGTCCTCTATGGACAGTTATTTCATTAGTCATTTTGTGGAATAAGTAACTCATTTTGAGACCTGATTGTTCATGGTCTAATTAAAGAGATGCTTAGAATTCAGTCGTGTTGGTTTTGCATAAGATGTAGGATGTGCTCTAGGTCAGTATCCTATGTCATTGTTAATTCTTTATTGTTATATTTTATTTTCTTCCTTTTCCCAGTGTTTCTTATTTTTCTTCTCCCAGTAATCAAGATTCAAAACATGTTTCCTCTATTAAGAAGGACAAATCATGACCAAAGTTAGTTTCTAGATTTAAGAAAGCTTCCATTTTCCTTGTATCTCCCATTCTGCATTGGAAAATTTGAATTCTTTCTTCTTCTTTGGCTTTCCTCTGTTCATATTTACATCTGTAATCCTATGCCCTCCACTTGAAAGCCTTGTAACTTTAGTCAAAATAAACACACAGAAAATAATTTCTATTTCAAGATGGTAATGGTTTCTGTTCTTTAGCAATTTGTCACTTTAGGCTCTTATAGAAATAGTAAAACTCCATGGTAATGTTCTCAAATTCCCTCAACACCTGTTTTAAGGGCATGCAGTTCTGCTGATGAATGTCCCATGCTTTAAGTAGTGATATGTCATTAATCACATTAAGAAATAGACCTAACGAACCATAAATTAAAAGCAAGACTGTGGTACTAGCTCTCTCTTTTTAGTAAAAATTAAAGTCTATTATTATCTCTGCATTGGAGAGAAAGGAACATCTGGAGATGTTATTGCCATGAGAGGTTGGTTCTTTGCTCCATCCCAGTGGCAGCTCACTCTTTGCTCTGCACCAGGGAGCAGTGACACAATTTGTTCTTGTGTCTTGCATGAGCTTTCTCTGAAGCTGGTGGTCCTAATCACAGGCAAATTACTGAAATCTAATCCTGATTTATATTTGCTGTGAGCAGAATTAGCAAACTGTTAGGCTTTATAGCCTGAAGCACTCTGGGAATGATCTCCAGAACTGGCACGATTTCCTTCAACAGTTCCATTGAAATTGTGATTATCAGAAGCTGCATTATTTCAAAAGGTAAGTTACTGCAAGCAAGAGATTTAATTAGCATAATCTCTTCTTTAAAAGTTAGATCTGCCATTAAAGTTTTAAAGAAAGAAGATCTGAGCTGAAATCATCTTTGTGTTTGACTAAAGCTCACTCCTTTTCCATCCCATTTTTTCTGAACAGCAGCAATTTGGTGATGGACTAGCCCTCGCCTTCAAAGCTGTGTTCAGTTTATACTTGTGCCTGTAAGAATGACACTGATTTCCTCAGATTTCCTACACATTTTCCATTTGCACTCTCACAATTTTCTAACCACAGTGTTGAGCCCAGAAGATTGATGAGAAACTGAACACAGGACACAGGTTAGCATCTGTCACTCAATCAGATGAATCCAAAAGGAAGGCTCAGGAGGAGTAAACATTTTGTTGTTCAGACACACTCCAAAGAAACTGTTAAAGGCCAGAAGGAGTCACAGATGTGTTCAAGGATGTTTTATCTTTAGCTTCTTAACTAAGATATCAGGTACTCTCCAGGTGAAATCACACCTGAGGCCACAGATTCTCTGTTGGATCATGTACCAAGGAAGCATCATGGCATGAGAGAGTAGCAAGGAGTCTGTAGGCACTGGGGACACTGCTTCTTGTGCCTGTCCTTTCCAAGACATGGAAGTGCATGAGTTGTCAGGGAATTGTTAATGACACTTGACTGTTCTTTGTGTTTAAAGGCATATTGTATCTTTTCTTTCAATAAACTTAACCCTTCCAGGCAGGATTATGTGGTGGAGGAGAGCAAGGAGACTCCAATGCCTTCCCTCCCCTTCCAGTGTTCAAAAGGTAAGATTTGAGCTTTTCCCTGTGAACTACAGAATTGGACAAATCATGCAGTGATGCTCTGTGAGTTTAGAAATGCTTTTTCATCAGTTGATGTTAGGTATGCTATAAAAAGCATATCACCATGGTATCCCAGCTCTTTCCAATTAGAGAAAACTATTCCTACCATTTACTTAGCAACTTTGACAATAGCCTGCAGCAGCAGTTAAACAACTTGCCTGCCTGGCATTTTACAAGATAAATTCTTCACTACTCTCTGTTTTTTTTTTCTTCTTGCACTGTTGCTTGCAAAGACTCCAAAGTTACTGCTTCTTGAAGCACTGAGGCTGCTGTTGTTGCACTCACTTGAGCTATGGATCACTGGCTACACTTTGTACCTTTGCATGCCAGTTTGAGGGAAATCAATTTGAGTCTTGAAGAGATGAAACTAGTGTTGCAGAAGATCAGTGCACATTTCCAGGTGCTGCAGGGCACTAGCATCTTGATGGGGATTCAACAAAACATTGCATAGGTATGCTGCAAAATTGCTTATTCTTATGCTAAGAGATCTTCTGAACAGAGTAAATCAGAAAGCTGTGAAGCAGCAGAAGTCACACTAGGTACAGTAAACACTTCTACATTATTCACAATCTCAGCATCAAAACCATAATTTGTCTTACTAACCATAAGTTACCCTAAGCCAATAAATATTGCAGGTACAAATTGATACATCAGATAATATTTAATAGAAAGATTAAAAGTAGCAGATACCTGATGTTGAGGAGAGAAACAGTTTGTGCATAATAATGGGTAGAGTTAGTATTGAAAATACTGTCCAGGTATAGATTGAATGTTACTTAACTTGGAGATAATGTCAAATAGTCTTCATTTCTATTTGTAGTGGGCTGGCCCTGGCTGGATTTAGATGGTTTAGTGGTATGGGAGTGCTAGGGATGGTTGGACTTGCTGAGCTTAGAGGTCTCTTCCAACCTGAATGATTCTGTGATTCTATGATGCCAGGAGCCCACCAAAGCTGCTGGGTCATTCCTCAGCTGGGCAGAGGTGACAAAATACAATAGAAGGCTTGTGGGTTGAGATAAGGAGCATTGGTATACAGCTACAAAGCTTGAGAAAGGGATCATTTACTTTCTGTTCTTGGCTATATTTGTACTCAGATAGAATTTTTGCTTTTAATTTTCTTTTTGTGATGTATTTTGAAAGACTCAGCTTGTACTTGCATGGGATGTGAACTGTGGTTTCAGTGAGCATAGACCAGAAATGCTGAGCCCAGAGATGACATTCTGCTGAATTTCTCTGCCAGATCATATCTCTAAACATTTCTGAAAGGATAGCTTTGTCTCAGAAGAGGTTATGCTAGTCAGGTATCATCTGTTTGTGCAAATTGAACCTAATGCTAGGTCAGATGATGTAAACCAGATTTGTTCTGGTATAAAGCATAAGGCAGTAGCTCTGTTTTGTTGTGCATCCAGCCTAAGATGATGCAGCTCTGGAGTCTCACCAGCTTGAAGCTGTGCTTGCTCCCCCAGCTCCTCTTCCTCTTCATGCCAATGCTCCCTGGAGAAGGTAGTCCTTTCTCTAATCTGATGGATTTTCTCATCTGTGTGCTGCTTAACAAAATGATCCAAGTTAACAAATACAGCAGACAGTGGAATTTGACTAATCAAACTGATTGGAGCTGAAACAGGTGAGGAATTGCTTATACAAGCAGCTCCACTGGGAGATTAGAGGAGGCAGTAACCTCTAACTACTGCAACAAACTGAAGGTGCTAATTATTTCACCAGTGTTGTTCCTGCTAGGAAGGATGTATGAAAACAGCTTAAATGATAAAAAGGGTTTGGATCCTGTAGAAATACAGACTGGAGCACTCACTCCATTTCCCAGTGGAAGCACTAAATATGCAGCCAACTGCAAGCTCAGGAGCAAAACCAAAAGAGCAACAAAGGGAGACTTATCCAAGGTCTGATTCCATTTTATTTGCAGCACAGTTTTCCAGGGAACACTGTTGAAGAGGCAGGAATGATTTTGAAGTGCACTCTGCATTCTTCTTCTAAGAAATATACATTGGTGCAGAGAGAGTGAAAACTTGCCTAGTCAGAGCAGCTTGAGATGTGCTCCACACTGAGACAAAAAGGCACTTCCAAAGACCAGTTTGGTACAACTAGCTGGATAAAGCAGTTATAAACCCACACCAGTTTGGTACAGCTAGCTGGATAAAGCAGTTATAAACCCACACCAGTTTGGTACAGCTAGCTGGATAAAGCAGTTATAAACCCACACCAGTTTGGTACAGCTAGCTGGATAAAGCAGTTATAAACCCAGGCTGATGTAAGAAATTCCAAGTACTTAAGTAACTCAAGTTGATTATAAGCCTGGTCTTCTCTTCAATATGAAAAACAAACAAGGAGGTTTTAAGTGCTTCATTAAGGAAAATCAGGGTTTTGTTTCTTCTTGTTTCCTTGGAAAACTACAGCTGGTGATGGTGGCAATGATTTTCTGACAAATGATTTTGACATTTCCATATTTTACTTCATGTTACTGGATATTTAGGATTCATTGTAATGATTTAGGAGTGAAAAAAAGCCTACTACCTGTGTTTAAACTTTGATCTCATTTCCATCATGCTGGCAAAGATTTCCTAAATCATAATATCCTTCTTGTGTGTTTTAGGATTTCTATAGCATATTTTAGAATATGTTTTCTATTCTTCCTACAGGGAAAATTTCTCAGGGACACCACTTTCACTTTATCCTCCTTTTTTTTTATTCAGAGAGGGCTTTTGAGCACAAATTATTGATTTGTGTTATATTCCTAAGACTATGATAGTGCAGTTACAGATTTTGTATCACAAGGGATTGTGTTTGCTTCAAAATTGTTGTCAGGATCCTCAGTCTTGCTTCAGATTAGCTTGTCCTGGGGACTAGGCTTCTCTAGACAACATATACTCGATGTATTTCTTTACACAGTAAAGGACTGTGAAAAAGGAATCACTTTATCTTGGAGGGGAGTGGTGTTGTTCCATTTTTATTAAGGAGAGTGGTTGGTAGATTAGGACACCAGAAAAAGAAAAGGCATGTAGGGCAATATAAGACCAAATCCATTCATAGAAATCACTATCATGAGGTGGATCAATAGGATAGTTTACAAAAAACCAGTGCAGGAATGATGGGTTAAAGCTTTGCTAATATTGTCCATGTGTTATCCACCAGGATCAGTGGAGCTTTTTGATGCTGGGTTTTCCTGTCGTAAGCAGTGTTTCCTGTTAAAATTTGAGCTTTTCTTGTCTCCATTTTACTTAATGAAAAAAATCAGACATATTTCAAGAGAAAAATCTCTACTTTATCCATTCGAAATGAATCACAGCCTTCAGCAACCAAGTGGAAGAATTTCAGCCTTCCCTAGAAATCCTCCCCGTGTCTCTCTGTGATTAACTGTCAAACTCTGAAATTGATCTGTTAAAATTCTGACTGGGGGAACCCACTTGTGTGAGCCCTAGCATGGAATTCCAGACTGTTACCAGACTGCTCAGCAATTGTTTGTCAGATGGATTGGCTTTTCTGAGCATATGAGCATATGCTTAGAAGTTCATTTTCAGGAGCTGGATCATGGTAAGATGAGATGATATTTATCTTCTCTCCATCATTGTATTGAAAGAAAGCAAAACTCAGTATTAATTGTGGAGGTTTTTTTTCCTAATTGGCTATGGAGTGTGCTGGAGGAAGAATGCCTCATCCAGAGCTCATGTTTCATTGCTTTCTGTTTATTTCCTATATTGAGAGCAAAGCTTAGAGCAGCATTACTGCTCATTACTTTGCTTAGGACTTAACTGTTGCCACTAACAGGCAGAATCTTCTGGGAAAAAAAAATATCCTTTTCCTCTTGGTTTTCTATTTCTAAACTCAACAGATGCATCACATACCATTTTCTCTCTCTTTTTTTTTTCTGTAGTATTATATATACTACACAAAGCTAAACATAGCTGTGCTTTCAATGAGAGGTGATTTCAACATTAGTTAATATATGGGAAGTAGTCTTGAATGAGTATCTCTATAGCATCCCACCTCCATTCCCTTCCACTTTTTCTGACTTGATATCCTTACTGCCTTATGTGAAAAACAGATTCTTTTCCCCCTCCTCTTATTATCCCAGGCATTACTTCATATCTGTGAAGAAGCTACTCCAGGCAACTAACAAGTGTAAGGAACTAACAAGTCTCTTTTTAACATCTCTTCAGCTTGTTTTGACTCAGAGTGGCTATTCAGAAGGATCTATAACTTTTGCTGTTAATGAGCAACTGTGCCATTTCTGTTTGTTAAATCCTGGGGGAAAGGGAGATGTGCTCATTTGAATGATAAATATTTCTTTCAAATATTGACTGAAAAAGGCAGTAGATCAGGAAAAGTCACAAGTCCAAAGATGGGAGTTCAATGTATTTTATTCCAGCTTAGCACCAAAGCTGGATTTTTCTTGGTCTGTAAGCAGTAAATGTACTTGGCACCAAATCAAAGCCAAACCTAACCTGTAGTTTACACCTACAAGGAGAATATGAACTTGTGAGAAATGTATTAAAATGATCATCTCTGAGTATAGATATGGTTGGACTTGATGATCTTAGAGGTCTCTTCCAAGCTTAATGCTTCTGTGATTCTGTTTTACTGAACTGATTTTGCCACAGACATAAGGAGACAGGAAAAGAGTAAGTTAATTTCTTAAACTTAGAAATAGCACAAGAAAAAAAAACCCACAAACCAACAAGTTTATTGTTTGTTTCAATACTTCTGACACTTGTCAGAGATTTATCTTCCTTCCCTGTGGTACTACAAAAGACCTTTCTTGGGACATGAAATATTGTGAGAAAAACAAAGCTCTTGCATTAAACATCTTTATTGGTATGGATATTCTGTGATTTAGTTGGTGCTACCTTCAAAAGATGATGGTTTAGAAGACAAAGTACAACCAGAATTTAGAATGAATGAGAAATAATTATTTGGGGATGGATACTTGGCTGCCAATTTGAATTTAATCCTTGCTCAAATTGAATTTCCTCAGAGAAAGCTTAAGGCCATCAGTCTATGATCAGGCACCAAATCTGACTATTAGTCATTTGAATTTGTTATTCTTTTATTATGAAACCTGGATGAAGTATGGTGAACTATTACATTTGTAAACTAAGCCTGCAAAAACACAGCAGATTGATAGTCATGCTTGATTTGAGAGGGAAAAGAGATTTAGTGCAGTCTTTTTTTTCCTAACACACTTCAGTTCTCCTTGCTGGCACGTTTCTCTCCTCACTTTCTGGTTTCTATTGCTCTGTTAGTGTGTGTTATATCCTTGGTTCAATTTCAGACTGACTGAAGGTGGTGTGAAAGCAGTGGTGACAGTGATGTGGGGTTCACAACTGGCTGAGGGGCTTGTGTCAGGCAGCTGCTCTCTCCAGACCTCCTGATATTACACTGCCACAAAACTGTTTTCATGTCAAAAGCTTTGCAATCTGAAGGAAAGGCCCAGTGCTCATGGCCAGGGATCCTAGGGCTGACAGTGGTAGCTTGCCTTCAGCAGGGTGGAACTGAGCAGATATGGGATTGAGCCTGGAAATAGGGACACAAGAGGACCAAGACTCTGCTGGGCTATTTGAAATCCAGTGTATTAAGTGAAGGCCAAGCTCGAATGGACAGTATGGATCTGGAAGAATGTAATAAGCAGGACAGAACAGCTTCTTTGTGCCTGTGTCAAGCCTTGACACAGTTATTCAGGACACCACAGAATCACAAAGGTTGGAAGAGACCTCTAAGCTCATCCAGTCCAAGCATCCCTAGCACTCCCACACCACTAACCCATGGCCCTAAGGAGAGCAGCTCAATGTCTCCTAAATCCCTGCAGGGATGGTGACTCCAGCACCTCCCTGGGCAGCCTGGGACAAGACTGAACAACCCTTGCAGGGAAGAAATTCCTCCTTATATCTAAGAGTGACAGCACTTCAGCTGGGTCAGATTTTGCTGGGGGGGATATGTTTATCAGGCATTTCTTGGTTCTCTTCAGGCTTCACTGGTTGGAGTCGGTGCTAATGTCCATGCTGTATCAGTGACAGCTTCCTTCTCTCTGCAGCTCCATTCTGCATGGACAGTATAGCTTTCCCCCCCTTCTGCTCTTTAAAATGCTAGTGCTATTTATCTGTGTATTTGTGGGGGAACAGGCAGCACGAGCAAAAAGAATAGATACTAATTAAGCTAATCACACATTAATAAATTGCTTTTCTAGAGGTACACTGTAAAGTTAAAAGGAGTCCTCTTGCCAGTGACATGCAAATCAGGACAGGCTATTATTTTGGCAAATAGTAAAACCTGTAGCCTCTGCCTCATGAAGTTATTTTGATATAGAAGCACAGTAATCAGTGTTGCTTGGGGCAGAAACCAATGCCCAGGATTGTGATTAAGGACATGGTTATGCATATAGTTGGGAAGAATTCTCCAGGCAACAGGGCACAACAAGATTTCTACATGCAGGCTGGTAGGTTACAAGAATGACATTGCTGACCTCCTTCCTTCTTTATAAACAGCACTTTAAAGACTAAAAACCCACATTAACCAGCAGAAATCCAGCTGATAGGTATTAGCCTGGAGGTGTTCCTCGCTCTCAGCAGAAGCAGCACTCAGTGCTCCATTTGTCCTTGTGATAGTTGTAGCATTAGGATTTGGTGTGAATTTTGAATGTTAAGTACACTATTGATACAATAACAGGAGATGATGAATGGCCTCTCCTAGGAAAGGTGTCATGTCAATAAAACTGGGTTTTAATAGCACAGTGGCAATTCCCCAGCTGAAAGAATTTCAGCAGTCTGTTAAGACAAAACCTGTTTTTCATTATTGGAATTCCTTAGCAGTTCTGGACCTGAGCACAGAGGACAGAATGGGCTCACTGACTACACAGAGGATTATTACTCCTTATCAGGGAAGAGGTAGTACCAAAAAAATGCCACTTGGAGTTTTATTCTATACCTCTTAAAAATCCACTAGCCAAACTAAACTCTGTTGCAAAAAAGGGGCTGGAAACATCACTGACTTATGCTATCTGCATTCAGGAATCATGTTCCCCAAAACAGTGATTAAAATATTCCAAAAAGCTTTTATTTCTTTTGGGTTTGTTGTTGTACCCAAGAGTAGGAGCTCCTTTGTTTTAGTTCCCAAACTCTTCTTAATTTTAATCATTTTTCTCTGGGAATTCTGCCCTGAAGATATGCATTAGGGTACCAGGGCCTTTGGTTAGAATGGAGGTTTACTGGTTTGCTGAACAAGGCTTGAAAGATCTAGATAAAGCAAACTTTTAGGCTTAGTAAAACCCAGATCTATATTTTTTCTTCTTTTTTTTTCTCATTATTTTCTTTTTCTTCCTCACCTGAAAGTCCCAATGGGCTCATGCTGGCACTGCAATAACCTGGAGGTAATTGATGGGTTTTCTAGAGCATGTGTCTTAGTTCAAATCAATGCCTTAAATTGTGGTATGCCACATGGATTTGCTGTCCAGTGTGGGATACAGTGTCTGTTGTAGGTTTATACATGCCAATGTCCTGAGCTCAGTGCACTGAAGTGATGCTGGTTTGGTGCAGTCCTCCCTTCTGCTGTTAGTATCTCTTTTATCTGGAAATGAGTCCTAGATTCAGTTGAAGGGGATGGCAACTTCCAGTCACTGCATTCCTACAGTGCTCATTTCTTCAGCCAGGGTTTGTGCCTCTGAGAAGGCAGATGCAGCCTTCTGGGAGCAGGTAGGTCTGGTGAAGAGAGAAGAGCTCATAGAAGTGAGAAACAAAAAAAGACCTCCTAATCTCTGAAAGTATTGCTACTGAGAAGCTTCAGAATGATCATACTCAAACTGATTGCATGATATTTCCAGCTGTTAAAAGCTGAACTTGATTCCTCCTTTAATCACTCTGAGCACATAATACATGTTTAAAATTCAAGGTCATCTACTCACCCAGGGCCCTACGAACGTGCTCTGACATGAAAAGGCTTATGGTTCAAACTGGAAAGGACCAGCAAGGCCCATATAGGGTTAAAGGGAGCAGGAATGCTTCTTGTTGAATGAGTCCCTTCCAGTTTGTGTTGGGGCACAAACTCCCTGAGGGAGAGGAGCCAAGCATGGTAGCACAGGCAGTGCAAGGTGAAGGAGCATGCCTAGGGACACCAGTCAGCTCTGAGCAGCAGTCCATGGGCTCAGCTGGGCACAGGAGTCAGTGAAGGAAGGACAGAACCAGGTCTGCTGATGCTGACCAAGGTCAAGTATATCTTGTAAGGGGTGAGGCAGGTCCGAGGTGAGGCTGGGAAGCTAATGCATCTCTTGGTGCAGGTCAGGCTCAGTGTGGCCCACGGCCAGGCACAGCCCTGGCTGTGACACAGCTGGTGCTGCAGTTCAGGCTGGAGCCAAGCAAGAGTTTGTGTCAACTTGCAAGCAGCTTCCCCAGAAGGGAGGGGGGGGTCAGCAGAGCTGGGTTCTCCCAGCAGAGCTGTGTGGGGAAGGGGACAGCCTGCAGCTGTGCCACAGCTGACTTGTCCCTGAGCCCTGGCAGCACGAGCTCCAGCAAGGGGGAAAGCTCTCGAGGCAATTGCACTTTGATGCATTAATGTTTAGGAGAAATCTGGCTATTTCTCTCCTTAAAATGATTTCTTTACCAGCAGAGCAGAGAGGCTCTTTTGCTTTACATTTCTGTCACAAAACAATTGGTGTGTCATGTTGCATTATGTCATATCACACAGTGCAACACGAGCTGACATACTGTATCCGAGAGGTATTTGAACACATCATGTCAGAAAAAGGAAGGAAGAATACACAGAATACATGCTCTTGCTCTCTCTCTCTTTCTCTTGGCAGAAGTTGTTGTTTTCCACTCTTGTCTTAATTCCTCTGGATTGCCCATTTAAAAAGAAAATAGAGAACTATATGTACATATCACTGCAAAGACAAGTGCCCAGGCCTCCTGCCTCTGCTCAATGTCCTTCTCATCTTTACTTGTTCTCTTTTCTGTAACTGCTCTACACTTTCTTCTCTTTCCTGTCTTACTTGATTATATTCTTTCATGTCTTTTTGGCACATGGCACTTCTTCCTTGCCTTTGACCTTCCCCCTTTCTTGTTTTTCTCCTAAGAGCTTACAGCCTCCATTCTTTTCCCATATTATTTATATAGTTTTTCCTAAATCCTTTCTTTTTTCTTGCTCTGGAGTAGGAACTTTAATTTTACTGGAAAGGACTTTCAAATAGATATTGCTTCCCCAGTATCCTGAGGTGAGACTGCTCCTGGTAGGCATGCATATTTACACACTTCATTTATGAATCTGAAGATGGATTTAGCTTGGGATGAGTAATGTAGGGAAAGAGATGAGCCATGGAAATGGTAAGGTCTACTTCCCTAAGACTTGTAAATCTAAAAGCCATTCTGAAGTGAACAGCTTTGAGAAGAGCAATACTTAATGACTGAAAACCATTAAATGTCCAAAGTCCAAAACTTAATTTGTGAAAATAATCTTTAATGATTAAAAACATTCTCCAAACTGT
The DNA here is from genome assembly GCA_013396975.1 of Bucco capensis. Classification (NCBI taxonomy): domain Eukaryota; kingdom Metazoa; phylum Chordata; class Aves; order Piciformes; family Bucconidae; genus Bucco; species Bucco capensis. Next base: position 1,101,144 of record VWZO01002559.1, on the reverse strand, counting down.
TACAGAATTGCATCCTTTTTTCTTTAAGATGTATCAAGTCTAAAGATTTCAAGTACCACTCGTTTTCTTAGCTAGTCAGGTGATAAATGTGCTGTTTACTAACCTCACTTGTGTGACATCCCTCAAACTGTGACACCAGTATTCCACAAACCTCTACAAGCAAAAAAATGTGTGTGTTCTCTTTTGCCAGTTGTCAGTGTTATATATTAGATATGCTCACCTCTTTCTTTTCCATATGCATAACAGATTCTTCTGGATGTACTCAAGCTTTTATTAACCTAAATGGCATTTTCCCCTCCTCTGTATTAATATCTACACTATAAAGCAGTTTGAACTAGATAACGATCCCTTTGGAATGACAGAAATGTAGACACATTTGTTTAGCCTAATAGAAATTTGTAGGATAGCTTAAAGAGAACTGTGCATACTACTACTCCTCTTAATCTATAATTCCTCCATGCTGCATATATCCAGAAGGTGCCAGTACTGCAACTTCCCCAGCAGATTCCTCTCAGAATGGATTTTATTTTAAGCTTTCAGTGTATACACTTTAGCCAGAAAAAGGTAAGTTGTTTTCAAGAGCTAAATTGTTCATTGTAAACTATTTTCTACTCTTAAATTCTATGTTCACATTAATCAATTTTTACTCTATATTATTCCATAAATCCCCAAAAGGAGAACTTATGTTACTTATGGATTCTTGGCTGATATTTGCTGTGCTGCATCCACCTACATTTCAGTGAGGTAGCTGTGGCACTTCAATATTTGTGCTAGACAGATGTTCTCTACAACAACTTTTCATTGCAACACTTTAAGATCACAGAATCACTGAGGTGGGAAGAGACCTCTAAGCTCATCAAGCCCAAGCATCCCTAGCACTCCCATAGCACTAACCCATGGCCCTAAGGAGAGCAGCTCAGTGTTTTTTAACCACCTAAGCTGATAGTAGTGCTCTGACTCTCCTCTGTCCTGAGAGCAGTGGTGACTGGAGTGGAGGTGACTAGGAGCCCAGCCTGATCAACTATCTGTTGGTTAAGCACTGAGAGAGGGTGTTTTGTTTCCTTTATCTAACAGCAGTTAGTTCAGAAAGTAATAAAATGTAGAACAGAGCAGAAGTAATTTATCTGTCAGTCATAACCTTGGTGATTTCCTTTACTGTTTGACATTTTATATTGCATTTTGGATGCCTTTTCTTTTAACAGCAGAGCATATCTTAAGCTGTAGCTAATCTTGCTATCATCATTTTCCTGTTTGGAAAGTTCTGATTTGTTTGGCATTGAGTGCTTTTGTCTTTGAGGCCCTAAACCCAAATATTTTTCAAGGTCAAACAATGAAATAGAGATTTAGTTTCAACATGGACGCTTGAAATTAGAGTCACAGAATCATTAAGGTTAGAAGAGACCTCTAAGCTCATCCAGTCCAAGCATCCCTAGCACTGCCACACCACTAAGCCATGGCCCTAAGGAGAGCAGCTCAATGTTTCCTAAACCCCTGCAGGGATGGTGACTCCAGCACCTCCCTGGGCAGCCTGGGACAAGACTCAACAACACTTTCAGGGAAGAAATTCCTCCTTATATCTAATCTAAACCTCCCCTGGGGCAACTTGAAGCTATTTCCTCTCCTCCTCTCCCTGTTAACCCTGGAGAAGAGCCCTACTCCCATCTCACTGCAACCTTGCAGGGAGTTGTAGAGAGAGCTAAGGTCTGCCCTGAGCCTCCTCTGCTCCACACTAACCAACCCCAGTTCCCAACATATAATCACTGCTAACTTGAAAAGAACTGTTCCTATTCCAAGTGAAATGTGGAGAAACATTATTTGTCCTTTTGTAATTAAGAACTTTGAGCTAGAGTCCTACTATACTTTGTAGGAAGTAGACAGTAACACTTTTGAATGCAACCTCCCATCCAGAGGCTGGCTTGTTGTGTATCTTCTGCACAATCAGTTCTACATTTACAGCTGCAGCACCTCAATAAGTCTCTCACATAAAACTGGTGTTCAAGAATAAGACACATTCTTCTTCTGGCAACTCTGAAGAGGTAAGAATGAAGACACCTGAGAACTGTACCTTCTGATAGTCAAGGACTTGGCTTTCTTTTTTTTTCCTGTTATTAGTTTAGTGCTAGAAGAAATAAGTTGAACTGCAGGATAAGGCTGGGTATGTGTGCAATGTATGCAGAGATGCTCCTCCTTACCTGCAAATTTCATTTTACTGCTTGCCTTGAACCACTGAGCTCTCCAAACTCTTTTACTGAGCTATTCCCAACCCAATCACATCATTTTTTTTTTTGTTTTTCCTCTACTTTATATTTATTGTTTAAATGCCTGCATTGTGGATTTGGATGCTTCTCATCAGTTTGGGGCTAAAAGTGTAACTTGTGTAACAATGGCTTATTATAAAAAGGAAAAATCCAAAGCACTATGCAGTGTGCAATTAAAGAGGATGAAAGTGCAAGATAGTTCTGTTTTCAAGAGGTTGCTTCCTCTAGCAACCCAGCTTATAAATATGATGCTTATATAGCTGCTGCAAGTCTCATCATAAAAATACACATTTTGGAACACAAAGTGGCACTTATTCAAGATGGAAATGTGCAGGAGAATTCACTGGAGAGAAAAAAACAAAGGGCCAGTGTGCACCTTGCCTTGATTTGGAATAAAAATGTGCAACTAGGAACTGGCTAAGAAGAGAACTTGCAGCAGGTAGACATTTGAATATTGTGATTCCATATGCACTCATTTCATTCCAGGAAAATTGTTGCAGAGAGTGATAGAAAGGAAATGGATAGAGTTGGCTAGGGGATAGAAATGAGAGTATGGCTTCTAGTCCAGCACTGAAGGAAATCCAGTGTTAAGGAACCATTTTCTAGCATCACACATTGTTCTTTCACCAAAATTTGGTGCTTATTTTTTAGTAAGCATTTGGTGGTACTTTGGTGCTTCCTTTTTGGCACATAAAGCCACCTGCATGTCAGTGCTGTAGAGCTGGGTACCTTTTCCTGAGCCATGCTGCAGAACCTGTCACATCCTCAGAGGGATTGCTGAGGATTGAGAGGTCATTAATGAAGCTTGGTCAATTTGGGGGTAAAAAAACCCAACAACCAACAAAACCACATCTGAACTGCTGTATAGTTCTGTATCTCTTTATTCTAAATGAATTACTCTGCTGGCTAAGTTTTGGACTAGAGTATAAGTGCAAATGTGTGGCCACAATTGTTTTCAGAAGTGTCCTGAACATCACTAAAGGATCAGTCCTACAGGAGAATCTGAGCACTCCTTATTTGGCTGTTTTTTTTTCCAGTTGGAAGATCTGTGATCTTTATCAACATTCAGAGAGTCAAACTGTTTCCCCCCAAATATTTCTAGAATCTCCTTCCATTTAGAAAAAGATCTATGTTTGCTTTTTATTCAAAGGAACCAAAGAATCAATTCTTTTCAGATAGATTTTTTTCTGAAGCTATAGTGAAGCATTTGGATTATGCTTATGGAGGTATGTTCATCAGAAGAGGTATTATCTTTATTAGATCACATCATATATCTTGGAAAAGAAGCATATCAGACTCACAAATGCTTTTTTGGCCTTTCTCTCTGAAGGGATATGGAAAAACAATCTTGCTGGGAGGAAGAGAGCTCAAGGGAGAATATAGATGTCCTGTTAATCAGGACATAAGGAAAAAAGGAGAAGCTATGAAGTGACAGTGACTGGTGGAAGAAAATCTGGCCAACAGCAGAGAGGAGATTGGGAGAGATGAGAATTTGGGCAATGTATGTATAATTTATAAATCCAGACTTGTGTAGTGAATTTGCTGTAGCTCTCTGCTCCTCAGTCTGCATTTAATCTGCCACTTGCTGGCTGGGGCTGTGTCATAGATCAGGCTCTCTGTGTGAGAAGAGATACCAGAGGAATCTAAGAAGAGAGAACATGATATGATTTTGTCTCAGTAAAGCATTGAGTATGCTAAATAGCCTGGTTAAACTAAAGGAAACTGATTGTCTCAGGTTGTCTGCTTCTAAATTAGAGCAATGGAAAACAGATGAGAAAGGAATACATGTTCCCTGAGCTAGGCAGCTATCTGACTGAGTGAGAGGATGCTTGCTGAGCTCCAGGCTGCTCAGAAGAACAGTGAGGCTTTAACACCATGGCACAATTGTCCAACTTTTCAAGGTCTTACAGGGTCTCAGTGGTCCCTGAGAGAAGGTTTTTATTTCCAGGATTCTTGTTTGCTTTTTATTCGGGGAGTTGTAAGTCTAGGTGCTTTCTCCATTCACATGATGTATAATAAGATCTATTTATGGTCTCCACTTTTCAAGCACTGTAGAGTCTCAGAAGATGAAGCTGTGAACTGTAGCAGTCAGGAGGGGAAGCTTTATGCCATGGAGAGCTTAGAGGTCTAGATTATAGAATCTGGAGGCTGCCAATCAAGAGTTGCAATTATTTAAAGGTGTGTAATGGACAAGAGCTTGTTATGGGCATGTCCACAGATTCAACAGCACAAGGATGAGAGAGTTAGTTAGTTCACAAAGAGAAACTCACATTTGTGAACATCTCTGAGGCACAAATCATATGTTTGTATGAAAAAGTTAATTTAAATATATCTATAGATTACATTTTGTAGCTATTCCAGGCTATTTAAAAAGGCCTGGTAAGTTTGGCCTTGCCATTCAGACATAAACCCACTTTCTTGAAGAAAGAAGAACTAAGTTTTGTTGGATTCACTGGAGATTTTTAAAAATACATCTTATGACTCTACAGTTGAACATTTTTCCTCTCCATACAGCAGATACCAGCTCCCACCTGTGCAAAACACAAAAGATCTAACAGAGGAACACAGAATATGTGCATTTTGACAGAAGTGTCAAGTTTGTCTTCATTTTTTCCATTTTCCATATAACATCACAGAAGGAAGCACAGTTGAGAGAAAATACTTTAGAATTGCTTTTCAAAAAGAAGTTCTTCTGGCAAATCAAAAGAAAGCAATTTTTTTTAAGATTCTGTTGTAATATCCACCTTTTTAGTTCTTTTTTTTTTTAGGTATGAGAAGTAATAAAATTACCCATAAATGAAAAAAATTGATTTCTGCTAAGCTTAGCCTTGGTGCTCGAAGCTAATTTTACTTTCTACTGTCTAAAGGTTTTTTGTTTGTTTATAAGAGGAAGTCTTCTTGAGCAAAGCAAACATTGAAGAAAATGCATAAACATTTTCTGTGGAAATCCAGGCTTTCAAACTGACTTCAGTGAAATTATGCTTACACTGATCTATCAGAGCAAAAATAGCATCGTGCTTCTCTTGGTTAGCCTGGGACAGAGAACTGCACTTTGCATCTCTCTTGCTAATTTAATTGTTTCACTTCTGTGCAGTGTCTCTCTCTTTCATTTTTTTGTTCCCCTCGAAAATTACTGTAGAAGATGTCCTTGTGTAGATTCCATTCTAATGAATGTTCTATTTGCATGCTTTAAAATGAATCTTTTGATATGGACTCTGAAAACGAAACAGAAATGGTATCAAGGAAAATGCATCAAGGATTCCTTTCTCAGTTCAGCTAATCATTATGGGCATGTTCTGCTCTAATTCTGGAACTCCACTGGACTGGAAAGAAGTAATTTGAGGACATGGACAAGTGTGGTGTTGGACAAGATCACTGAAACTCTTGCCATTCATAATCCCAGCTGGCAAGGTTGTCCTTTACAGAGGCAAAAAGTCCATGGCAGCAGTGCAGTCTGAGGAATCCTTGCTCTTATGAGTCCTCACTACAGTTTGAGTTCTTCTCATCTCGTACATGAGTCCTCACAACAGTTTGAGTTCTTATCTGTTAGCATGAAACACAGCTATATTCTTTTAGCTGGCTTTAACATTGACAGAGGTGTATTCATTATACCTCTTTTCTTTAGAAATCTGTTAAATTCCTGTGTTTCCTATAGCACAGAAAAGAATGAAACCAGCTAGAGGATTATTATTATTGTGTCCTACCCCTAGGTGCATAAACTTCAGACAGACAAAGACAGTTCACATTTTTGACTTGGAAATCTACCTATGATCTTTCAATGAGTATGCAGGGAGTCTTGGCTGCCTGCAGTCCTGTCCATTTTCATCTGATAGTGTGCTGCAGAATTGCTTGGACCACCTCACTTGGGCAGAGATGCCAAGGAATAATAGCTTGATGGAGGCACTTTGCATAAAAAGGTGAGTGACAATGTTTGCAGCACCTCAAAACCCTGCTGCCTCATGGCTTTGAACAGGGAACTACACCTGTTGCCTTATCTGTGCCACACGTGCCCTTGAATGATGGAGGAAAGGAAAGCATGGAAAACAGGAGAGGTTTTTGTTGGCAGAAGAGGCTAGCTATACTGCAGCTGGCAGCTCGGACCACTTCTAGTATATCTAAAGGAAAACAGTGCCTGTTGGTGACTGGAGAGAAATTAAACCAGCCAGGATAAAGATTGTGGCCTTACTCTGACTGAAACTCATTAGAAGACATAAAGTGGAAGAGGAACAGCATTGCCCAGTCCAGGTGGCACTATGAAAAGGGAGAATTCCTGGGCTATAGATGCTGTGTGGAAGGTCTGTCTGCTCCTGTTGAATTAGGGTTTGGCTTTGCTTTTCCTTTCTTCATGGCCAAGGTCTTCGGAGCAGAGTCTCTTTATCCTGCTTTTCCTGAGCAAAATTAGATGATACTTCTGCTGCAGTGTTCACCACCAGATCTTGCCAGTAGCTCAAGATGATATATACTTAGAAATCCATGATCCAGTTCTCAATGGAAGCTTGACAGGTGCTTTAGGCAAATGTTGCTTTAGCTACCAACAATTCTATTTGAAAGAGTCTTTGGCCTAAGGCATATGTAAGCTTGCACATTGACATATTTCAATTCAGTATAGAGCAGATGCATTGCTTAGGACATTTGATGTCCTCTTCTATTATATATTTGTCCATTTCTATTAAGTGCTGGGATTTTAGAAATGGGAGAGTGTCCTGTGTGTTTCTTGGTGTAATGTGTGGATCCTGCAGTGGATATGTATCCATCTTTTTCCTCTCAGCTGCCCTCCTTGTATCTCATGCCCATCTCCTACAAGTGCCTCTCTTGAAAATATCTCCCTGTCTCTCTTTTGAGGCCAAACCTCAAGCAAAAAAAAGTCTTTTTCCTGCTGTTTTTCTGCCAGATAGTCTCTTTTAATGCAGCCATTCCTCCAATGGAGCCTTTGTGCTGGTTCTGAGGCAACAGGCTCCTCTTGCATAAAGCATCAACATCACAGAGGGAATAGCAATATGGATGAAGAATAACTAGCCAACTGGAGAAATAACATCTAGAGATACAGGGAAGAGACTAGCTGCTTCTTTTCCACAGTGACTGCATACCTTCTTTTCCACTTGGTCTAGTGCTCAGCCATCTGGAAACAAGAAGGTGGAAAAAGAGACATTTTTACTTCTATGAAACTTTCATTTTACATCTCAGGCTTCCTAGGAATAAACCTAAAAGGAAGTAAAATACCTGCAGAGCAAACAACATTCTTCAGTGTGAGAATGACAGTTACAGAATGCCTGAGGTTGGGAGCACTGCTTGAGATCCTGGAGTTCAAAGGCCTGCTCCAGCAGGGCTAGGCAGAGCAGATTGCCCAGGATGGTGTCCAGTTAGGTTCTGAGTATCTCCCTGGAATTGTTAGCAAGATGTCTCTTCTTGCTGCTCTAACACAATCAAACAGCTTATAACCAGAAGACAATTATTGGTGTAGCAGTATATGGTTTGATGAACCAGGACCTTCCTTTTTTTCCTAAGGACTGCTGGTAGAGAGGAAGGATTTAGTAGGAACAGAAGGACTAGGACTGGCCTCCTGATTGCTTACAGGCTTTGAACTTCCTCTAATGTGCAACATGGAACCTGGTGATGATGGAACAAGCTTTCTACACAACAGATCTAGGTTTAAAATTTAGTTTGGCAATAGGTAATCAGTGCAAAATCTTCCCCTAAACAATCCCAGCTGGAATCCAACCATTAAACTAGCACCAAGCACTGCACCATTTGGCCTGGAGGGTGGGCTGTGGATGTCCATTACTGCTCCCAAAGCAGCATGTAAAGTTGTTCTTGCTGTTTGAGATATAACTGTTGGGAAGCTGTGAATACCTATTTTCTTGTATTAGGGAGAGGTCTGAATAGTGAAGTTTAATTCAGCTCTTTCCTTCTTGAATGGGCCTGTGTGTTTAAAAATGCAAAGGATAACTTTTAAAACACTCTGAATTTATTTCATCCCTAAGATATTTATACTCCAAACCTGGGATATTTTGCAGGTTCTTAGATTAACTTTGCAGACAGCTTGTAAGTGAGTGTGGGTTACTTGTGTAGTCTGGTGACACATTTTGACAATCTGTTGCAGGAATATCTGTCTATCAATAAGTTTATCAGTAGATTTCATTTATTAAAGAGAAAAGCAGTAACTCTCTTTGTTTTTCTTTTCTGCTCCAGGCACAAGATAGATTGCCAGTTGGATTTCTCTGCTGTATTTTCCCCTATCTGTTCTTGGTGGTTGGTTTTTTGTTTTCTCACTGCAGTGTTTGTACTTTGATTTGAAACACCTGAAGAAAAAAAAAATCCCTTTTTCAATGATGAGGATTAAAAGAGAGCACCAAGTTACTGCTAGATCCAGGCAATGCCCTTTGATGTCCAATCTCAAGCATTCCCTTACTAAAGAGTAGCATGTTCCATGTTCATTATCCTACCTACAGTTCCACCTCCTTACCATAATACCCTAATGAAAGTGCTATTTATACTAATAAAGTGTTCCATTCTTAAGAACAACTCTTCACACTGGTCTTCATTGTCCATTTTAGCCCCTAACATGAACAAGGTAAAGATAAAGAGCTCTGCCCCAAGCAGAAATCAAGTTAATTATATCTGGTGCCTTACAGAAAGAGAGCACATCTACAGTTATATTTGGCTGCAGTCTTAGGAGCATCTCATACCTCAGTCAACCTCTTTCTCCCTCAGAGATCTTAATTCTCTTTATCTCCTCATTAACATGCCAAATGAACACCATTCCTGAGAATATTAGTGATCAGAATGTTAGTAATTCTTCTATCAATGTTCATCTCACTGCCTTTTCCATGACAGTTAAGCAGCTAAGAGAATTATATTGTAAGTGTCCTGTAACATCCACATTCCTCAAATAGATGTCCTCTCTACTTGTCCATGGGACTTTTATAAACCCCAAACTATTGCAGTGCAGAGGGAGAAATTGATTTTTGCCTTTTGTTAGAGGGGTTACTATAATAGTTGACACTTATCAGTAATATTTAATCATGGTGTGGAGTTGATTGGGGCTGACTTGCCTGCTTCATCTTGACCTCTCTCTTTAAAATAAATCTGTCATCTACTCCTAAACAAATCTAGAGGTCAGATAATGTTAGCTGTCAGGTCTGACTATGCCCTGACTTCTATTTTAAAGCACAGAGAGACCAAAGCTTAATAAGAGAACAGAACTGCCAGATTTAAATTACATGCTTTTTGTCCTTTTCTTACTGCTGAAAATCCTGCCTGCTTAATTTGACAATAAATTAAGCACTGGTGTTAAAACTAGATTTTCCTGGAGACTGAAGGACCAGTATCCCTGTTAAGAAGAAATGATCAGAGTGAAGAGGTTTGGTATATTCTTCTTCACCTTAATTGAGCTTGATGACTATGGATTTGGGTTTAACCCAGTCTCTTCCCATCAAAGATCAGCATCAACAAAGGATGTGAGTTTAGGATACTTGTGAAAAGATGGCTCCATTTGCATAGTGCTTTTCATTTTCTCTCTTTTGCCTACCACTAAGTTGGCATGTCTTGCCCATGCTGCCCTAAGTGAGCATCCTTATGAGCATCCTCATCCTTGGTCAACCTGGCCTTGTGGGAAATGGAGGGACACTGGATGCTTTCTGGCAGCTGATGAGACAATAGATAGGTAGCAGCCTGGAACAAACTTTCAATTGCACCTGTTTTTTTCAGCAGTCATCTTCCAGCAGGAAGCTTGTGTCAAAGGCAACCACCAGAATAATGCAGAGAAATGAGTTTGTGAAATAGAGATGCAATAGGCTGTGAGAATCACTGTCTACTCTTGTCCTCCCCTTATAAAGTCTCTGGTCAGACTCTACACGTGAAAGTAAGATATGTATATCAAATGAGGGGTTTTATGTCTATAAATATGCATATATAAAATAATAAGATCTATGTATCAAGGAACTTGCAATGCTCAGAATTAATTTCTTAACAGGAAAGTAATACTCTAGAATAATATACTTTACTAAAGCTGTTCCATGGCAGTAAGCATGATTAAGAAAGAGCAGTTTTCTTCATATAAATTGTGTTTTAAAATGAAGTTTTAAGAGCACACTAATGCTGTCATTCACTTTGCCTATATTTTTGAGAAGTAAATTTACAAACTGGATTTCCATCCTGGGACAAAACCCAAACTGGTGCTTTTTTCAATGGACTCAATTATAGAAGTTCAAGGGAAATTCTGAACAGATTTAATTTGCACTCCACAGTTAATCTTCCCATTTGTGTTTATCGAGGATTTTCCCCTGGTTCTTGTTTTCAAAATGTACCTCCTGGTGGAGATCAGTTCCTGCTGAACCCATGGAAGCAGATGTTTATTGACACTGATAAAATAAACTCAGTACCTACAAAAGACAGCTTGTTTACACATTTTAATATGTCCATTTATCTTTGTGTTTCTATCAGAGCCAGTAAAGAGCCTGAATAGCTCTTTCAGAGGCTCTAATGACTTGAGTGGAAGAGCTTGACATTGCTTGAATTAATTCTGTTAAATATCACAGGATCAGAGTATCCCAGTATGTCAGGGGTTGGCAGGGCCCTAGAAAGATCATCTAGTGCAACCCCCCTGCCAGAGCAGGAGCACCTAGACCAGCTCACACAGCAATGTGTCCAGGCAGCTCTGCAATGGCTCCAGACAAGGAGACTCCACAGGCTCCTGGGCAGCCTGGGCCAGTGCTCTGGCACCTGAACTGCAAACAAGTTCCTCCTCAGGTTAATACTAAACCTCCTGTGCTCCAACTTGCTCCCATTCCCTCTTGTCCTACCATTGGATGCCATGGAGCAGAGCCTGGCTCTCTCCTCCTCACACTCACCCTTCACATATTTCTAAGCATTGCTGAGGTCTCCTCTCAGTCTCCTCTTGTCCAGGCTGAAGAGACCCAGCTCTCTCAGCCTGTCCTCCTAGGGCACATGCTCCACTCCTTTCAGGATCTTGCTGGCCCTGTGCTGGACTCTCTCCAGCAGCTCCCTATCCTTCTGGAGCTGAGGGGCCCACAACTGGACACAGGATTCCAGGGGAGGCCTCCCCAGGGCACAGGAGAGGGGAGAAGAACCTCTCTGGCTCTGCTGGCCACGCTCCTCTTAATGCATCCTAGGATGCCATTGGCCTCTTGGCCACAAGGGCACATTGCTGCCTCATGGGCATCCTCCTAGCCACCAGCACTCCGAGAGCTTTTTCCCCAGGGCTGTTCTCCAACACATCAGTGCCCAGTCTGGACTGATCCATGGGCTTGTTCTTTCCCACATGCAGTACTTTACACTTCCCCTTGTTAAATGTCATCAAGTCTCTCCCTGCCCATGTCTCTAGCCTGTCCAGGTCACTCTGGATGGCAGCACAGCTCCTGGTGTGCCAGCCACTGCTCCAAGCTTGGGATCATCTGCAAACTTGCTGAGGGAACACTCTACCCCTTCATCCAAATTATTAATCATTAAAGTTAACGCATAGGTTTGACAAGATTTTTATGATCCCCAGAAACAACCCTGGATTGAATTTGTTGCATGAAATGTATCAGGACTGGTGCAGTTTAAGGGCTGGAGCATCACTGAGCTCATTGCAGGCTCCATGCTGGAGGTGAGCTGTGGTCAGTGCTGGCACCAGGCTCAGCAGGGCAGCAGCAGTGCTGGCTGACAGGTGGGTGCCTGGGCTGCTTGTGTCCTACTTTGAGCCAAAACAAGGTATTCCATGCCATAGAGATCATATTCAGTCCCTGAGGCTTTGACACCAAGCTTGGGCCTTAGGCTCACTTACATAAAGTCAAAGCAAGGCAGGTGCATGATTCTGCTATTTAGCACCTAATTAACATCTGATACAAAATGGGAGAGGTTGGGGTATCCATCTTCCCTGAAGGTTGAGCACCTGAGCCTCGTGAGGATCAGCAGCCCAGCTCTGCTCTTACAGGGCTCTGTCTGTTGTGTCTTTGGTCTCAATCCATGAGTTCCTGAGTCCAGTTCCAGGATCCAGCCCCTGAGTCTGCTGGTGAGTCCTTCTGCTACAGCATCAGTGGGGATGGTGATAGAGTTGCTATCAAGAGGGTTTGGCTGTGGTATTGGTTTTGTGTGTATGTAGATATAGCTTCATATTTCTTTTTTGTGTTTTTATTTTCATTGAACTAGTTTAATTTCCAATCCACAAGTGTCTCTCTCACACATGCAAAGCCATGTATGTGGAAGGGAGTACATGGATGAGCTGTGCACAAGAAGTGCTAGAATAAAACGTTTTCTTAAAGCCCCAGTGTTTATTTAACACAAATGCTACTCTGAGGACAGAAAAAGGGCAACCTTTCCTGAAAGGATATGGTGCAAACACTGCAAATCTCCTTTGGAAACCAACAAAGCTTTTACAAAGGTCTGAGATAAACAAAGTTTTCCCCATGGCTTTCAAAAAGCAGAGAGTGGAGCAGAAGGAAACTGTCAGCTGTTCCCAAAGTGGATGCATAGGGTTCCCAGCAAATCTTGTAAGCTCACAGTTTGCTAATTCTAAACAAAACCATCCAAACAAAGTCTAAAGAAAAATACCTAAACCCAAAAAGTTCAGTGCAAAGGGTGGCACTGGAATGTGGACAATTATTTAGACATGACATAACAAAGGACAGACTTGTGCTGGAGAAGACAGGATAATGGAAAAACTAGATTATCTCTTCCCTTTACTGATTTCAATTAATTTGATTTTATAGAGTATGAAGTGATTGAGGAGATTGCACCAATCTAAGTATTATAGGCTTCTTGGATCTTGAAATTTCTTAGCTGTCAATAAAACTCACAGTTTATCAAGTTAGTTGTCTTCAAACATTCTCCCAGTGGTATGTTTTCTTGAAAGTGAATGTAGTGTTCAGAATCTTGGACCAATATCTGTGAAACAGCTGTAGGGAAGGGGCAGTTCTTTTTGTAGACCACCTAGGTAGTCTGTTTTTATCCTGCCTTCTAGGCCTGTAAGCACAATTTAGTCTCTATGCCAACTCATTCCTTGACCTTCTGCTGAGAATGACATCAGTAACACCAATTCTGGTGATGGTTTGTGATGTGGATATTTATCCACTAAAGCTCTGGACCAAACCCATCAATTCACTTCACACAGGGTACAAAATAGCCATTGGGCAGCAATGACTTTCAGCCTTTCCTATCTAGGGCCAGAAGTGAGCCAATGACCTTTCCATAAAGGGCTTTACTGCCTGTCAGAGCCATCATAGTAAACACTCATTTGGAATACTCTTTTAAAAGTGATGAAGAGACACCATAGTCCCTAATCAAAGAACAGCTTCAGTGCCTCAGAAATGTGGAGCATGTTACAGTCATTAGAATAAATTACAACTCATTCTGAGCACTCATTGAAGAAATAGTTCAGGGGCCATGGCAGAAAAAGACCTTGGGCTGGGCTGATGCATTATTAACACAGTCTGCTAGGTTATCTTGGCAGTATAGATTTGCAATGGGGTCAAAATACCTATTAAACCTTGACTGTTTGTTATAGTTCCATGCCCTACCTAGCACTGATTGGCACATTATAAGAATGTCATGTGTTTTGCACCATATTGTTTTTGGAATGTTTAGTATGTATGTGTGTGGACACACATATATGCATACATGTGTATGTGTTCAAGCATGCATGCATGTCAAGAGTGAAATCATCTGGGTTTTGTCTTTTCTACTGTTATACCATTGTTTATATGACTTTTTTCCCCCCTCCTACTTCTACTGAGCTCTGGTAAGGGTAGACCCTGAGGTAAACTATCTAGAGGTTTGCCTGCCATTTTGATAAAGAATTCAGGAGGAAGACCATAAAGTAGTTTCCCTTCATTCTGTTCCTTCTCTTCCTCCTTCTTTGCAGTTTTGCTACCTTTATTAATGATAAACCATTATTTTTGCCCTTTTGGCTCTAATCTTACTGACTCTTCATCTGTCAAGGGTTAAGTCTTGGTCCAGGCTGCCCAGGGATGTGCTGGAGTCACCATCCCTGCAGGAGTTTAGGAAACATTGAGCTGCTCTCCTTAGGGTCATGGGTTAGTGGTGTGGCAGTGCTAGGGATGCTTGGACTGGATGAGCTTAGAGGACTCTTCCAACCTTTGTGATTCTGTGAACAGGCAATTAGATAGATGCTGAGCAGCCTTACATCACACATTGCTTACACTCCTCTTGCTGCATGCTCAGAATTCCCTTCACCTTCCAGACTTTATGTGTGCTTAGCTACTCTGGCACACAAAGACTTGCTGTAACACCAGTCAGTGCCCTAAGGGATTAGACTATAGCAATGTTTCATGATCCTATAGAGCCTTTGGTTCAGTGTGCTGAAGATATTGTTGTTTTCTTTCTGCAGGTACTACTCTAGGTGTGATTCATGTTCCCCTGAATCAAGCAGCATCTCTCTTGCCCCATGCTTACAGCAGCACACAATAGGTGAGTTGTGCTGGATATTTTAATAGATAGATGTTCATTTTTTTCCTCCAAGCAGAATGTTTGCTAGAGTACCACTGAAGAGTTGGAGATGCTGACCCTTTTCACCTCTTTTGGCAGCCAAATCCATGTTATTCAAAGCAGGCAGGGGTGGTGATGGCAGCCTGAGGATTAATATTTGCAGCCTGTCTGAAAAGGGTTGCTGTTTGCAAGAAGGGAAAACACTAGTGTTGTTCTGAGTCAATCAGTATTTCTAGTTTATTTTTTTTTCCATTTTAAGAAGTGTTTTAAATTGGTACCAAAAGAATTTCTGCCAAAAAAGGACTTGGGAGAAGCTTAATTAGACAGGAGTCAAATCCATATGTTCATTGCACTACTACTAGGGTTTAATGGAGAAGTGTGAAACAAGAAATATGTTTGTTCACCTCTAGTTAAGAGTCATTTTTCCCATGGTGATGGATGCAAGTTTACAGGTATCTAAAGCCAAGGAATATTTAATATCTCATTAATAAAGATCTTTAACACTCTATTGGTACTTCCAAAGACTGTTGAGGTTTATATTCCTTGTTCCAAATAAGATCTTATGTGAATCTTTAATATATATATATATGAATATATATGTATCTATAATATATATACACACACACTTCTTATATGTATCTATAATATATATACACACACACTTCTTATATGTATCTATAATATATATACACACACACTTCTTATATGTATCTATAATATATATACACACACACTTCTTATATGTATCTATAATATATATACACACACACTTCTTATATGTATCTATAATATATATATTAAAATTTTACTTCCCTGTTGGAATTAAGATTTTGAGGCAAGACCATGGTGAAGCCAAGACAGGAAAAGTAGTTTTTAATTCATTATAATTTTTGGCTTTCTGATTTGAGGTTAGTGTCCCAGTCTTAAGCAGGTAAATGCAGCTGATGTGTAGCAGAGTTGTCTCTGAGTTTGACCATGGGCATGGTGCTAAATGGCAGGCTTTTCATCACTTCATACACCAGCATTTACCTTCATGGATGTATAACCCTAATGTTTGCTGTAAATTGCTCTCATTCCAGGTAATAGAGTGGAGGAAAACAGTAGGGATCCCCAAATGACTTGTTTTTGTTGTTCACCTTGCCAAGGTGAATCTTTTTCCTGCAATGTGTATGTTTCAAGAGCTTGTAGGTGAATTGGTGGCAAAGAGATGTTTTAGACTTTTCTTCCCTAAAAATAGAAACTCTTATTCCTAAGAATCACACATTAAAGTAAGTTATTACAGTAAACAGAATGTTTCCTTATAGATAATAACAGAATGTTTCACAGTTCTAGCTTCAGTTAGTTTATTCACATATCTAAATCTTTCTAAAGATGTGTGCATTTTCACTAAGTCTGTTTTGTACTTAATTCCAGACTGGCTTGGTTAGAAAATCTCGTGTAAGATCTTAAAAATCTGGATTTGTGGCATGAATGTAGTAAAAAATGAAAGCAGAGCTCCATGATTAATCTTTCCTCTGCTTTTACCTGCACAAAAATTTGGGGCAGAGCAGCATCCACCAGAGGAGAAACAATGTCACTTCATCTCTGGAAGATAAGATGCTAATCCAATGGCTTGGACTATAGGACATTGGATTGGCTATCAATTAGTTCCTGAAGGAAGAAAGTTTGATATATGAAACTATTATCTGTGCCAGACATTATTTTTTTCATTTAACAAGTAATTCAATGCAATTAAAATAAAAATGAACTAGCTGTAGTATCTGAAGAGAGTTTATCAAAGCAATACCCTAGCCATGTGAAGGCAGAGGTAAGTTTTTATCCATAAAGTATTTATGGAAATAGAGCTACCCATTCCCAAAGCAGAAAATGATACTTTTTTAACATTACATTTCCTAAGAAGGAAAGGTTTGGGTTTTTTTGTCATAGAAGTTTTTAGGCAGTGCATGGTTTATGGCTTCTGGCAACAGGTGATGAAGATGATGTCCTCAGTAGAGGTGGTCAAAAGGACCCTTGGACTTGATGATCTTAGAGGTCTCTTCCAACCTGAATGATTCTGTGATTCAGAGCACCTCTATTTACCAGCTCTTTGGGTTATATTATTTGGTTATATATCATACAGGTGAGTGTTCACCTGGGGTTTCCACAGAAGGAGAAAGAAGAACACTCTCTAGGTCTGTTTGTGTGTATATGCTTATTCTGTGTTTACAGAGGAGTTTATTTTATGTTCTGTTTAAAAAAAAATAGTTAACCCCCCCTCCCCACTATGGGCTGTTTTGAAAACAAGAAAACTGTAATTAAAGGCAGTGATGGATAGTTCCATTAACAGCTCTTCAACTGCTAATCTGAGCCCATCTGTTCCTGGGTGGTCTGAAAAGGTTAACAGCAGATGGAAACCTCTACTTGCCACACACTCTACTGTAGACTTGCCAGGAGGAAGGAATGGTGCTAGTGCAGGGCCTCTGGCACAGCTCCTTGGGCTGGAGTTCACCTCACTCTGCCCCAAGTGCCCACACAGGACACTCTTCTTCCAGGCAGGCACATCCTTAAGTCATGTAATCACTATTTATTTATTTGCTTGTTTGGTTTTGGCAGCACAGCTTAAGCAGACTTCATCAGCAAATGGGTATACGTCCAGCTAAGAGACAGGTAATAGGTGTTATGGAGGTTTTAGGTGCTTTTTTTTGGTGAGAGATGTGGATTATAAAACAAAAAAAAAAGGGAGGAAAAACTCCAAACTGATTAATGAACCATGTGTTCTTTATCTTCTACAGAGAAGGGATGTTTGAAATTCTGCTGTGTATTATCAATTTTTGCCATATTGTCCTAAAATGATTAGTGTAATGTCTGGGACAGAGCTGTTGTATCTGTATGGAGCCTGGCACAATGGGTTGTGGTTCCTAATTAAGCCATGATTAGCTGTTTCTGTGAGGTATAATGTCAGGGCTACAGCTATGAACCCTGGTGATAGGAGTTCTGAGCTATGGGACAGATAGAGATGATGTCCTCAGCAGAGACCTTGAGCATGCCTCCTCGCTATAGATGGTGCAACTAGGCAAGTTATCTCCTTGGCTTATTTCTTTCCCTGTTTATCATCAGCATCATTTTCATCACAGGGGAGAAAAAAGNTATATATTTTAATAGAAATATAATTTTATAAAGATATAAAAATAGTTCTTCAGTGATGTTGTGAATCTGCAGAGGAAAAGACAATCGGTGAGACGAGTTAAAATATCACAGGCAAAGCTTTCTCCTTCTTGTGAGTATCTGGGTAGTAGGATAGCCATGAAGGAAACTCAACTGAGAAGAAGGTCAACTATGGTAAACGCAGGAAAACTGAAAAATGGATTAAAAGGGTCAATTGAGAAGCCATCTCCACATGTTTTTGATTTCCTCACAGCAAAGAAAGCTTCTTAGCAGATGAGAGCTGGCTCTTGGTCCTGCTGCCTTGAAGCCAAGTGCTCGTACGAGTGCTTTGGGTTATTGCTCTCAGATACGGAAAAGACTTGAGGGCTTTTGTTTGCTTGAGAATATCTATTTTACTCTAATATAGGCAAATTCACTAGAAAACCTGCTTAAGAAGCTGAAGAGATGAGCTGTGTTGCAGAGGCTATGCTTTTATCATACATAAAAGCTAGCTAAAGTGTGTCAAGAATATTCTGCGGCCCTCCTGTAGAAAGAAGTCTGCAGTAAAAGCAAGAAGCTGTCACAGTAATGCTCTATCTGAGTTAATGAATCTAGATCATTTAGGGAGTCTGAAGTGGACTTTGCCTGCATTTTAGCTGGCTGCACTAGTGTTATGTTCTCAGGCTAGCTGTCTCTTAGGACTAGAGAAGAGAGAAAACGGCATATGTTTCAGATGT
>VWZO01002559.1:1010762-1082281 GCA_013396975.1 Bucco capensis | reverse complement strand
TTATCATCAGCATCATTTTCATCACAGGGGAGAAAAAAGTGCAAGTATACTTCTTGAATTAGACTTGATGGTCTTAGAAGTCTCTTCTAACCCTAATGATTCTGTGAATTCCAGAAAACTGGATTCATATAAGGAACACAATGATTCTCTGACTTGCAATGCTGTAGAGATGTGGGAGCGATAATAGTTTTGACCTTTTATATATATAAAATTAATGAATTAAAAAATCCACATTATATATATTTTATATATATATATTTTAATAGAAATATAATTTTATAAAGATATAAAAATAGTTCTTCAGTGATGTTGTGAATCTGCAGAGGAAAAGACAATCGGTGAGACGAGTTAAAATATCACAGGCAAAGCTTTCTCCTTCTTGTGAGTATCTGGGTAGTAGGATAGCCATGAAGGAAACTCAACTGAGAAGAAGGTCAACTATGGTAAACGCAGGAAAACTGAAAAATGGATTAAAAGGGTCAATTGAGAAGCCATCTCCACATGTTTTTGATTTCCTCACAGCAAAGAAAGCTTCTTAGCAGATGAGAGCTGGCTCTTGGTCCTGCTGCCTTGAAGCCAAGTGCTCGTACGAGTGCTTTGGGTTATTGCTCTCAGATACGGAAAAGACTTGAGGGCTTTTGTTTGCTTGAGAATATCTATTTTACTCTAATATAGGCAAATTCACTAGAAAACCTGCTTAAGAAGCTGAAGAGATGAGCTGTGTTGCAGAGGCTATGCTTTTATCATACATAAAAGCTAGCTAAAGTGTGTCAAGAATATTCTGCGGCCCTCCTGTAGAAAGAAGTCTGCAGTAAAAGCAAGAAGCTGTCACAGTAATGCTCTATCTGAGTTAATGAATCTAGATCATTTAGGGAGTCTGAAGTGGACTTTGCCTGCATTTTAGCTGGCTGCACTAGTGTTATGTTCTCAGGCTAGCTGTCTCTTAGGACTAGAGAAGAGAGAAAACGGCATATGTTTCAGATGTATTATCACAGAATGAAGTAGAGGGAAAGTCATTTAACAATGAATCATCAAAAATGTCCCTGATGATTTGAAAAAAAACCTCACTAAAGTATTTCTGAGTGGTTGAGCAACCTCCAGAGCAAGAAAGAACACTTGTATCTGTAAAAAGATCTAAGTGAATGGGGATTATAAATTAGAGACATTTATTCATAATAGTGTCATAAGAGGAACAAACAGAAGAATAATTCTGCTCCATCAAACATCTTGTGTATCTGTATTCCTATGGAAGGCAGCAGAAAGGAATGTGAGGGATATATATCCAACAAGGAAAAGGATCTGAAAATCTTAGCCCAGGGTCAAGTTTATGATGTAATTGGCATATGGAGACTTGAAGGAATAATTAACATGAGCTAAAGCTTGAATAATATTTGACAAGCTATACACCTGTCAAATCCAAAGTGTGGCATCCAAGATATTTAAAAATATAAGAGAAGGGGAATGAAAAGTAAGGCAGCTTCAGTTCACTTCCAGGAAAGCCAGTGAAGCAAAGGAGCCACTAACATAGGCTTGTCCAGCACAAGACTTACAAGGCCAATCTGATTTTTTTTACCTGTGGCAAGGTAACAAAGCCTTTGACTAGAGGAAAAGCAGTAGATGCATAGCTTGACTTAAAAAAAAAAAAAAGACTTTTGAGACAGCTCCAATGGGCTTCTTACAAGTACAACATATAGTTGTCCTGCCCCTTCTCCCTCCCCTTTCCTACCTGTGGATAATGCTGTGTGTCTGTTCTCTGCCCCATAGTCTGTTCCTTATTCCTTGTGTTCACTGCACTGTAGCTCCTCTGTTTTCTTGTGAAGTAAGCTCTGCCACTGATACATAATTGAGTGGATAGGTAGTTAGTACATACTAAGAGTAATTTATGTATTTTTTTAATTGAAAGAGGTACAGAATACTTCTGTTTATTCTAGAAGTACTGTAGATAAATAGCTAGCTGAATTTCCAAGTGTTCTCCAGGACCTTACACCAATTTATGTGACTATCCTGAAAGTCCTCTTTGCATCTACTGCATCAAGAGAAAGACATTTACCAGCAAATAACTGAACCTACAAGTTTATTTGGTCACCAGTAGGAAAGCCTAGGGGGTCTTGGATGTATTTGGACCTTAAATGTGAGTGACATTTGGAGTAGTCCTAGTGGATCTTGTCATTCTAACTGAAATCTTTGACAGCCTCCTTGTGTAGGCTCCAAAGTGTTGGGTTTAGTCTCTTCACCAAAGAATTACTCTATTTTACTTTCAAAATGCATAGAGTGTTGTATAAAATATAATGATTTAAATGCCCAGAAAATGTAACAGTGTTCAGCATCCAAATTGTAAAATCAAGTTGCTGTAGGTATTTGCTTGTTTGTTGTGAGGCTTTTTTGTTTGTTTGTTTTTGTTTTAAACCCCCAAATTTATGGCCTTAATCCAAGCCCTCCCTATTAAATTCTACAAGAAGTTCAGATCTGGATTTTGTATGCTTTGGAAATCAAATTGAAGATGGTCTTCATTTTTTTTAGGGAGTTGTCTTCATTTTTTTTCTTATGAGAGCAAATTCACAAGGACTTTTCTTGCAAAGGACAATGTCTTCATTATAGATTAACATTACAAAAATGACTGTGTAGTTTAATTAGCTGGTGCAAGGTTTGAGAGAGGGAGTCCTGCAGGGGCTGCTGCTCTGAAAGCTGAAATCCTCACTATCTGGAGTATACAGCACTATTTGGATATTATAAACTTCCTCTAAATGTGGAATGTTACCTGAATGCCTTTAGCATTGCAACAGACTAGAAAAAGCAGAGTAACATAGAAATATGGCCTGGCCTAGGAAAGTCTTTACAACCCCTTTGATTTAAATATGTTCAACAGAATTACAGCAACCTAAGCTTCTAGCTTTCTTGAAGATATCTCTAATTTTTAAGTCTTGGGCCCATTTATTTTTTTATTTGGAGTTTTTAAGGTTGTTTGATTTTTTTTTAACAGAATGGTCATTCTCATATCTTAATAAAATAAAAATTGAATTATATGCACCACTAGGCAAGCATGACAGGACTTTTGCTAGGAGATGTAAGGTGTGAAAACCTGTGGGGAAATCCTATTCATGTTAGGTTCCACTTGAGAACACTGCAGTGGATTCACTCTTAATGGGACTGGAAAAAGAGAGAAGCTGGGGAACAATGGAACTCAATGATTTGAACCTAATTAAAAAGACCTGATAAAAATTCTAGAAAGCCAGATGGCAAAGTCAATTTCTCAGTATAATATCAGCCCAGAGATAGAACATGATTAGCTGTTGACATTCTGCAAGGAGAGAATGATCTTATCGGCAAGGAAGCCAAGGTATTTCTTTAACAAGATATTAGACTCTGCTTTTATAACTATTGTGCACCTGAGTTAATGTAAATCACTTTCTTTCCAAGAACTGTAATGGGTTTGCATGGCTAGGTTTTGCTAGTGGGGGTCTGCAGGGGTGTCTTCTGTGAGAAGATGCTAGAAGCTTCCCCTGAGTCCAACAAAGCCAGAGCCAGCTGGCTACAAGATGGAGTCACCACGGGCCCAGGCCTAGCCTGTCTGGGACATGACTAGCATCTCTGGGATAACATGTTGGAGAAGGTGGAAAAAACTCCTGCACAATGGCTGTGGAAGAAGAGGAGGAGAAGGAGGTGCTCTAGATGCCAGAGCAGAGGTTCCCTAGCATCCCTTTTCATAGAATCCTAGAATGGTTTGGGTTGGAAGGGACCTCTGGAGCTCATCTAGTCCAACCCCCCTGCACTGGGCAGGGACATCCCCAACTACATCAGCTTGCCCAGAGCCCTGGCAAGCCTCACCTGCAATGCCTCCAGGGATGGGAACTCAACCACCTCCCTGGGCAACCTGGGCCAGTGTTCCACCACCCTCGTGGGGAGCAACTTCTTCCTAATGTCCAGTTTAATCTCCAGTTTTTCCACCCCAACGTGTACTTGCCAGTAGAAATATTCCACCTGTGTTTCCTTATCCTGGATAATCATTTTGAAAGGAAAGGGGGGAAAGGACATGATAAAGATGGGGTTTGCAGATCCTATAGCAAAGAAGATCTTAAGGCTTAAATAACTGCAATGTGAACTTAGTGCCACATGTAATACTGCTGCTTGATTTATCACCTTGGAAACTGCCTGAAGTCTTTGTTTTGCGTGGTAGCTCTGCTATGATTTAAAAGCAGTAGATGAGTGAAATATATATCTAATAAGATTGAACTCCTCCATGGGAAGAACTTGTAATTGGACATATTAATTGCTTGATTCTGGCCATAATTTTTGGAATAGAAAAGCCTACCATGTGAATGAAGTTCTTAACACTCTATCAAGTTCCATCTTCATCCCAGTAAATTTCTTCTGCCCTTACAAGAGCCTTCTAAACAGATTTTTTTACTGACCTACCAAACATGGTAGCACAATGTTGAAACCAACCAAGAGACTGATGAACTTTGGTTTAGTGAGGAATTTTTACTGATATTAGTTATTAATGGTGGATATTTAATACATCCAAGAATGAGCCCCATGGAGCCATTATGATTTTGGCACTGAATTAATCCTGTATGTCATACAAAATACTGCAGGTTAATTCACAGAATCATTAAGGTTGGAAGAGACCTCTAAGCTCATCAAGTCCAACCATATAACTCCCATACCACTAACCCATGGCCCTAAGCAGAGCAGCTCAATGTTCCTTAACCCCTGCAGGGATGGTGACTCCAGCACCTCCCTGGGCAGCCTGGGCTGAGATTTAACAACCCTTTCAGTGAAGAAATTCCTCCTTATATCTAATCTAAACTAATTCAATTCGCATTGTATCATTTCTTTGTGCAGAATTATGGTCTTTGTCTACCTCTGATATTTTATAGAACTGAGCACTTGAAACTGATGCACAGTCAATAAATATTCTGAGTTTTGTTCAGTGCTGTTGTTTTTCTTAACTTTAAGTGAACTTAATGTTGAGAAGTCCAGAACAGGAACTGAATTGTTCAAAAATGGACCTAGTCTAGGTCCTTTGAAAGGAACACAGATTTTCAGATATTCCTTAGAGTTCTCTCTGCATAAATCAAACTCTTTTAAAGGATTCAAAGGTTTCTGCCTAGGTTATTATCCTGCAAATGGCATCTTGGGTTGGAGAAGCCTATGGAGTTTGGATGTTAAGATGTAATACCAAGGCTGAGCATTTTGTCTGGTAGTGTAATGAGTAGAAAGCAGATGTCTCAGAAAATGACTTGAACTATGCAACCAAATTGTTGGATAGTGTCAGATTATTTTGTTTCCACTAGTGAGTCACTCACAAAGCAACCTCAAATTCCACTAGAACACTAGTGATGAACTGCTGTATGCTAAATGGTGTTAACCAACATCTTTCCACTGATAACTTTTGCCTAAGTGTTCATTTTGATGCAAGCTAGAGGCTTCTATTTAATTCTTACATTTTTCTTGTCTTTTCTTACATGACAAACCAGGAAACAGCCAAAAAAAAAAAAAGTGTATGTGGGAACCAGATAAAAGTCTGAATAGCTAAAACATTGAGGGGAGCTCTCATCTTTGGAGCAGAGCCTATCAATAATAAATACATGGTAATAAAATAAACATGTTAGGTTCAGTGTTTTCATTTTTCAGGAATTTGGGATAAAGAAGCTTATACTGCTCTTCTAAAACTCTGTTTAACTGGAACTGATAAAGCTAAGCTGGTGTGGTGCTGCTAGCTCCAAGAACTGACAGAAGCTGAGGCTTGAGAAGTGCTGAAGTAACTGTGCCAAGCTAAGGGATGCATGCCTGCATGCTTATGTTTGTGTGTGTTAGAGAAGGGTTTATTAAATCCAATGAAACAACCTATTTTTGTGTAGATGGACAGACCTAGTATTTTCTCCAAGTGTTTGTAAACAATCTCAGTGTTTCTGAGTGGACTGTGGGAGCCCCAGCACATCTCATTTAATGCTGTTCTGCTTGGCCTTCCCATCATTTTCACAGAAGGAAGATTGCTATTTCTCACAGTAATGTCTCTTTCCTGTTGCTTTTGGTAAATCTGAACTGATGTGAATTAATATTTAGCCACTTCTCTTTTTTACTAAATGTTGTTACAAGCCTGTAGTATCAGAATTCCCCTTGAGCTCAATCCTTCCAAGTGCAAAGCACCAAGTCTCTTTAATTCCTCTGCTTCTCCCTGGGAGCTGAGGCCAGCCAGTGATTTGAAAGACCATGCTTTAATTCTGCAAAGCCCTGAATTTCATATTATTTTGACCTTTTTAATATTCTGGGTTTAGAGTGTTGGCTATGCTACAGCAGCTCACAAAGTGAATGGGTTACTACAGTTTGAGGATTTGAATTGGGGATTTAATATGAGAACCAGAATAAATTTCCTTGATCTGTAGATGAGATGGTTTAAATCATCCTAGTTTCCAGATTGTCATTTTTTTGTTTT
Source organism: Bucco capensis (assembly GCA_013396975.1). Taxonomy (NCBI): domain Eukaryota; kingdom Metazoa; phylum Chordata; class Aves; order Piciformes; family Bucconidae; genus Bucco; species Bucco capensis. Next base: position 1,075,845 of record VWZO01002559.1, on the reverse strand, counting down.
CCCTAAACAGCTCTTCCTGGAAATAGGTTTTTATTTAATTAGGGTTATTAAGACTGTATATGAAAACCTTCCTGATATATCTATATATTTGTCCTAGTCCTAGTATTGGGAGATTCTTTTTTCAGTGCTTCCAGATCTACTTTTGATACCTTTGCTTGTTTTTGGAAGCTGCTAGCTGTTTATCTTCCTAAACTGTATAGGCAGAGATGACTTAACAGAACAATTCCTAGGTGTAGTTGGCAAACTGCATATAAATATGCACAAGCCTGAACATACACAGTTCAGACTTATTTAGGGTATATGTGTATATATCTCATTTCTTGCTCATCCTCTTCCTACTAGTCTTATACATAAAAAAACCCCCTAGGTTGATATTGATATTGGGGTAAATTCTTCCCACTAATGAAACAAACATTAGATCTTCCTACTTAGATTTTTCAGGTTGGAGGAGAGTTTTGATTCCCCTCAGCTTACTTAGCTTTGTCTGATTTGATTGTTCTTTAGATTTCCTGAAGTTTATATACATTTGACTTTGTATTTAGTGGCAAGTTTTGGGGCAAGACAGCTGTGTTGCAGGGTAAATTGCATTATACAGATTGATATGCAAGTGGACAATGCAAAAGAAATTTAATATACAAAAGTGTACAGGAAACCAAGAGCTCTTGGTGGTTGCAGAGGTGAGGAAGATATTAACCTCTGAATAAGTACATATGGACAAAATATGCACTAAATTACAACCATTTTAGTTATAGTTACTCATGCATATCATAGGGGCAGAGTATGAGGAGATTGTGGGGAAAGGAACTGTTAGGAAGTCCCTAGAAACTGTTTGCTGATTGATCTCTCTGTTATTAGGGAACAAACTGGAGGAGGTCATAGGAAAGGACAATCATATCAGAGGCTGCAGGGCATTAACTCATCTATCTCATTGCCAGATCAATCTTATCTCTTTTCCAACCAACAAAATTCAGTTAACTTTTATGAATTATTTAGCCACACTAGAGTCTTGGATAGTATTAATATTTGTGTGCTTTTTTTCTCCCAAGGAATGTAAAATATTTCTTCTTTATCATCAAACTCCAATGTAGACTGTAGTTTTCTCTTTCATTGTTTTAAGAAATATCTTCTTAATCACATCTGATGCCGACTGAAGAATTTTACACACTAGCTACTGCTTATATTTAGATTACAAATTGCCTCAGGTAAAAGTCAGGGAGTCTATGTAATTTCAATGACAGATTTTTTAAGTTCTCAATGGCAACTTTTTTTAATCAAAGCTTTTAGAATTTTAATGCTACCAGTTAAATTACAATCTTCTAGTTCAACCCCAAAAGAAAGGAGTTTGAACAAAGTTGCTAGAACATTTATGCCTTGGACTAAAGAGTTTAATTCTCAAACATTTATGCCTTGGACTAAAGAGTTTAAATCTCATCTGAGAAGCTGTGCTAGAGAGAGTGGCTAAGAATAAAACAGGATTAACTTGTAGACAGGAAAAGCTCATTTTTGGAGTGCCTCAAAAAATGAAAGAGTGTCAGTCTTTCAGTCACTTCCTGCACTGTTAATATGATAGCAAAGATCTAGTCATCAAAGCTGAGAAATAGGAACTGTGAAGACTTGACAAGCCAATCAAGATCATGAGAATGTCTTTGGCATGTGCTCAGTGAAAAACACAGCCTGAAAGGCTTGCAGGATGAAGAATGAGACTTCATGGGCTAGTTACCTAAGCACTGTTTGGCATTGCTGTTGTGAAAGGATCAAAAGTTCAGTGCAGCTTAGTGACTGGTGGTGTGATGAAACTGATGGCTGAGGGCTGGGGCCTGCACTAGCTGTGTGTGGCTCCACTCACCCTGGCCTTCACTGCACACAGCTTACAGCTACTGAGGGCACTGTCCTGGTCTGAGTTAGAACAGAACTCATCCTCTCTGCAGGCATCTTACTTTTTAGCTAAACCTCCTGTAACTCACTGTTAAATGTTGTGTAACCAGTCTGGGCCGTGCAGTAAAAGGCTGCACCTGCAGGGAGGAGCAGACAGTTCAGGTAACCCTAAACTGACCAACAAGTCCATTCCGTGTAGATCATATTAAGTATAAAACTGAGGGCCAGTTCCTGAAATATCCACACCAAGCTTGGGCCTTAGGGTCTCTTACATAAAGCCTAAGGCTCAAGCAAAGCAGGTGCATGATGAAGCTAGTTAGTGCTTAATTAACAGCCAATACGAAAAAGGAGAGGTTTAGGCCTCAACTCGGGCCAAAGGTTGAGCACCTGAGCTCTCTGGGGAGGTGGACTGGGAGCTCTCCTGGTGAGGATCTGCAGCCCAGCTCTGCTGTTACAGGACTCTCTTCTGCCTCTGATCTCAATCCAAGAATTCATGAGTCCACTTCCAAGATCCAGCCCTGAGTCTGATTCCCATCTACTGGTGAGTCCTTCTGCCACAGCATCAGTGGGGATGGTGACACAGTTGCCATTTGGATTTGGTATTGGTTCTGTATATATATGTATATATTTCATTTTTATTATTTTCATGAGTTTTAGTTTTCATTTCCAATCCACAAATGCCTCTCTCTCTCTGTTAATTCCCCTTTCCTTCCCAGAGTTAGGGGGACAAGGGGGTAATAGAGAGCATCTGTCATGGGATTAGTGGTCAGCCCTTAACAAGTATGTATGCACAAATGAGAATCAGAACAGGGAATAGTGTGAACTGCATCTCTAGACCTTAAATCATTAATGCCAGGGTATGGCTTCTCAAGTATTTTGGCCATTGCAGTTCTCCTGCCAGTACATCTGCATGTCTATGAGCTACCTAGCATCTATGTACTCTGCCTTCATTTGGGCTTGGACAATATTGTATGACAACCTCTCTCCTTGAAAGAACATCTCCTTCACCATCAATCAGGTGTTTTATCAGTCCCCTCTGGTTTCTCTTGCATTTCTGTAGGCTGATATAATATTAAATTTTATTATGCTTTCTGACTGCCTCTTTTTTTTGCTATTGACTTTAATTAAATGTCTGAGCCTCATGGATCAGGATAACTTCTATTAAAATTAATAAATGGATGGTCCTTACAGATCTGCTTGTAGCTTCTGCTAGTTTCATCAAAGCCAAAGACTCTAAAGATAGAATATGGTTATGAGATAGATGGTAAATCTGAATCCTGAAGAACTTATGACATGAATTTTAAATGCAAGTTGCTGGTTTTTTTGTCTGAAGAGAACACAAGCAAGAGAGCTGGAGAGATACCTTTCTGAAAAGTCTTCCTCACTTGCATATCAAACTTAACAACTAGGATTGGCTAAGATAGGAATTTACTTACAAAAGCACAGAAATTTCCACTGAAACTTGGCATGTTGATTGTAGATGCTGAATAATTGAGATGTCTCAGCAGGGCTAGCAAGACATGCTAATGCCTAATAGAATGTGCCATTCAGTGCCTTTGGTTTTACTCTCTGCTCTTACAACAATCTTAACATGCCAGTGAATCAAACTCAGAACGTGTTGCTCTTAGTGCCAGAACTGGATGTGAGGGAATGGCAGCATGGATCATATTTAAAATGAACTGCTGCAAGTTCTTTGTATTGGGTAATACTATCAGCTTAACTCTAAAATGGATTGTAAAAGTAGAAAGATGCACACACTTTATCTTCTTCCCTTGCAGTAGTCTCTCTTGTTCTAGATAAACAATAGTTGGAAAGGAGAAACTGTTTAATTTGACAATAACTGTCCGGATGCAGCAAATAACAGTTAAATTTTTCACCTTTCTGAGTAGTGTTCTCCAAAACAGCTAAAAGCAATTGCATCATTTAGAAATACATAAATGGCATCAATTTGAGGAACATGCCAGCAACCAGATAGAGTGTTCTTTTTCAATCTTAGCTAAACAAGTTACAACAGAAATGCCATCTCCTGAGAGCATTCCATTTCCCCTTCAAGTCTTTGCTTTATTGTCTGTGCCTATGGTTATGACACCAAGATTAATAGAAGCACACTGACTGCTACCAGTGGAGTGTCTTTTTCTAACAGACCATGCTATGAAATCTCACCCACCCCCCAAAAATCCTCTCAAGGAATAGAAACAGATTTTGAAGAGTAATACATGCTTCAAAAAGTTTAATTTATAAAGTAGGCTGTTTCCTTCTATTAAATAACTTTAACCAGCTTAGAGTGATTAGTTCCAAACATATTTAGCTGTCAGAATACCCACAAGGTAAGAATACCCTTTTTTATTATTTTTTTTATGCTGGATGAATAAATAAGCACAGAAACTCAACAACTGGATTTAAGTATCCTAATAGTGAAAAAAGTTTTATGAAAGGCACTCCCTCCCCACTATTTTTATTATTATCATTGTTTAACTTCCATTTCAGCCTTTGCCAGATGCACTTTTTTTATATTGCACTGATGTCCAAATAGGCATATCTATATTCTGTATATAGAGAAGTATATGACCTGAAAACTGATGAAGTGAGAAATTAAACAATCTGAAATGTTTCTGCTCAGTGTAAACAGTGAAAGGCAAACTTGTTCAGTTGCAAAGTGAGCTCTTTCCTTAGGGCATCCAGCTTTGTCTTGTGTCATTTGAACAATGCAATCAGAGTTAGCAGCAGTACAAACCCTCTAAAATCAACAGAGGAAGCTGTGGAATAGGAGGGGAAATATATTAATGCAGGTGGTGTTCCTGCGTGGAGAGGTAAGCCTAAGAGCCAGGGACTGAAATGTAGCTCTGTTTACTGTAGTTTTATTTTAATCTGCTGGGAATTCATTAGCATCCCTCTCAAATGTTAGTGTTCCAATCCTGCCTAGACCAGAGCAAACAGGAAAGAGAACAGGGATGACTTAATACAAGACATTTTCCCAGGTTTTGCAAATGCACCTAAGAAAATGCTCTGTTCTCCTGGGTTTCCCATGGTTTTCTGTACTAAAGATAGATAAAATAAGATGGATTTCCCTCTTGAAAATGAATTTCTTAGGAAGAGGAATGAACCTCCTAAATAAGTGACTAGTGAATGCAATTCACTAATATTGTGCCATCTCCTCCTCACAGATGATAGTGAACAGGAAGACAGAAAACACTTGTGGGGATGCTTTAGGAATGGGTTAGGTGAATTGCATCTTTGTGTTTACTTGGAAAACCTATTTTAGTAATGCAATGAGGGTGGCTGTCCTTGTTAATAAAGAAAACAATGGCAAACAATTCAGATCTTAAATTGTCCCTGAGTGAGGTGGTCATGCTTGCTTACCTTTCCAATGTTTCAGTAAAGCAGCAAGAATGGTGGCTGCCCAGGGATATATGTATATGTCCTGAATGCTGGAGAGAAAAATCTATAAATAATGCTGGAAATGCCTTTTTTTTAACTGAAAAATACTGCTTTTCCCTCATTCTTAATTGCCATTTGAAACTTCTAGTTTTAAGGCTGAAATTTCCTATGACTTTATTGTTTGTCATATATATTGCTCATGTCTATCTGCATTTTATCTGCATTCAGAGGAAGGAATTCAGCTAGAATGTGTCTCTGCCTACTAATTGACCACCAATAAGCATTTCATTTTTCTCCAGAGTGTAGTAGCAAGCCAGTTAACTGTTTCAAGCTGGTGCTCCTAGAAGGTTTGCTTTCTCTTAATGTGCAGGTCTGCAAGTGTTATTGTATCTGATATAGGAACTTGTGTTGGGATGTGCTCACCTAAGGTAGGATAATGCCTGGGGTTTGTAAAGCCCATGAAACACAGGACTTCAGAGCATCACTGGGCCTGATCTGAACACTCAAATCTACAGTATTCATTGCCACAGCATGAGACAAAATGCTGCAAGTTACAGATGGTCACCAAATTGACAATGTATTTAGTGAAGCAGAAATTTCCAAGCCACTGAAACTTTGCTTCCCATGTGCTCAGGAGACTCCTGGAATAACACAAAGTGACAATATGCACGGGTATGCAAGCAAACATATGATGCACCCAGCATATGTTATACCTTAGCTTCACATTGAGCTGAAGGGAATTGAGAGAAGAAAAAAGTCATGTTCTTACTAAAGACCTTTTTGTACTATCAAAACTTTCTCAGTTCCAGTAGGTTTTCTATGATAGTGTGACTACTTCAGTGGACAAGCTGTGGATGTGATCTATCTGGACTTATGCAAGGCCTTTGACACAGTCCCCACAACATTCTACTGGCCAAGTCAGAGAGCTATGGATTTGATGGGTGGACTGTTCAGTGGATAAGGAACTGGCTGGCTGGTCACATCCAGAGGGTAGTGGTCAATGGCTCAATGTCCAGCTGGAGATCAGTGCCAAGTGGTGTCCCTCAGGGCTCTGTGCTAGGGCCTGGACTGTTTAATATTTTTATAAAGGCTATGGCCAGCAGCATTGAGTGCANACTAGTGACTTTCCAGTCCCTAAAGGGAACTTCCAAGCAGGTGCAGAGGGCCTGTTTGCAAAGGCCTGCAGGGAAAGGACAAGGGGCAATGGTTTTAAACTGGAGATGAGTCGATTTACACTTGGTATTACGAAAAAGTTGCTCCCCACGAGGGTGGTGGAACACTGGCCCAGGTTGCCCAGGGAGGTGGTTGAGTTCCCATCCCTGGAGGCATTGCAGGTGAGGCTTGCCAGGGCTCTGGGCAAGCTGATGTAGTTGGGGATGTCCCTGCCCAGTGCAGGGGGGTTGGACTAGATGAGCTCCAGAGGTCCCTTCCAACCCAAACCAGTCTAGGATTCTGTGTGACTTAGAAATGCAGCTATTCCAGTCTCTGATGGGACACACACATCCCTGGGAAAGGTTCCTATAGCCTTCATGCCTGCAGCAACAGCAAAGACTAAGACCAGGACCTTTCTTTGTGATTATAACTGCTACAGTTGTGTTCTAAAGAATCAAATTCTAGGCTTCTGATGTCTTGCTTGAAACGTTGCAACTGTGTGCTTGCTTTCCAAGCATAAATGTATGTTTACAAATGTAGTGCATGTGGAACTTACAGATTCATATTGGATTGTAAGTGAAAACATATGGTTCCAAAAATTAGTGCAGGTAAGGGAATGTTTTACTTCATAATGTCAAAATAGCATGCAAATCCGTGCATATAATCCACATATAAACCCAGGATATGAGAAATAGGCCCAGTGTAATATATTTATATAAGCATATGTACACATACCCACTGTCCTCTAATATTAAGGTGAACTTGTTTCCAAGTTTTACATGCTTTTCTTGCTTTTCTGGAACATGGTTTAGAAATTTGGGCTCTGATGAAAATTGGGTGCTTAACCATCTGGTTTTAATTGTCTTGCATTTTATTAGCTGTTGCTGGGTTATTTTCTTACATTCTTTATTGTTGAGGTTGAGATAGAAAGGGAACACATCAGTTATCTGAATGCAGCTTTCCTCCACCTCCTGCTCCAAAAAGGCATGGATGGCTTTCCTTAATGTCCTTTTTCACATCTTCCAGACCTGTGTCTGAGAGTATCTAGCATGCCACTGGATGCCTGTAGTTTTGGGGACAATAATGCTTATAAAGTAGCAGATTGTTTGGCTTGCTGATTCCTGTCATTTCCTGTTGATTTATAGAGTGCTGCAGTTATTGTTCCTCTAAGCCCTGAACATACTTTTGAGCTTCTCATTTTGGTGCCCAAAGAAATTCTAGGCAGTAGAATTAGAGGGAAATCAGGAGAAGTTGTCCAGTGCTGTGTCTTCTGATAAACTGTGATGTCTTAAGAGTGACAAAGTAACTCAAAGATCACTTTTGTGCATAACTTTCCATTGTCTGTAGTCTCAAAACTACATGGGCCAAAATCACTGAGCAATTTCTGAAATTGATCAATAATGTAGCTTCCTGAAAACTATATTTTGGTTTAGAGCTAGAGTTACAGATAAAGAAGCATCCTTTCTCTTCCCCTGGAAGCTCAGCATTAATAGCTCTCACCCAAGATGTGAGAGACCTAAGCTCAGTTCTCAGGAGGCCAGACAGTCCTTGTCTATCAAAATCCTTGCCCAAATCCTCTCCCCTGAGCCAGGTGGAGAGTGGATTTTTATGTGTATATTCCACTCCTCAGTTAAAGAAGTTGTAACTAATTTTAAATGGATTTTTTTTTCCTGAATTTTTATAGCTGGAGCCAGCAAATGGATTTGTATAAAATATTTATATACTTTCCAAGCCAGAGAGGGACTAAGCCACTAACTTGGTAACTCACCTGGGAAAAGGGGGCACAGAGCTATCAGTCTCCTTTCCAAGACTTAAAGATTTATGCAGGGTGGAATAAATCTGTATAAGATAATAAGAAAGGCATGCCTCAGTAGTGCACCTAGGGCACTTTCTCCTGAAATGGTAAAGTGAGCTCAGATCTGTGCAGGCAGAGGTCTGCACTGAGGTTGATTCTCTCCCTGTCTGGGAAACAGCTCTGTGGAGTGAGCTGATAAAAGTAGTGTTCATGGGGTGTCTTTTCCATAAATCTACTCCCTTGTTTTCTTTCCTAACAGGTGCTCAAAAAGCAATTTTCTTTTTTTTCATTTAGGTTCAGCTGAAAAGTTTGAATAGACTTGATTTCATTTTAAGTCCTTATTTGATGTAGACTTTCTCCTTGTTTGGCTTCATCCAAACTTTTTTGTTTTGCCTCTCTGGTTTAGCTGCACAATACTGGTTTCAGATGGGTTCACCTTGTGAAAAGAATGGCCTCAAGCTCTCCTGGTTTTAGGACACAAAATGAAGACTGCAGATTCAGATGGATATTGTCATGATTAGGAAGGAAGCTATGTTCTTTTTGTGCAGTGGTTGTAAAGTAATTAATAAGGAGATGGAGAATGGAGTCTGTTATTTCTTCTCTTCAGCAATAGTGTGATGCTGAAGCCAGTTAAACACTCTGCCTCTGCCTCCTGTACAGTTTTAATCCTTTCTGCCTCGTAGAACTGCTTGCCCAACTATAATACAATTGTTTCTTAATAATAAATAAGGAATAAGTGTCAATACCCAGATAGCATGGCTCTTCCAGCACAAGGTCTGTAACTCTAACACTTCCTAGTCAAGGAAAAGGCCAGCACTCAGTCTCTCTGGAATTGCCACTCTTTTGGATCATCTGGCAGAAAGTGCTGTCTGAGAGGCACAGCTGTGTCTCCTCCTCTCAGGAGAATCCAGTGAAATACCCTGGTGTCAGACTCAGCTGGCTGAATAAAACAACCCCTGTGTGCCCAGACTTGTCTCCCAGTTGCCTGCAAAATGCTTTTTTTTAATTTATCTTGCACTAACTGGAATTAGTTCAGCATTTCAGATTAATAAGTACTTTAATCCTATTGAAAACACATGTTCAGTCCCAAAGAAACACATAGCTGTCATGAAAGCCACTACTGGACATAGCAGACTCTTAGAGACAAAAAAAGCTAATTATTTTAGAGCACACTGTCAAACTACAGTAAGTATCATCATTTCTATTTTATTGTTGTACCATAAACATTTGAAGCTCTCATTGGTGTGCAGGAATGAAAACACTTACTAAAAAGAAACATTAATATTTACATTTGAAAAATAAAGGGAATCACTTGCCCTGTTTGCCTACTAAGTGCTTCCTTTGGCCTCTGTCTTGCAAATACATGCACAAGTTTTTAACTTGGTGGACTTTTAACTGCTTTTGTGAGAGTACAACACTCCCATTGTCTCAATTCCTAATTGTTTTAACTGGTTGTTTCATAGGTGGTGAGAAACAAATTTTCCTCTAACCAATCTGGTCTCTGGGAGTGTGAATGCAGTGTAGAGATTGCATTGGTTGCACTGCACATAATGCACATTACACCAGGTCATTCACACAACCTTACTGCAAACTCTTGTTTAAAATAGCTGTCTGTATTGGTAAAAACTCACAGGTAGGAGAAGAATCAAGAGATTCTTCTTGCCATTGGGTGAAGACATCGTTAAGCATGAGAATAAAGGATAAATTCAGCCATGTAGAGTAAGGTAGGGTAATAACTTCAGTAACTAGTGAGCTCCTGAACATTTACAGAACTGCCATGAAATGCAATGGTAACCATAAGAATCTACTGATTCTTATCTTGATTCTAATCTGGATTCTTATTGGTATGTATTAAACATAAACCCAACTACTGAGTAAGTAATTAAGTGTGAAAATGCCTCTCAGCTCTTGGCCATGGTCACTATTTGGATGTATTCTTTCCCAAAGCAGTGATTGGATTCAGTCAATATCATTCAGTCAATGATATTGAAGTAACCACTTTGGTTTGTATTTTTGCCTTTTCCCTTTGACATTTTTTTTCTGGTATCTCCACAAAAAGGAGGAGTCTTTTGGGTTTTTTTCAGAAACTATATTAATCATTTTTCATCTTTGGTTAAATTCTTTTTTGTTTGCCTCAGAAAAGCCATTCAGTTTTTTTATTGAAGCCTGCAGCTTACCTTTTCTTTTCCTTACCTCAGTCCTATGATGAAGTTGTGAAGGATTTTATCCTGTGGACCACTTCTTTGGTATTATCTAGCAAAGCAGAAATGATAACAGAATCTCTCATTGAATTTAGCTGCTATTTTACATGATGAAAACCAGAGGTATTTTACATTATGGAAACATGAATACTTGGAATCAAACTCATCATGAAAATACATCAGGCATGAACTAGGTTTTTCAAACCATCCAATATGTAAAATATCTTTGTCCTAAACTGAACTTTCTTAGTGCAATGTGCTTATTCCTCTGAGAACTCCAGTTTTATGGAACCTGTCTAAGAGATAGCCTTTTCCTGAAATGGAGGAATACTGGGAGAGACTTAGGAATACATAGATCTTGCTGCAGTCATATCAGCTGTAATAGATGAGAATAGATTTGAATCTTTTCTACACTAACAAACACAAGCTTATTGGTGAGAATACATGGTTAAACATCCTGACATTCACTCTGGAAATCTTTGTCTAGTGTATTCATTCCCAGAGAATATTATTACCACTTTAAAACAGACCATTGGAGATTCAGCTGTGATTACTTCTTTAGATTGGTTTCAGAATTACTGGATCAGTTTATATGTTATTTTATTTCATGTTGAAACTGTTGTATTAAATCTTCAAGCTCCCTTTTCCTCCCCTTTCAAATGCTGTATTTTTTACTAGTGCTGCACAACAATAAGCAAGCCAATGCTTCTCAGTGCTTCCTTACACAAGAGAGGTTCTACTAGGGACTAGCAGTGCTCCAACTCCTCTACTGCTGTGCCACAGAAATGTAGAGAAGCTTTAGTTATTTAAGAGAGCAGAAAAATCTTATCACAAGGCAGGAATCTCTGTGAAAGCAGAGTTCCCATGGCTCCACAGAGCCAGTTAGAACAACCTGCCATTTAGTTTTGTTTGGCTTGCACAATGCAATTTCTATCTCGAGCAATCAAAGCACAATTAGAGGCATTATTAGTTCTATTCCTTTCTTTGTACCTGATTTTTTTCAAATCATCAGGTTTGTACCTTTTGTTCTCTAATAAATTAATTGTACTCCAATCCTCTCTCATTGGCAGATGGATTTCTTTGTGGAAATATAAATAGGAAGATGCTGATTTCTTTGGCTTCTTGAATGCTGATTGTGTGATAATTGTGTCTTCTGGTGAATAAATGAATTATTTTACCATAATGTTAATCTCATTTCCTTTAAAGCCTACCTGAAAACCAGATTGATTTATTTACATGTATAGGTGAATAATCCAGAATGATCTATTTTTAGTCTGTAGAAACGTTCTTTTCACATTTCTCCTGCATCTTTTCACTATTGATAGTGCTGGTTAAAGCACTGCTGATGGGTTAGTGGCATGGGAGTGCTAGGGATGGTTGGACTTGATGATCTTAGATGATCTTAGATCTCATTCCAGCCTGAATGATTCTGTGATGAAGCTGCAGGAAGTGTTTTTTCCAAGCTGAGTGCTCATGCAGGTTATTCTACTCTAATTCTACAGTGATTAATTCCACAGTGTTAATATTTGATGCAAAACCAGGAAAGGACTAGAATTGAGGAATTAGGTCTGCAATATACTCTCCCTCCTTTATAAAACATGTGTTTAAAGTTTCTCCCCATCTAAGAGGTTTGCCTTTGCTGATGGTGTCTCTTTGTTGCATCCAAGTTCTGGAATATGTCGCAGGAATTCTCTATCAAGTNTGTTGAGGGCTCCAGAGCTGGACACAGTATTGTCATGGGGAAAAAGGAAACACACTTTATGTGCAAAGCCAAAACTTTATTATTAATCTCACTGAAGTCTGAACATTCTAAAAATATCATTAGTTGAGTTATGATTATACTAATTGTTCAAATTATATACAGTACAATTTAATAGACATGAACATTCTTGCACCTACCACTTAACCTCTAGGTCCTAAGATCAGTGGCTTCCCTTATGGGTACAGGGTACAGAAAATCACTAGCTTCCTGTGACCTTTGCTGGGAGAGCTATGATGCTGATGCTTTATTTCTTCTTCCTGTAGGTTCTGCATGAGGTCATTTCACTTTACTTACTAATAGGCTCTGTATTTTGTTATTTCTGCATTGGTATGGAATGCCACATCACATCCAAATTTACCACATGTGGTTTGTTTTGCATATATTAAATACTTGCTTTTTTTCCCCCCTCCTCTTTCTTACTCCTAAATCTAATTTTGTCCTGTTGTATTTATCAATGATCTTAGTTGACCATTGAGTCAATTGGGTTGCTTAGAGCCCTGAAGTCTCTGGATCCACCCTATGATTTTACTCTCAAGGTTCCTGCTGTCATCCCATACCTGTTCTCCTCTTTATGACATTTTTTTCTAGAGTCATAGATAACTTAGTCTGCACAGGGTAACTGTGCACTCTTACTAGATGTGTTTCAGAAATATATACATGTGACAATTTAATTTCCACTGGAATATCAGTAAACACGAGTGGTTGGCTTATTATTGAATATCAGCAGTGCTGATCACATCATTTGCTATTTCATGCTATTCTGCCTCAGAAAAAAAAACTATGAGGAGTGGAAATACATTTATTATTCATATCTGCTTGATCATAGGAATTAAAATCCATACCATTTAACATAATTTTGAGGTCAAAAGAAACCCTACGATAGTTTGACTGGTGGGAAGCATATTCCAAGCTCAATGTGTCTGGGATCAGTAGACTATTTGAAGAGAGAAAGACATATGTTGGCATGGCAACACTGCTTAACTCATATTTGCCAAGGTCACTGTAATTACTTAGCAGAAGACATAGGTGGCAGGAAGGATGTTATCAGAAGCAAAATCATTCTGTCTTCTCCTCAGCTTCCAGGCCAAAGGTTTCTAGATCAATCAGGAAGTGCAGTTTGACTGGAGGAACTAATTCCCTCTTGCCTTGGCCTCAGGGAAATCTCTTGTCAGGGCAGGTTTGTTCTCCTGTGTTCTGTGGGGGAAATATGGAGGATTTGGGGGGAAAGTGTCTTCCTCTTGTTTACATGATAAAATGGCTGGGTATGAAGGAACAGATTGTTGACTTGTTTGAGGTATTAATGATGTTTCAGAAGTCATTCCTCACTATCTGAAATCAACACCATCTGAGAGTAGCTACGAGAATGCAGATTTTTAGGAGAGCTCATTGAAGTTGAGTGTGCTGTGCTGTATTGATAAGGTTGAAGGAATAGGTGTTCATTTGGGGCCTGAATGATTTGGTGTGATCAAATGGACAGGCTGGCACAATGTGGTTGCTGTTGGATTGCTGCAAGGCTTGTGCTAGATTGTGCTTTAACCCATCTTAGGCCCATGAGCTGTGGTCTCCTGTCATCACTGTTCCATCTAAAAATCGTTCTTGTCAGCACAGGGTTTTGAGCTTTTTGATCAAAGTCAGAATTACCTCTTACCACTAAAGACTGCTCAGTGCATGTAAAGATTGAGAAGGCTCTCACACAGATGTCATGCTTTTAAATAGAATGAAATCATTGCTCATAATCTTTCTGCCTCTCCAAATTCGATTTAACTAGCTTAGAAATATAGGAGCAGTAAAGCTTCTCAGATTGAACACTGATAATTAATTTCATAAATAAGAGCCTAAAGAATGGCCACACAGCAAAATATTTATTGCTCTTTCTCCTCTCTTTCTTGACAACTGAAATATTCTGTGCAATGCCTAGCTGACAAATGTAGGCTTCAAAACAAGAGATGTGCTTATTCCTTGGCTTCCAAGGCATGCAATGAAGAATATCTATTGGAGAAGGATCCCACTAGAGCTTATGTCCTGCTCCTTTCCTTTGGCCATTGGCTGTACCTTGTAGTGCTGCAGCCCTTTCAGTTCTCCCTTCAAGAAATGCTGAGCTGCATCTGTATTTGGGCAAGAGGCAAATAGGAGCTAGTGATTTCAGCAATGGGCTGCTTCTGCCATAATCTAATTCCAGACTGTAGCTAAGAATGAGGATGACAGTGTGATTTTCTTCAACTGCTCTTTCCAGACCATATTCAACCCTCTGTTTTTCTTTTGTTGATGGGAGGTATTTTCTTGCCTGTGCTGGACAATAATTTAGGAAATGATGATGAAGTCTTTTTAAATTCTAGTTGAAGCTTAATTTTTTTCCTCTTTACTTTCCATGTGCACAGTGTTGTAAAATCCCCCCTATTGAATTTCACATGTGGGTTATAACATCCACTCTTTCTGATAAATGGCTTGTAAATCAAAGGCATTATGGATTTTAATGGTATTTAAGCTTTATTTCTATTTTCTTCTTGGATTTATAATATGCTGCTTCTATTGATCTGCACCATTAATGCACACATAGGCTAAATTTATTTGCTGAGATTGATTGTGCTAAGTGTGGTTTGTTGGCTTTAACCTGCATGTGCATGAGGAGAAGTGTCTTTGAGCAGAAGGAACAACTCCTCTTTGGAACACAGAGGTCTTTTCAAGGAAAAAGTCCTAGGGAATATTTATCTTCTCTTATAGATTTTCCATACAGCTTAGAGTTATCAATAATGATAAAGCTCAGAGGGAGAATTTTGCTTTGCTTTACAGGAATACACATTCTCACTTGGTGTAAATTGACTTAGCTGCTTCAATTTCAATGGACTTACATCACTTCATAGTGGCCACTTGTATAGTTTCTGCTTGGGGGAAATTTTATCACTTTCAGTTAAATAATCCAAATAGTCCTCTCAAAATAACAATGCAGAAATGTTGTTCTTGGAGCAGAGAAACAAGGCTGGCTGAGGTCACAACTTGCTGAGGATACTAATTGCAATTGAAAATCCCCAACAACTTTTTGAAGCAAGCAAAAACAATTAGCAAAAGGAATGCAATAATAGTGAAGAATGAAATAATTTGTTTCCCAGAAATCTTTATAAATGAAATGTCAGTGGAAATTTACCTTTTGTTAGTGACTTATGGAGGATTTTCTGTTAGTGTTTCATGGTGCTACTTCACTTTATTGAACTTATGGAGGATTTTCTGTTAGTGTTTCGTGGTACTACTTCACTCTATTGAATTTAGTGAATTTGCTTAAAACAAGGGAACACAGATTTTAGGCTTTGGTGTTGTGTGGCCACATCCAGGTCTTGCAAATAAAGCCTGTGAAATCTGTAAATAATGTCTGCAATCTGTAGGAGAGCTTGCAGAGAACAGCTCTTTCATATTCTGGGTAATTCTCCATGCAAACCATAGCATAAAGGACACTATTTTTCTCATTGATACTACTTTATCAGCTCCTACCTGAACTCCAGGTAAAGAATTCATTCTACCTGTGTTAAAAACAAAAAAATCAAAGACCTTGAAAAGTTAATGAGACAAATGGGGAAAAAATATCACACTGCAGTGTGTTTGGAAAAAAAAATCACATGTTATCTTAAAACTATCAACTCCAAAGCTATAACATCACCCATCTAGTGTATTGCACTACTGGCTATTGCCTTGAGATTCTCAGTCAATTCTGTGTGAAAACAAAGCTTCTGGTTTTTGTTTTGTTTCTCTATTGCTCCTAAAGTGTTTTGCAGTTTTGAGTGTTTATGGCTTGATGCCTTTTTGGCTGTCATCATTAACAAGACTTGTGGCTTATTGCTATTGATATAACAATTTTATTTTCACAATGGGATAAATTAAACTGAAAGAGATGCAGGACTGAGGCTGAATGAATATTTCATACTGAAAGATCACAGTTATCCCATCAAAAGATGAGTGTCTCTTAACGTTGAGGGCCTAGCTGGCCTTGGACTGGACTGTTTTCAGTGCCTACACATGCCACTGTTTGGGTGTAAAGGACAATGAATTGGTTCCTGCTAGAAGTGCCTTTTTATGAAGGATGGATTCACTAACAGCTTATTAGAAGTCTCCTGTCTTGCTCTTCTTCAGGATGAAAGTCTCATTTCAGAAGAGCAAGGCCCCAGTAAGTTTCCCTCTACATTTATATTACTAGGGAAAAAGGCTGCTTCCTCTATTGATGGTAGATTCACTGACTGAAGTGAACTACATTGCCTCAAAACCATTGGAAATCACCTAACGTTCTTGATTTCTGATGCTCTCTAATTTATAGTTAAGAATCTAACCCTGCCTTCCTAGCTCAAGACTCCTGAGCTATATACAGCTTGTAGTTGAAATTCCCAGCAGACGAGATTGAAAAGACAGCCCTGGGATTTCAGAGATCCAAGTCTGGGTAGCAAAGAATTAAACAGAGAGTTCATAGGGTGCAGAGTTTGAATTCCCTCCCTGTTATTTTTTTGGTCTGAATGTTATCATACGTTTGCCCTACCTCAGTGAGAGGAAGAGAGGAGTCTCTCTTGGGAGATGGGAAGTAGAGGTTTGGGCATTTTTCAGTGAGGCAGAGCTCAAAATTAGGCCTTTGAGTCTTTAAAACTGTCTCTAAGCCCCCTAAGTACACTGCTACTACTGCCATTTTCCCTTCTCTTCTGTCTGTGTCCTATTAGCTCATGTCTCTAAAGCCATACTCTGTCTTTAAAGAGGCTTTGGAGTAAAGTTCTGGCAGTCAAAACAGATGCCCAGGGGCAGCATCTGAAACTTATCCTGCCCTCGGGGCTGATCCAGTGGCTAGGTCTAGACACTACCCTACTGTGCAGGCTTTGTTTAGTCCTACTCTGAGGTGTTGATTGTGCCCTGGAAAGGGACAATAGACATTTCAGCCAGTGATCAGTGCTCCACTCCAAGGAGGAGACATTGCACTGAAAATTTGTGATGTAATGTACTGAGGGCACTGGGGTTGGTTAGTGTGGAGCAGAGGAGGCTCAGGGCAGACCTTAGCTCTCTCTACAGCTCCCTGCAAGGAGCTTGCAGTGAGATGGGGGTAGGGCTCTTCTCCAGGGTTAACAGGGAGAGGAGGAGAGGAAATGGCTTCAAGTTGCAGCAAAGGAGGTTTAGATTACATATAAGGAGGAATTTCTTCCCTGCAAGGGTTGTTCAGTCTTGTCCCAGGCTGCCCAGGGAGGTGCTGCAGTCACCATCCCTGCAGGGGTTTAGGAAACATTGAGCTGCTCTCCTTAGGCCATGGGTTAGTGGTATGGGAGTGCTAGGGATGCTTGGGCTTGCTGAGCTTAGAGGTCTCTTCCAACCTTTGTGATTCTGTGTCTCATTTGAGTGCATGTGCCCTTTATCTGATTTGCCATTTGACCTTGCTGTGCCTTCAGTGTAAAAAGGAGTTAATATTTTTTCAGCTCAGCATTAAATATTATGATGTGTCTGGATATTAGGATAATAATATGGGCACTATAAAGTCTTTATTTATACATATGTTGGGATGAACTCCACTGAACTCCTATTCCCCATTCTGTACATGAGTTTTAAAAGAAACTTCTTCCAGCTAGAATAGCTGCAAAGAAGAGGCACTAGGCTGATTACAAGATAGGATGTAATACATGAGAAATATTTAGGAAGACTTGATTTACCAGCTCTAGTAGAATGAAGGCTGGGGGAACCACAGAATCATTAAGATTGGAAGAGACCTCTAAGCTCATCAGATCCAACCATCCCTAGCACTGCCATACCACTAACCCATGGCTCTAAAACCTCTCCTGCACAACTTCAGGTTATTTCTCCTTGTCCTATCACTGGTAAATTTAATAGATCAGTAGCTAAATGCTCCTTGTAGATGCTCATTCCTATATTTTATGAGAAATGAGTGCCACTCTTTCATTCTTTCATAATTGGATTTTGTCTTTTGACATTTGATCAAAGAAAAATCAATTTCGCTTAAAAATAGATCAGTTTTGGTTTGTTTTTTGTTTGTTTTCTTTCAGCAATTTATTTTCCTAACTACTGCTCTAATTATGAAATAACTAAGAAGGTTAGAAAAGGAGAAATGAGCTATGGTAGAGAAAGAACTCACCCAGTGTACATTTCACATCTTACATCTAACCTTTAAATGACATTACTAGAAGGACCTGCACTAATTGAGGATGCAGCTTTTTTTCCTGAGATACTTTCTTGTTCACATTATAGTTCCTTGTACAGACCAGAAAAGTTTCAAGTGTTTTCAAGATTATGTTTTCTTTCTGGAATAGAGATGAAATGACTGTAATATAGTTGCATTTTTTTGAGTTCTCCAATTCCCTTGGTACCTGTTCTGAGTAGGCTCACAGTAGCACTGGTAAACATCAGTGCAGTGGGGGATAGGTGTGATATCT
Organism: Bucco capensis; assembly: GCA_013396975.1. Classification (NCBI taxonomy): domain Eukaryota; kingdom Metazoa; phylum Chordata; class Aves; order Piciformes; family Bucconidae; genus Bucco; species Bucco capensis. Next base: position 1,057,281 of record VWZO01002559.1, on the reverse strand, counting down.
GCTGTAATAATTGCACTCCCACACAAGCAATTTTAGGGTCTGCAAAGCTTGTTTTCTTTATTATTTCCTACAAATCAACACCATAATCAGTTTTGTGGGAGAGACAAAAGACATAATCCTGCTTCTTGTACTAAGTGCTGAGTTTATCCAGTGATTTATTTTAACAAATCAGCTCAAAAAACTTGATTTAATGCAAAGGTAGAATTTGACCTTGGCATTGTTATTGAATATATATCCCTGTGTCTGGTGGAACAAGACTCTTCTGGCAGGGCAGGCAATGGGAAAGAGCTTTGTGGACAGTGTCTATTTGTGGTTAGTATTACACAAAAGCATTGTTCATTTTCTTAACTTGGACTGCCTTTGGAAAGAAACTGGAGAGGATCTCTCATCTTATCCTTGGACATCTCTTTTCATGGAGAAACTGGAAAACATTTAGTCAGTTCTTTTGAGACAAGGTATATCTTCTGAGTTGTAATCAAGCTATCACATTCCACGTAGCTGTGCTGGGGTCTAGAGGGAGAAACTGCTGATCCTAGGAACTTCCAAGACCTCTGTTTCCAAGACTGGGCTTATTTATAGTCATAAAAGCATTCATTCACACATTATTATGTATGATTATGTCATACATGGGAAGCAAGTAAAAGATCTCGTTCTTACTTCACAGAGAACATGAGGCATAAAAATATAAAGATCTAAATTGTTAATGTCAAATATGTATTGAAATCACAGGGAATTATCATCCATATATGTTCAGCATCTGAACCTGTTAGCTGCTGAGCAAGGAAGGCAAATCTGTGGAGCATCCAAAGTATCTCAGCTTCTAGATGAGCAACCAGATTGCTGAAGTAGCTATTGGAGAGCAGGCACAATTTGATTTATGTGGATCTACTCTGCAATCTGTGTTTCATTGGCCTAGGATATTTTGCTTTTTGAAGTCTCTATTAACACAAGATTTCTGTAGGAAAATGGCACTAATAATGGAATTTGTTACTGATAACATCTTTATTTGGTTTCTACTTGGTGGCATATAGTTTTAGTGAGGACATCATATATTTTACTTTAGTTTGTTTGTTTTTAAAGAAATCCTGGAAAGTGTATCCTGGAGAAAACCCACAGCATTTTTCTGCATGGTTAGTCCACTGTTTGCTCCCAGCAAGAAGTCCAAGGTCACTTACCTCTCTCCAGCTGCTACTAGCTAAAATTTGGCTTTCTGTGGCTGTTAGCAAACAGTAAGGAAATCATTCTGATCAGAATTGAGTGAAAACAAATCCAAAGAAATAAGATTTTGGCAGCTAAACATCAGAGGCTATGTCAAGCTTTCAGAGTTAAGTCTTAATAAGAGCTTTTTTTAGAGGCAAACCACTGGGTCAGTTGCCTGGGCTTGGCACAGCTTGGTCATCCACTAAGCCACAAGGGAGAATATCAATTCTAGTGCTAACACTTAGATGAAGAATAGATGTATTTTGGGGATATCTCTCCATATCAGTGACATTATGGCTTCCTTATGTTCTTATTTTAAACCCTGCCTTTTTCAATATCATTCTAAGGGTAATTCTTTTCAAGCTCATTCTATAGTACTATAAATATATTTGGGGTTTGGCTTTTACAGATGCTAGTCTGCAGTTAGGCAGCTCTTAAGAAAAAACAACCCTCTTACCAGTGCAGGGGTTAGCATCCTGCCTGTGTGTGTTTCACACAATCNTCCTCTGCTCCAGACTGGAATACACACTAAACCAAACAGTGAACACCAGTTTTATGCCCCCTGCTCTTGTCAATACAGCTGACAAAAGGTGATGCTTCCTTAATCAGACCTCAGAATAAACTTACTGTGTTTAGTTTTTATTTCTACCTATCAATCTCTTATAAAAATTTTGCCCAAATGTATAGTTAAACTAAAGAAAAAACAAAAATATCCTTACCAATGTCTTGTTTTCTTGGCTGAATTGGAATCACAGAGAGAGAGTTAGATGGGACACAGGAAGGGAGGAAGCAGAACTATGTTCAACTGAAGTGACAAATGCAAATCCTGCTGTTGCCTGGAATTAAAAAAGTGCTCCCCTAAAAGGTAATTTGAACTGTGGGTACATTACAGTGCCAATTTAATGGAGAGAAATGGCCTCAGCTAATCTATTTGTCAGTAGGGAGGGGATGTAGAAAACTATATATAACTTAGGAGCTGAAAGGTTTTGCCCTTCTCTAAAGGAATAAAATAATACAGCACTGAATAATGGTTTTGATTCCAGTTTTAAATTAGAAATCCAATTTGTTCTTATGAGCTCCCTACTCCATTTCTTACTCCTCTCTCTCAGTTCTTCTGGGTGACATTGGGAGATAAAGGAGAATTTACAGGATTGAAATAGGTAACATTTTCTTAAAGCTCGACTGAAACTTGTCTGAAATGATGTATCTATGAATTGTATTGCTTCTGTGAATAAATGCCAAGTATTCCCATATAGAACAGCTCAGGTTTATGCTTAGAGATGTGTTAAATACAAATGCCAAAGCCATTCTCTTCATAATTAGTGTTAGGTGCTGTAGGAGCTGAAATACAGAGTTTGTGAGCTAGCTGGATGCTGTATTGTGTTACAATTACTCTGCATACCCACTCTTAATGGCCTAATAGTCACTTGAAAGGGAAGAATGGATTGACTGAGTAAGCAGTGACAGTGTTCTCAGTGTTCTTGGACAAAATATATGTGAAAGAACCTAGAAGGGAATTCCTGGCTAATACAGGATATGTCTGTAAGACCAGGTACAGACATTTACAAGCAAGATTGGTCTGAAAAGAAATAATCTGGGGCCTTAGCAAAAGGATATTGATTTTTTTTTTTCCCCTCTTGGTATAAGAATCCCTATACTAAATTCTTTCTCATCGAGTCAAAACTGATCAGTAAGCAAACCATTACAACAAAAAGCTTTGCTGTTCAGGATCATAGCAATCATGAGGCACTCACATTTTAACCAGTGTGAATGTGTGGGCTTTCTCCAGAAAAAGAGCCAGAAACTGATGCCTTTAACCTTCTGAGCATGCCAGGCTGACCATTGCTTGCCTTTTAGGAGGGTTTGCCAGCTCTTGCCAACCTTTCTCTAGGCCTTCCAATGACTTGCAGCTTCATTGCAAGCTGAGATTTGTCAGTAGGGTGTCACAGAGAAGGCACAAGCATGCCATGAGGAAAAAGGCTTCATTGATGAAATCCTTTTCCAGATAGAAGTTGTAATTAAGTTCAAATACTGCATTCTGTGTCCCGTTCCTCATCTGTGCCACTTGGTACTTGCCAGCAGGCTTTGCATTGCAGCTTCATGTGTTTAATGATTGCTCTGATAGTGTCTTTACTCCCTCATAGGAATGATTTGGCTTCTTTTCTTCAGGTGAGGATTTCCTCCTTCTAACATGTCTAATAAATGCTTCCTTTCCAGTGACATCCACGTTGCTCCTTGCTCACTAATATCCAATGTGCTTAGTCTTATCCCTAATGGAAATGATTAGCCTTCAGATACTGGAAATGTTAGCATGTTGTTGCTGTAGGCTAAGTGTAATTCTTTTAATCTTGATGCTAATTTCCTGGTTCAATATTTTAAATAAATAACTTTTCTGCAAGTCATATTAATGAATCCTCTTACTTTAGTAGGACAGTTGGATATTCAGTTATTTCTGACTCTTTCTAAACTGCTGTGATGGGAGCCTGATTTGACAAGAATATGCCTTGTTTGTAGTCCCAGATTTGGATCAGCATGTTTTAGTTCTCCTAGTAGCAGTGAACATAGTGAGGAACTCACATGGATTGGAGACTGTTCTTCTTCTCAGTGGTCATCTCTAGGCACTGAGAGGTGACAGACACTTTGAACTGTGCTCTCCACTACTTCAAGAATGTTTTGAAAGATAAAGCTGTAGCAGAAATTCAGCTTTTATGCCAATGCCTGTCACCTGTTAGAAATAAAGATTAACTAGTTAGAGCTATTATGGATGTTCCTGTGTCATGCAATTGTAGCACAAATGTTTTATCCCATCTAGGATAGTCCAAGGAGAGTTCATTTCCATTCCTGCCAGTACTCACAGAAACTTGTTTTGATGATTCCTTGAAGACCATCACTCACTTAAGCTTAGCTCAAAGAAAATTAAAGAGATTTAAAGCAAAGACCCAGCTAGTGGAGATTTGAATTTTCCCCCACAAACAATGAAATGATCAGGAAACAACCAAGGGATGGAATATGAGTCTTATTGTATTAGTGTCCTTGGCAGAGAGGACATCCTAAAGGGTGGAGTGAGCTGCTGCTTTGAGAGAGATTATCAGGGTTTTATTTCATCTTGTATGGTTTGATATTAATGAGGATCTACTGTGTTTGCTTTTCCTGCTCTGTTTGAGTAGGACTCAACTCCTCATGTTTTTAAGGTTAAAAACGAAAAGTGTTTCCTGCTTGTAAAGTTCTCCTGTGCTGAAATGTTGTCTTTATCCCTATTTTACATCTTTAAGGAAAAAAAAAGTAAACAAATCCTAAAATTTCCATGGAATTTTTGTGCTCCTTGGTATTTCAACTTTGGGTGCATGTAAACCTCTCTGAGGTTGGCTCTGGCTTGAAAGCTGAACCTGAGTTGGGGGTAGGTCTCTTCTCCAGGGTTAACAGGGAGAGGAGGAGAGGAAACAGCCTCAAATTGCAGCAGGAGAAGTTTAGGTTAGGTATAAGCAGAAATTTCTTCACAGGAATGGTTGTTGAGTCCTGTCCCAGGCTGCCCAGGGAGGTGCTGGAGTCACCATCCCTGCAGGGGTTTAGGAAACATTGAGCTGCTCTCCTTAGGGCCATGGGTTAGTGGTGTGGCAGTGCTAGGGATGCTTGGGCTTGATGAGCTTAGAGGTCTCTTCCAATCTTAATGATTCTGTCATTTTACTACTGTAAATTCCTATCTTGCAAAAAAAATTGGGCTCTGTTTTTTCCTCATTTTACAGCTCTCCCTCATGAATCCTGGTCAAACCCAAGCTGCTACAAATGAGTTAAACAGAGATACCATCATTTCTTTTTTATGGGATCATTGCCCAGATATGGAACAGCTCCACAGTTTAAGCATTTTTTTTCCCTAACAAAATGCTAGATTTCACTAAATGTCAGGAGAAAAAAAAATCTCCCTCCTACCAGAGGAATTAAATGCATACATTGCATATTTTTATAGATTGCACACAGTGTTTTGCTGCCTCCCCGACTTAATTTTATGTCTTTTTCATCTCTCTATCCTACTTTTCTGGCATGTGTTGTTTTGCCTTGTGTCTTTGTAATAGTGTAATCTAATTTTCAAGAGCCCTTCCTATTAAAATCCCTGCACTTAGTCAGCAAGGTCATCATGTAAATTCTTTAGAAGTTAAATTTAGCAAACCCAATTTGTTTCAGTCCATTCTGGAGAGGTGACAGCTTCCTTGGCTTCATATTTATTTTACTCATACATATACAAATAAAACCATTTCTATTTTTCAAACACTATTTACTCTCTTTGTGCCTGTTCCTGCTACATAGCAAGTCTGAAATACTGAGAGTTCTTCTTTGGGATCTTTGTTATTTGAGAATAATTCTGCAATCCAACTGAAACATCTCCCACTGCCAGAAGAGCAACAAACTAAGAGATAGTTTGAGTGAGAAATAGAAGAGTGAAGCTTTCAGCAAGTGTGAAGAACAACTGGAGAAGGCTTGCCCAGCACTGGATATCTTCCTGGGGGAAAATGCTGCCTCCAACAAGTCTTTTGCAGTTTTCAGTTAAATCTAGGCAAGTAAGCCAATGATGGTTCATTTTACCAAAATTTGAGAGTGTTGTGTACTGCAGGAAAATGAACTGGAAGATACAGAGACTCTGAAATGTCTTCAAAGCTGATGAGCCTGAGACTGGGACATGAACAGGGGAAAGGGCTCCTGGAGGGCTCAGAGAATCCTGTGCCACTCCTGGGGCTGACTCCTCACAAGGTGAACAGTTCAGAATATGGGGACATCATCTGAAAGAGCCTTTGGATACAGAATCACTGAATCAGTCAGGTTGGAAGACACCTCTAAGCTCAGCAAGTCCAAGCATCCCTAGCACTCCCACACCACTAAGCCATGGCCCTAAGGAGAGCAGCTCAATGTTTCCTAAACCCCTGCAGGGATGGTGACTCCAGCACCTCCCTGGGCAGCCTGGGACAAGACTCAACAACCCTTGCAGGGAAGAAATTCCTCCTTATATCCAATCTAAACCTCCCCTGCTGCAAGTTGATGCCATTTCCTCTCGTCATACAGTATTATTTAGTTTAAAAATCAAATGGCTTTTGGTAAAAGACATTGAAACCAAGCAAACTCTATTTGCACAAGTGATTTGAAGTCTCTGTGAGTCTTTCCCCATTCATTTTTCATAAGACTGGCTAAGTGGATAAATTATTTTGAGATTGGGATTTAGTTGTCCAAAGTAACTTGCTACTTAGTCAAACTTTTAATTAACTAAACTCTTTGCTCTATAATTCATGTTGAGCAATTTCCTGCAGCAGTATTTTACAGGTAGAAATCCATGGATTGCTGATTTACTGAATAAGAAATAAAATATGAAAAAATGACCTGTAAAAAGGTTTTAATTTATTGCTTTTTTTTACTTTTCACTTGAGGATGCTCTTCCTTTTTGTTCTGTGGGCTTCCAATTTTTCTTAAAAGCATTATTTTATGAACCATTGACATCTATACCATCATTCTTTTAAACAATAAATGTCTTTTAGGAATTACAGGGTATTCTGCATGGAACACAACACTATTCAAGCACCAGCTTTGAGGTTTTTATTACAATGCCAAAGCAGAATTATTTTACTAAAAATAACACTAATATGAAAAAGAAAATCCTTGGAAAAGAATAAAAGTTTAAACAAATCTTTTCATTCCCCAAAAGCAACTTTGGTTCTTGTAAAAGTTAGCTGTACATAGACTTGTCAGCCAATGTGCATGGAGCTGGTGCACTGTAGATTGGGTTGGAAATAGTTTAGAAATGGTGTGAGTAGTAGAGGAAAATTACATTTCCCAGAGCTACAGGACACCAGCCTTGTCTCAAACAATAATCCTCTCTGGCTCTAAGGGTATCAGTTCTGTGTTTGAAACCTTGTTTGTCCTGAGTCTGCTAACACTTGCACTGATTTTTTACAGCATGCTGAATTATGCTGGGTATTTGCTTGCATTAGGTTAGTAAGGAAGAAAGAACTAGTGCCAAGCCTCCCATTTGCTGCACAGGGACTCATGGACTAACTTTCTGATCCACAGATAAGCAAGGAATATTCTAGTTTGTTTTGATTCTGTGCAGTATATTATCTCAACTGAAATACAAGGACACCAAATGTTCAGAGCCCAGCTAATTAAATAGGCAGCTAGTTGATAGAGGGATCTGATCATCCCACTTGCTGTATCAGTACCCAAATGTAGTTTTTAAGCTATATAAGATGTCATTTTGAGTAGCACTCTGTTAGTAATCCATGTGTATTGAGATAACGGAGCTCTTTGCAGTAGAAACAACTCACATGCTCACAGAGCTGGAGAAGCATCCCTTCAGGTGATAAACTCTGTTCCCCCTCTCTATTTTTATCATGAGATGCATTTCTAATGGGTTACATTGCATCTCAAATATAGTCTAGGTCTCCAAAAGGAACTGCAAATGTTCTCTTCAAGGGCTTTTAAGACACATCTGAATTTCTCTCATTCTTATGACAGTCCCAAAAGAAAGGAATGCAAGATACCATCAGTAGGGACATTTCTATCATGTTGTTGTACATTTTGTATACATTGATGTTAAAAATGGCTAGCATTATGTCCCTCCAGTCAGAGAAAGGAATTTTTCATTCATTTTTGTAGCCTAATCCTGTATTGCCAATGTAAACCTTCCTCAAAAATATATATATACAAGTAGATCTAGGTTGGAGTTTGTCCCTGAATCTTTGTTCACAAAGCTTAGCCATGATGATGAGGAGGAGGTTGGAGTTTGTTGTTGTTGGGGGTTTGTTTTGCTTTTAAACTTAATTCAGACTGCCTCCAGTTGTTATCATTTTGTAAATGTCAGATGTATAGAATGTATAGAGAGTTGTATGTAGAGCTGTGAAAGATTTAAGTCTGTGACATCTATAGAATTATTACATACCTCACTCTTGGGTTTTTCTTCCTGCAAACCTGTCTCTAGTTCAGTCCTTCTAGTTTTCATCTTTAGATAGCACTTCTGTTTGCTGAAGGAAATAATTTAGTGTATGCAGCATTTTCCAGGGTAGCTGCCTTTTTTACATTTAGCACAAAAAAAAATCATGGGATAATTTGGGAAGGAAGGAATTTCAGGAGGTCTCCAGGCAGAGCTTTGCCTCCTGCTCCCAGCAGCATCAGCTGTGAGCTCAGACTAGGTGGCAACTAGTGTCTAACAGTGACTAGTGTCAAAAACTTCTAGTCCCTGCCTGTGCAGACACCAGGTTCCTCTGCCAACCCTGCATACAGAGCAGTTTGGTTCAAGGGCTGCAAGTCTATCCTCATCCCCACATCAAATTGTCAGCAAACAATTGCTAACCCCTGGGCTTTTCATTAGTGGTGCAATAAGAAGCAAATCAGACAAAGAGCTAGAGCCTGATTAAAAAAAATTTGAGATTCTATTTCCAGTCTACAATTCTGAAAGCTGAGTAATAATATAATGAGTAATTAAGCATCTGAATTAAATGTGAACCTCACACTGTGTCCTGAATATTTTCAGGTTGAGGCTTTGCAGATCATTTGAGAGAGAAAGGTCATTTATTAGAGAGCACTTTTTTTTTCCTCTGCTGGGATTCAAAAATCAAATATCAGCCTCAGAAACGGATAACTTCACAGCACAATTGTAAAACCATAACTAACATTTTCAGTTGTATCTGAAATTATGTCTGTAATAAGTGTGATCACAGCTTATTTGGTATAGGTTGGGTCCTCTAGCAAAGCCTTTATGTCAATAAAAGGAAATGAATCACAGAATCATGAAGGTTGGAAGAGACCTCTAAGCTCATCAAGTCCAAGCATCCCTAGCACTCCCATAGCACTAACCCATGGCCCTAAGGAGAGCAGCTCAATATTTCCTAAACCCCTGCAGGGATGGTGACTCCAGCACCTCCCTGGGCAACCTGGGACAAGTATAAACAACCCTTGCAGGGAAGAAATTTCTGCCATGAACCAGGCTTAAAATGTTAATATTTCATACAAATATTATGGAAGAACTGGAAAAATAGGAGATGCAAATGAAAATGCATCTTCATTTGGTAAGTCTCTCACCTTTAAAGCAGTGTATCCTCTGGATTCCTGCACACTGCTGTTGTCTGCCCTGACAGGGTTACACTTTAGGAGGTTTGCAGTTTGACATGATACCTTTAATGGCAATTTTTTTGCAGGGAAGGAGATAGCTAGAAGGGGGGAAATGGAGGCATTGTTTTTGCAGTCCCTGGTTGGTTTGTGTTTGTGCAGACATTACAATAAAAACCCACATATGGATGATATTAACCTTTACCATCTCTTTTCTCAAGGGGAAATTCCTTCAGTCTCACATGGGAGAGCTGTGTGAGGAAATCCCAGGAATACTAATGGAATGAAGTGGGTTTTTTTTCTCTGTCAATAAAAATATTACCTATTAAAAGAGGTGTAGGACAACTCCTTTACACTCTGCATTTCACTAATGAGATCTGTTACATTGAGAGTCTGTCCTCATATATGCTTACTCCAGATATCAGGGGTAGACAATATATGAGGTTATATTTTGTTCATTTGGAATTACATAACAATAAGGATGTTTTTTGAAATCTAATACCAAATTTTGCTGAGAGAAATCCAGCAAGGAAGGCTTTCCTTGTCTGGAAAGAATCCCTGTAACTTGAAACTGCTCAGTCTAGTACAAAAAAAATAGCAAACTTCCATAAGAACAAGTCCCAAATTTAGGATCTGTTCTGACAGCAGAAGTCCAAGTGAATATGTTGACTTTTTATTTTGTTTTTAATTTTCTATCACAGTCTTGCAGGATCTTGGGAGTTTTTTTCCCCCTGTAAATGAGAGAAGCATTGCCTAGCATATCAATGATTATGGGGATGTGTTGATTGCACTGTGAGCAGGAACAAATTGCTTACATTAGCAGAATCTTACAGGTAAATCACTGCATTCTGGGCTGAAATTGGAGCTTTAAATTAAGTTAGCAACCCTTTATTCAGAACTCTGAAGCAAAGACAGAAAACATTCTAACTGGATGTCACAGAAATTTGGCTATATGACAGAGATTTCTACATCTCAGGATCACAGTTCCTGTCAGTAACTGTAGCTAACAACTGGAAAAAATCTGGGCCCTGTTTGGTGAGAAAATCTACACTATTCTATTGAATTTCAGATCATTTCATGCCTAAACCTGAAAAAGCCAACCTTCAAGCAGTTTCTCAAATAGGATTGAAACTAATCCTTATGAAGTTTTGATCCTAATAGTGAATTTGAAGTGGGGAGAGTGATTCTGCCTCAGAACATCTGGTAGTTAATTGGATCTAGGACTGCAGTGCATTTGGAAATGTGTTTCTGTGATGTCTTCTCTCAGGTCTGGATTTGAGGTGTGATTTCAGTAGTGGGAGCTAGAGCTCATTAGGAAGACATCCATGATGAAACTTTGAGGAGTCAAGGATAGCAGTCAGTGAGCATAGGAAATGAAAGCTTGGATGGCTGCTTTTGTGTTGATGTAAGCTTCCACTTTTTACTGATGGAACAGTTTGGATTTCATTGATTTCAGCTTAGTTTCAGATTCCTTAGAATCTCCTGAGCTGGAAGGGATGCACAAGGATCATTGAGTCCAACTCGTGCCTCTGCACAGGACAACCCCAAATTGACATAATGTGAAATACCAGCATTTCTGAAAATAGAGGATGGATTGCTGTCACACAGTCCTCAAGAGCTGAATTCTCAAGCTGTGCTTTCTCAGACAGTCTCTTCTAATTCAAGTTTCCATTTCAGCAGAGGAAGTCTGACAGCCTTGAGAGACATGAAGCTACTTTGCTCCTTGACCTTTCATGCATAGAACAGCTTTGCTTTTCATGGCAGACTGACATGTAAAGGGAACTTCTCTCATTTGGAGAGGAGCACTGATAGAACCAAACCCCATTTATCAAGTGCCACAGCTGTTCACTGGATGGTAATAATGTTCCTTTGCTTTTGGGTGCTGCTTGCTGTTTGTAGCTAATTAACTTTCTACCACCACCCAGCAATCTGCATTTAGAGAACTGAAATAGGTTGAATTAGAAGCTGTTAAATGCATAGGAAAAAAAAAACCCCAACAGTTAATTCATTGAGGACCAAAGCACTGAAAGATATTTCCAAGGTGGTTTTTTTTTCTATTAATGTGTAAAATATTTTACTCCACAGGCTGAATACAAAGACTTCCACAAGTTACAGAAACTCCAACAGCAAATATCCTCATTCTCTCATGATTCGCTTGCAAGAAATGGCCTGTTATCAAGGTAAGATTAAGAAATTGTTTCTATTGCTAATATTGAACTGGAGATGTACAGGCAGAAAATTTCCCACCCTTGTGTCTCAGAATATCATGGTTCTTTGTGTAAGCTGCACTTTGTGTTGTGAGAGGATGGAGCTCACTGCTCACTGTGCCTTTGGCTAACTCAGGTCAAGAAAATGCCTTGCTCTCTTCCCTCCTCTGTTGCTTTGAATGGAGTTGTTGGAGTAGCAGAAATGGAGAGTTGTGGCATTATCACCTAGGTGTGGAACTGTGGCTAATGACAGCTTTTTTCTTTTCATTCCAGTAAATTTCTCTTTGAACACAAATGAATTCTTTTGCTTTGATGCTTCCCCAAGTATTTTTGTCAGGACTGTGAGTGTGGTAATATTCATTTTTGGTTTAATGTGCTTATTTTGGATTGATGGATTTCCTGCATATTTTTAGTCTCAGTTCTTTCTGTATGGCCTTAAAAATGCCACTTCAGGGTAAATGGTCAACAATGATTACACATATTTTATACAGTGTGTTGTTAGATGATTATTTCAGTTGTAACATCTCTGAGCAGACGAGGTGGGCATGGGAAACAAAAAGGAAAGAAAGAGAGAAGTTCTGATGCTGCCTGGGAGATTTTCTGCCTCTTGCTGGCCTGTTAGTTTGGGTGATGCACTAATGGTCACAGAATCACAAAGGATGGAAGAGACCTCTAAGCTCAGCAAGTCCAAGCATCCCTAGCACTCTTATACCACTAACCCATGGCCCTAAGGAGAGCAGCTCAATGTTTCCTAAACCCCTGCAGGGATGGTGACTCCAGCACCTCCCTGGGCAGCTTATTCCAACACCTAACAACCCTTTCAGTGAAGAAATTCCTCCTTATATCCAATCTAAACCTCTCCTGCTGCAACTTGAGGCCATTTCCTCTCATCCTCTGACTGTTAACCCTAGAGAAGAGACCTACCCCCATCTCACTGCAACCTCCTTGCAGATGGTATGAAGCTAGTGGTGAGACTGAGCAATGGCTTTACCTCCCCAATCTGGTGTCTGGTTGTTGGGCTTCTTACCTTCCTTCTGCAGACTGTGATAGTTTGTGTGTCTTAGGTGTGGGACAAATTCAATGTCCCCCTCTCTGTTTCAGTTGCCCTCAGTCAGTGCACAACACGAGCAAGATAATTATTTCTTCCCTTCTTCATCATCCCCTGAATAGATCAAAATGCTTTTAACCCACACACAGCCCTTCTAGCTCTGCACAGCAGCAAGAAAATATTACAATATTATTTCAATATTCAAATGGCATGTTGTTTGTTGGTGTATTATTTAATTTTCCCTGACTTTAAGGCAAGGTAATCTTTCTATTTTTAAAGTTTAATAGCCCAAGTGGGTGTTAATTCTAATAGAGTTCAGGAGCTAGCAATATAATGCTGTTGGAATTTGAGTAAATAGAAGACTGCTGTCAGTAATACAGGGCTATTATCAACTAGAAGGAGCAGCCAGTGTGCAGATGAGGGACTCAAAGCACTTTGAGCAGATCTCTTGTTCAACTGGCAATCATTAAAGAGGCATTTTTACTGATTTAGCATCTGGGATTCAGAACTCATGGTTCAGAAAATGTATAAAATAAGTGCCTTTTTATAAGCTAGTTGGTCTATTGGATTTGATTGTAACTTGAGCTGAAAACCCTTATCAAGAATATAAGCATGAAGAAAAGTGTATTATCTCTATAATTCTCCCTGAAAAAACATCTCAATGTGAATTTGTAAACATTGAGCTCCATAGAAGGCAATGGCAAGTTTTCAGCAGACTTCAAATACTCTTTTGTTTCAGAACTGGGTTTTTTTTCCTTCTTTTACTAAGCTTCAAGATTTCTACTCTCTGACCAAAGTATCAACACTGACAATGTCATCCTGCCTTAGAGAATGACACATTTGACTTAGAAACACACCTTGCAGCATATCCTTGAGCCCTGCTTGTGTGACTCTAGTGAGTATCCCAGCAGAAGGGAGCTGAGCTGAGATTCAACTCCTCACCTGAAACAAGTCTTGAGATGGAAGGAAGGCAGTAAGGTTACTTTCCATTTAGTAGTTTGGAAGTCTGGAGAATCATGGAGGAAAAGAAAACCATAAATACACCGGGAAAACAATGCCAAAAAAATTCTTCCTTTCCATTTCATTCTCTTTTAATCTATGCCTGAGTAGCTTTTCCTTACTGGAGATTCAGACAGAGCAGTTTCAGCCACACTTGGCAAGAAGGCACAGATCTGAGGGAGCTGGGTCCTAGGAAGGGTCTGCATGACATTGGCTCACACGTGTGCAGACTCCAAAGCTCTGTCTTGTGCTTGCCATTGCTTTAGAAGCCTCAAGAAGCAGCACCCAGCTAAGCAGTCAATGTACCTCAAGCTGCAAACTAAAGCCTAGCATCTGCCACTCAGCAGGCTCAAAAGAAAATGTTAGCACATATGGGAAGGAATGAGATTGAGGAAAAAGAAGAGAGAGAAGGAGGCAGCTGGAGAGTGAGGAATTGTACAGAGATGAGTAGCAGAGACACGAGGGAGCTGAATAAATCAAGCACGATCCAGAAACTCACAAAAGGGCAAGTTGAGTAAGTTTTGTTTTTTTCTGCTCAGAGTATTATTTGATTGTCTTTTCTTTGCTGCTGCTCACAGGAAAGTGGAAGCCAAAAAGACTCACTGGAGATAAAGCTATAATTCCTAAGCAGCTCATTAGATTCAATATATCTCTTCAGAAAAATATTTACTAGAGATTGTTTGTCTTGTGTTTGGGTAAAAAAAAAGAACCAGATGAAATATTTTAAAGCTGCTACTTCAAAAGGAGTTCTGAGGCATCTCTCTGAGGGAGATGGTAAGAGACAGGGTTACTGAGACATGTTTTGTTAGTCCTTGCTTTGTGAATGGGTTTGGTAGCTACAGACACATCAAAACAGATTAAGAAAACCTGCCAAGGTTTTTCCTTCCAGACACTATGACCCTTGTTTGGTAGCAAATTCTGTGTAGGCTTTAAAATCTGCCTGTGCATTTCAGCATATACATATTTGTAAGGCTTTGCATCAGATGGAGGAAAAGTAGACAGTGACAAGATTTGCTGAGTATATAGTGTCTCTAATCTGACATTTTCAGGACACGGATTTTAGCTTAACTAATTTACACCATCAAGCCACACAGACTGAAACTATGTGACAGCAAACCATCTTCAAATTTTATACGTGGATTCCTTCATTTTACAGATCTCAGATCCATCAATTTTGTTTTGCAGAACTTAAGCTACTTTTCTCCTTCCATGTTATGACTCCCAATCACTATTATGGCTGCTGCTAGCTCTACCTTTAGCCTCTTCCATGCCTGTAATCTGCAATATCTCTTCCATAGTCCATGCACAGCTCACCTTCTGCTGGCTAGCCCTGGCTCTTTCCTCTCAAACACCACAAATTATCTAAGCCATAACTTACAGCACTGTGCCTATCAAATAATGATCTGTTCAAAAGCCATAAGAACTCTGTCTCCATCCCACTTCCAAGGTGAGGAGATGTCAACAACTTGGCATCTAATGCTGGTAAAAAGAAACTTTTACACCAGACTTATTCATAGTAAATAATTGCTATTTCAGAAGAAGGGCCCAATATCTGTTGACCCAGTGTCTCTTGCTATAATACCTAGGAAAACTATGTGTTTATAAAGCTTCCTTTGAAATGACAGACCTGTCTCTAGCAGTTCTTGGTTTGGCAGCTAAGCTCTGATCTTTCTCAGTGTCATACTCTTTGGCTATAGCTCTACCCAAAGCCCTAAAGTTAATTGAAGAACAAAATATATCACAACATAAACTACTAAATCCTTTGGTGGAGCAGAGAAAGTTGGGTCCAAAGTGGGAACATCTGGTTCTTAGTCACTCAGTACATTTGTAAATTGGTGAGTTGATATAAGGATTAGTGGGAAGGAAAATTTGCATATAAGTAAATTTCAACTCCTGAAAAACTAGCAAGCATCAAATAAGTGAAAAGGCAATCATTCTTCTTGGGCTTTCTGAAACATGCCATGATATGCTTTATAATTAAAAAACCCAAAGCAAATGAATACATCTGTTGCCTGTAATTTAAATAGCACCCCTCCCAAGAGTACTATTTGAATTAGTCTTTAATGTTAGATTTCCTTCCAGTTTCATAAGCAATTTTACATACACTTCTGTTGCTTTATGGGTGGCTATTTAAATTGTCTCACTGACTAAGCAGGCTCAAAATCCAGCTTTGCTACTAGACTGAAATTGTTCCAAATTGACTCCAGCAACTCCTAGATGAAGATTTTTTTGGTGTCTGGTGTAGGCAGCAGCCCATTTTCCTGCAGCTGGAGTTTTGCTTCTAGTGCATAGCTCCTCCTACATTTGGTTTTGTTGGTACCTGTGTATCTAAGCAGCTTCTTGGCTATCATGGATGCCTCTTGATCCATCTCTTTATTGATGATATTGTGAAATACAACTTCACTTCATGGGGATACTTTACCATTTTTATGTACCAGAGGAGAAATGTTTTCAGAAGACTACATGGAGTAGATGTAGGAACACCAAGGAAGCTTTTATTTGGTGATTTATGTGCTAGATGGTAAAGTTTGCCTGTGATGTGCTAAAGAGAGATGAACTGCTCTTTAGGGCATTAATTAAAAAAGATAACTCCTATGGTGTTATATATAATGTTATGATTAAACTCTTTATGCTTTTCAGGGAAAATAAAATGATCTCTATATTTTATTTTCTCTAAGAATAAACATTTTAATGGATTTTTTTTCAGGAAAACAAATAGGCACACATAACATCCCAACACTGCAAAACCCTAAAATGCTCAAGTGGCTCCTCTGTATTACTCCTGTAAATCCTTAGCACAGGATGCAGGCAGGCTGAGAGTTAAATGCAATCTTATTGATGTATACTGCATTTTCACAGACTGGTATACAGAGCACTAGATCTATAGGAAACTATCACTATGTCCTGCTGCTCAGAATAACTGCAGTAGGCTGAGGCAGCTCTGCTACTAAAGGACTGGGAACAGAATAACACATTTCCTTTCCCTTGCTTAATTTTGTGGAAAATAAATTGCTCTCTGTAAGTGTGAGGTGACAGATGAGCTGAGTTACCCAAATAAGTTCTGGACAAGTAGGGCACAGTGAGGATTTAAGTGGTGTTCTGCATCATGAACTTGATTTGCCTATTTAGCAACATGTGCTGCTTTTTCTGTCTGAGAATGTTCTGTGCACGTTGGAGAACATTACTGCTCCTTGTTTTCTCAGCAATATGCTGGGCTACATCTTTTCCAAAGAAAGGCTCAGCTTTATTTCCTGCTGCCTGTTCTTGGGCACCATGCAATTGCCTTTGTTGGGTGGAAGGCAGTTTCTCACTCGTACAGTATCTCTGCCTGATTAGATCTTGTTAGGAACTATCTCTACCTACATCAACCACTTGTACAGCTCTCTGCACGTGTCCAGTGCCTCCAGAAGAAAAATGGGAGGAGAGAGGAAACTATTTGTAGTGCAAACACCTTGGAGGTAATTAAGGTAGAATTGCATGCTGCTGATTGGGTTCTGAGAGAAGAAAATGAAATAGATTTCAGAGGATCACAGTTGTTGTACTGCTGACATTCCAGAGGGAAAAAAAACCGCAGTGATTACTGAATTACTGCAATTTTGGATTAAATATGCCCAGGAATAAGATTGCAATATAGAATTAAAGGTGACAAAGCCAAGCACTTAGAAGTTATTACATAGCAAGATTAATGTTGCCAGGCCAACACTGTTTGGGCTTCCTTGTGTGAGTGGATTGTGATACAGTCTGATTACCCCAACACATGCTGGTTTTAACATGGGCTCTGTGCTTTCTCTGTGCACTAAGATAATTCAATTCACCCAATGAAGAGAAGTTCAGTACTTCATTTCATCCTGAGTGCTAATTGTTTTTCATCTGACTGGCTCACTGCTGAGCATTAGGGGAAGGAACTGTTCAGCTCTTCATTGGCTGGGATGCAGGTCTCAGATATACAATATATAGCTGGTTTTCATTCTTTAATTTATCTGCTTTCATAATGCACTTGTGAGATGGAAGGATGCTATTTCTATTTCACAGAGAAGAAAGTAAAAACCAAAACCATGGAGGTCAAAAGCTTTTGCTAATTTCAGAAAACTTGGATTGCTATTTAAATCAATGCTGTGGGTTGTCATAAAAGTCAAAAATGTGGGGAAAAACCAATATACAATGTATATAACATAGGAAATACTGATTGCCTATGAAGAAGTTTAGTTTAAAACCAAACAAATATAGAGGGATAAAAATCTCCACTGAGTTCACTGAAGTTTAATGACAGACACTATCAGCCTTGTGCATGGCCTCAATGGGTTCATGAAACCATAAGCAACTTGGGTTTCTGATGGGGTTTTGTATTTTCTAACACCTTTCTTCCAACTACCTGAATTGGATTTTTAATTAATCAATCCAAGTTTGTTGCACCTTTGAATAAATTTACAAATCAATATTAACTGCTGAATAGATGCTGATGCTGTAGGAAAGTTAGAGGGGGGGGAAAAGAACCTTGGAAAGAATGGTGAGCAAATGAAAAGGAAACTTTTAACAACTCTTTTTAGGTTTGAAGATGCATACATTTTGATATTGAATCCTTTCAGTGAAGAAATTTCTCCTTATATCTAATCTAAACCTCCTCTGCTGCCACTTGAAGCCATTTCCTCTCATTCTCTCACTGCTAACCCTGGAGAAGTCCTACCCCCAGCTCACTCCCTTGCAGGGAGTTGTAGAGAGAGCTAAGGTCTCCCTTGAGTCTCCTCCAATCAAAACAATCCTTGGCAAACATTTTTCACAGTGTAGGTCTTAATTAAAGCAAAATAATTCAGACAGAGCAAGAAACTATAGGCTGAGTGAAAGAAGCTTTCATTGAGAGAATGAGAATAAAAGTACAGTCAATGATATCATTTGAGCTTTCCTCCCATTTATTACTACACAATTTGATTGTTAATTTTAGATAAATAGTGTGCTAAATGCTTTTAAGAAGGTACAAAGACTATTCTCTCTTTCTTCTTTGTCCACCATTGCTGGAGTTATTAATTATATATAATCTTTCCAAAGATGTAACATTTCTCCTAATTAAACTCTTCCCAAGATAAGGAGGGATTCTTGGGTTTATAGATCCTAACAATTGATTTGGGGGTTGGGCTAAAAGTGGTTCTATAAGATATTAGATGAGTCTTCAGAACAGAGGGGAATCTGTAACACTCTGCCACTACATATGGACCAAAAAAAAAAAAAGTCAGCTCTGCAAATTAGAGTTCAAACTGAAAAAAAAAACCAAAACTGTTAAGCAGAGCTGACAAAAATGGTCAAAATTGAGTTTTTTAAGCTAATGAATTTTCCTGGAGTTTTAGGAAAAATAATAATAATTTTATTTATCATTATGCATCATTATATAGCTAGATAACACAACATAAACTGTATTATGTAATTATTCTTCTCAATATTCTCAGCAGCTGCTGTGGCAGCCTCCATTGCCACTCTGTCCTGCTGCCACGGTCTCTATTCTACCAGTCTCCACTGGCAGAGAATATCCACAACACCCAACCCTTTGGGCCTTCCCATCAGAATCACAAAGGTTGGAAGAGACCTCTAAGCTCAGCAAGTCCAACCATCCCTAGCACTGCCATACCACTAACCCATGGCCCTAAGGAGAGCAGCTCAATGTTTCCTAAACCCCTGCAGGGATGGTGACTCCAGCACCTCCCTGGGCAGCTTATTTCAACACCTAACAACCCCTTCAGTGAAGAAATTTCTATTTACATCTAATCTACACCTCCCCTGGGGCAACTTGAGGCCATTTCCTCTCATCCTCTCCCTGTTAACCCTGGAGAAGAGCCCTACCCCCATCTCACTGCAACCTCCTTGCAGGGAGTTGTAGAGAGAGCTAAGGTCTGCCCTGAGCCTCCTCTGCTCCACACTAACCAACCCCAGTGCCCTCAGCTGCTCCAGGGACCTGGCTGGAGCACTTCCCTGCTCCCTCCTGCCTAAGTGGCAGGATAGTGACCATGTGTCCCTTCCTGACCCAGCTCTTTCATGCAGACAAGGAATTCTGAAGGACAAAGCTCTGCTGTAGAGAGTGGAGCAGCTCTGCCCCGTGGTAGAGATTCAGCCTCGGGAGAATTAGTTATACCAGTCTGATATATCCCCTCCACACCTCCTTCTGATCAAAAAGGTATATAAATGGAGTGCTAAGGTTCTAGAGTGACAGCTGAGTATGTTATTTAGCAATTCTATCAATAAAGTCTATCAGACTCAGCTCCCATTCATTCCTTTTGTATGATTTAGGGCCGTGGGTTAGTGGTATGGTACTGATAGGTATGGTTGAACTGGATGATCTTGGAGGTCTCTTCCAACCTTAATGATTCTGTGATTTCTCTAGCTCTATCTTATGCAATACTTAAAGCTCTTATCTGAAAAACTCCTCTTCATTAATATTCCACCATGATTTCATTCCAGCAAGCACATCAGCATGCAGTGGAAAGCTACCATGTCCCCGTGCTTTAATGAATGATTATCCATAGTCACTGTCATAGACCACATTGCCTATGGTTGTAAAGCAAAATGCTTGATTTAAGTCACCATGAAGGTGCTGGATTTTGATTTGGGAAGCCATGGTAATGCAGTCATTTGTAAGGGTGTGACTGCTCAGACAAGTGTTTAAGGAAACTGAGCCTTAAAATGGTGTAAATACTGCTGGAGAGAACTGATTACAGGACATCTTTTGTCATATTTGCTTAGATCTAATAATAATCTTGGGAGCAATCATGTAGTTGCATAACTTAGAGAGGAATCAGGTTCTTCCTTAAAATACTCCATTGAATCATTCTGTCACTGTCTGGAATTTAGTACCTGACAGAGAAGGAACTGCTTTGGAATATCAGGATCTGCACAATCCAAGTGAATGATCTCAATATTCCAGGGATCATTGTTTTCTACCCAGTTGCCTACTGCGAATTTTAAACTCATAATAAAATTTGTTGTGACACATCTTCCTATATAAAGACAGAAAAACATAACTGTATAAAAATATCTCATATACATATTATATGTTATATAATTACAAATATATAATTATATAATATACATATAACATACATATTAGATAGAGTTATATATAGTATACATATTAGATAGAGTTATATATAGTATACATATTAGATATAGTTATACATAGTATACATATTAGATATAGTTATATAGTTAATAATTAAATAACACTTTTTGCCTCATTTGTTTTCTTTTTTCCCCCCAATTCTTTCTAGAAATCAGGGTCAGAAACCAATTTCTGGTGGTTATAAGAGAGATCGATACATAGCTTCCTCTGATAGAAATGTGTTTACTCCTCTTTATTTTCTTCCTAATCTGAAATGAAAAAAACATTGGTTTCCTTCAGTGCATGGCAAAGGTAAAATCTCCTATGATAATTACGACCAGAAGTCTTATCTGAGTTATTGGTTAAGGCTGGTGGCATTTCCACTCAATCTTCTCTTCCCAAACCAGAATAAACAATCACAAGCTTGACAATTCTTTCAGTGCTTGAACTCAGGATGTAAGTAAACAACTTCTTTAGGTGGTTTGGTGGTAGTTTTTTCAGGAGCATGCCAAGAGTCACAAGTATGTTGTTTTGTCTCTGGGAAGAAGAAATGGTAAAGCTTTAATTAAGAGGTAGAAGGAAAGGCTAAACCCAGGTGTTTAGATTTGCATCTAAGTCATAATTGATCATGATTAAACATATTTCCTACATCTCTCCAGGAACTAATCCAGTATTGTACTATTGCTGGGTTCTCCTTATGATTAAACACAGATGAACCTTTGCCACAACTTCCAAGAGCAGGTAACTGGGAAGGTTAGGAAGGTTTAATGGAGACTACAGTACAAAGAAACACAGCAGTTGCATAGACTGGAGGATTACAAGAGCGAGCTGGAGGGGCTGCAAGGTGTCCAGAGCAGGGCTATGAGGATGCTCAGAGGCTGGAGCAACTCTTCTATGAGGACAGGCTGAGAGAGTTGGGATTATTCAGTCTGGAGAAGAGAAGGCTCCCAGGAGAGCTTCTTGTGGCCTTCCAGGATCTGTAGGAGCTACAAGTGGGCTGGAGAGAGACTATTTAGGATGTCAGGCAGTGCTAGGACTAGGGGGAATGGACACAAGCTTGAGGAGGGGAGATTTAGGCTGGATGTTAGGAGGAAGTTGTTGCCCAGGAGGGTGCTGAGCCACTGTGCCAGGTTGCCCAGAGAGGTGGTGGCAGCCCCAGCAGTGTTGCAGCCCAGGCTGGCTGGGGCTGGGAGCAAATGATCTAGTGCCAGGTGTCCCTGCCCATGGAGCTTGAAGGTCCCTGCCAACCCTGACAGTTCTGTGATTCTATGACTTTGCTTATTTATTTCAAGCTGGAGAAAGCAGACAGTTAAACCTTTTCAGGGACTTTTCTTTCTCTCTCTAAAGCATACATGTTTTCAGCCCACTTCTGGCTGCATTAGAATGTGTTACACATCAGTGCACAAAGTTATAACTACTGGAAGAAATTAATACTGTGGACAGGAAGGTTTCCATAATTACACAGAATGCACCCAGTAATTAGAGACACTCTATTAGTAATGTTCCCAAAATGCACTTTAAAAACTTCTAAAGACATTTCAGACTCGCTTAAAATTTCAGAATCCCCAAAGATAGGAGAAAGCAGCTAGAGCTGCAGTTGATGGAAGTCCAAAAACAATCTCCTTCCTGCATAGTCTAAATTCATTAAACTCTTTCTAATTAAAGTTATATCACATAAAAAAATGAATCTAAGGGAACTTGTCTGCTGATGAAGATCTTTTCCCTGTTTGCTTCGAAGACACAAATCCTAACTTCAGTGCATGGATTAGACAGAACTAGGGAATTCTTCCCTATGCAGGTTTTTTTCCTTACTGTAGATGTCCTAGAAGCTTTTGATAGGATAAAAAGCCTTTGCAGCAAAATTTGCATGTTATTAATTCTTTGCTTTAAGGATCCAGACTCTTGGAGGTCATGTGGAAAACACAGATTGATTTTTATTGGAAGCTTTTAGCAGTGCTGTTGGTGTGCTCTCCATTGCATTAGGGTTTGTGCTGGGGGTTTGTGTGGATGTGTGTGGTTTATTATTATTTTTATTTCTTTTTCCTACTGTTTTTAGCTTTGCTCTAAATTGGGACAAGTTTCTGGTTCAATCAGTTCTTCTCCATGGGACTTTGATAGTCATTGGATGTGCAAAGCAACTCTTCAGAGTATTCCTTCCAGCAATAGATGTGAATATTTTCCACTCTCTTGATTTAGTAAGTCTGAGTTTGGGACTGGATGTGTGTTGTTAGAAGCCTCACCATGTCAAAAGAGTTTTTCATTTTACCTGGAATTTGCACAGCTTTTCACTATAGGCACTCTTCTGGGAGACAATAATCTTTGTCCTTTGCTGACATTCTCTGCTGGGTGCTTTGATATTCAGCAAACAGGACTACATGGGCATGCTTGTTAGCATGAAAACTGTTTGTCTCCTCTCACCTAAGTAAATGACCTTACTTGGCATGATTTCTGTTTTGCTGTATCTAACTTTAGAAAACTTTATTCCTAGAGGGAAGAGAAGAAAGTTTTGTGCTAATATGACTTTTTCCCCCCCTCTCCCTCAAGTCCTTTTTCTTTCTGATAATTCCAACAGGTCTTGCTGATGCCAGACTTCAATCACTCTATTTCCCTACCAAATACAAGCTGGATTTTATTCCATTTTCAAATCAGTACCTCGTAGCCTGAAAAATAATCTAACAAGACCAGAAACATGGCATTTAAACAATCCTACTACAACAGACCAGGGTTCATCTTTAGAGGTGAAACTCATTTACCTAATTTCTGAGTTCTAGTGCCTTTATTTTAAATATTATTTCACTTTTACAAAACGAGAAGTTTTATTTCCTATTTTCAGCTTTTCCCCCCCCCTTTCAGTTCTGTCTTTTATATAAGCTACTCCCTTCCCACCCCCTTCCTTTGTGTTAAGAGTGTGGAAAATGCTTTCAAAGGCACCCCAGGGGAAGCTCTAAGCCAGAGGACATATACCTTTCCTACTTTTTCATGCTTCAGGCTAAGATGGTTTGACTCATCTGTCATCTGACTGGTGGGCAAAGTATAAATCATGGATGAAAATGTCAGTTGAAATGCTAGTGCACCTTCATGCCATTAATTGTGCTTTCTTTGAAATCTCATGTCTGGATCATCTTCAGACATTCCCCAGCCTAACACAGTTGCAAGTACCAAAATTTGACTTCAGGGTTGGTTTTTTTTAATGTTCTGAAAGTTGAAGTAGAGACACACTTTTTGAACTGCTTTGCCAGGTCAGGTCCAAACATTAGATAGGAGAAGTCCTTTCAGTGCTACTAGCTCAAATGGCTTCTAGACAAGAAACTCAAGGCAAGTTCATCTGAAGTACAAAGTTTCCTTAACCAGTGGAATGCCATCAAGCAGTGGAATTTTGTTGCTCTCTTCAGTCAGGCAACATGGTCTTAAGTAGAGCATCTAAATGTTTCTTAAACCCTTCCAGGGACAGTGCCTGGGCAGCCTATTCCAATACCTAACAACCCTTTCAGGAAAGAAATTTCCCTTTATATCTAATCTAAACCTCCCCTGCTGCAACTTGAAGCCATTTCCTCTCATCCTCTCCCTGTTAACCCTGAAGCAGAGACCTACCCCCAGCTCCCTCCAACCTTCTCACCACATATCCAAGAGGCAAACTGTTTTTTTCCTAGGGTATCAGGCATCTCAGAGAGAAGATTTGGAAGCTAGCTTGAGTGCTAACATATTCCTTCAGCTGCTGAGGGAACATGCAGTCCCAAGCACTATAGACTCCTTTGTTGAAATCAGATCCTTCCAGAAAGCTTCTGGTAACAAAAATGGAATCTAGTCACCTTTCTTCTTTCTGCTTATTTGTGAGGTAATGTTAAATAGTAATTTTGCTGTAAGGAGAAAAAAATAAGGAAATAAAATTGGCATTATATGATCCTTTTTAAAGACTCAGATCCGTTATGACAGAAGTAGAATATAAAGCAGACACATTCTGCTATAGAATTGAGATTCTAGTAGATAGAATTGATCTTTTTGCCTATTGTTCTTTGGTCATGTAGAATACTATTTCTGTTCCTTGACCAAACAATTTATTCCTTCTGAGAACTGAGTATCTGAATGCAAAGTCAAATAGAGTTTGTCAATATTTCTTGAAGTTTTACTCTGGAGAAATATCTGACCTCCACAGTTTCTGCAACTGGATCTCCAGCTTCTCCAGACACTTTCCTTTCATTCCTTTTTCTTGGAGTATTGTAGTTGGGTTTTTTTTGTTTATTTGTTTGTTTGTTGTATGAGATTTTGGTAGCTGAATAGAATCCTTTGGATTATTTTTGGGCTGTTGGATTCAGTATGGACCTGAGACCAGGTTAGAGCATGGATGCTCTAAAAAGAGTCTGTAAAATGCAGTTTAGTGCAAGGGAAAAAATACTGGATTTGCAATAATAATTGCAATAATTTAATAAGGCTATAATTTAATCACTTCATAAATTACATTAATATTATGGTTGAATTTATTGAATTGCTGTAAGCCTTTTTAAAAAAACCCTGTAAGCATGATCCCACTTAGCAGTGATGTGTGTTATAGGATAATATTATAAGATCATTGTTAGAGCAGGTTTTAGAGTTGTTTTTTAATGTAGATCATATAAATGAATCCATTTTCTGCAAGTGAATGAACCTTTTCCAAGCTTTTAAGGTGTCAGTCAGCAGCTTTTTTTCAGTTGTTAAACACAAAAAATGTTATCACTCTGGTAATGTTGCAAGGCAGTAAACATAATGTAGTCTAAGTGACACTAATTTCTCATTTTTATGAAACTCTGGTGCCTTCTTTTTTTATAAAGACTAAGACATAATAGGCTTCCATTGCTGTGTTTAAGACCAGAGGAACTTCTATTGAATGTTTCACTGCTGCACGTTGGGAACTGCAGGAATGGGAATATCTAGGACCAACAAACCTCCATTGCCTGTATAGCCAAGCTGCACTTAAGACACTGTAGCACACTGAAGCACAGGAGCTTTGTGGGTGAGCCTGCAATGGAGCTCAAACTTGCCTAGTATACCAAGTTTCAAGACAAATGGGCTGAGCTTCACCAAGGCCAAGTGCCAGATCCTACACTTGGGTCACAAGAAGCCCATGCAGTGTTCTAGGCTTGGGGCACAGTGGTTGGGTTGGTGCTGGCACAGAAGGAGCTGGGGGTGCTGGTTGAGAGTTGACTGAGCATGAGGCAGCAGAGAGCACAGGTGACCAAGAAAGCTAAGAGCATCCTGGAGCAAACACAGTGTGAGCAGGAGCAGAGAAGTGATCATCCTCTGGACTCAGCACTGGGGAGGCCACAGCTAGAGTGCTGGGGTCTGTTTGGGGCCCTCAGGGGAGCCAGAGGCATTGGAGTGTGTCCAGAGAAGGGCAAGGAGCCTAGGGAGGGCTCTGGAGCACAAGTGTGCTGAGGAGCAGCTGAGGGCACTGGGGTTGGGTAGTGTGGAGAAGAGGAGGCTCAGGGCAGACCTTAGCTCTCTCTACAACTCCCTGCAAAGTTGGAGTGAGCTGGGGGTAGGGCTCTTCTCCAGGGTTATCAGTGAGAGGATGAGAGGAAATGGCTTCAAGTTGCAGCAGGAGAGATTTAGATTGGATATAAGGAGGAATTTCTTCACTGAAAGGGTTGTTAGGTGTTGGAATAAGCTGCCCAGGGATGTCCTGCACTGAGCATCCCTGGAGGGGTTGAAGAAACATTGAGCTGCTCTCCTTAGGGCCATGGGTTAGTGGTGTGGGAGTGCTAGGGATGCTTGGACTTGATGAGCTTAGAGGTCTCTTCCAACCTTCATGATTCTGTGAAATTATTGATCAGCTGCAAACATTAGGCAAACTTTAGAAAGCTTAATTTTCATCTTCCTCTTCTAATATCCTCAGTACTTGCACTGGGAGTGAGGCAGGCAGTCCACCAGTGCTTTGGAGTGATGCTCTGTGAGTTCCACATTTTTACTGGCTAGACTCTTTCTATTTCTCTGTCACCTAATGCCTGCCAATTTGATCTGTGTGACTAGATTGTTTTTAGTATTTCCATTTTTAGTTATATTTTCCTGTCTTGAATATTGCTTTCATTAATATCAAACTTAACATCAAATTCATTGCTACTTCAGATATCCTTGAAATTGAATTTATTGTTGTAATATTCATACAATATTGGAATACTTTCTGGAGGTCATTCACCTTAAATCCAAGTTGTTCTTGCATATTATTCTTTTGGCCATGATGCTCTCATGCTCTATAGCTATGGATAGAAAAGTTTCATGCTTTTTCTTTCCCTCTGTACTCTTTGGATAAATGCAGCCTTCTTTTTCTAATGAATTTTTTCAGACCAAAGAATTTATTATTGTTATTGTTGCTGTTATTATTATTATTACCACCACTGGCCTTGGGGAAGGCAAATGCTTTATGAACAACCTCTTTCCTTTTCCCATTGCAAGAATGAACCCCTTGACCTCCACTCTGCTCTACTATGTTAATTTTTCTTATCATTCTGCCAGAGAAAGATAAACTAAGGAGTTTATCATATTCCAATTGTGTGACTGTTACATTTTCCTTTCCTCAGCTCCTCTTACCTTGATCTCCTCATGCAAAATGACCCAATCTTCTCCAGTTGAAAGCAGCCAAGTGCTCATTTCTCCCTGCTGAAGATTTCTGCATAAATAAGTTTTATTGCCAGGCTTTGCATCTCTCTAGTTCTCTGGAAAGCTAACTCTGTGTTATTCCTGCCTTACATTCAGCCAGATGTTTAATTATGTTATTTTAATTAAATCCACGATCAGAGCACTAACATTTTCTGATTTTTGGGGATGTTTCAAACATATTAATTTTGCTACACCTCAGGCTTTTAGTTACCTGGATGCTTTTTATTTTTTCCACTTCACATGGCTTCCTTGAGAAGAACTAAAATATTTGCTATTTCTACAGGAGATAAATTCTCTTAATAAAAAAGACTGAGAGGCTGAATTCCTTTTTAAAACAATCTTATTTCTATCTCCTCAGTTATACTCTGAGTCAAATAGATTAAAATTGCTTAAAATAAGCTGGGGGGGGGGGAATAAGAATAAAACCTATCATCTTGGAAAATTGAGCCTCCTATTGTGAATTGGATCAGAGCAGAAATAGAGTGACTTTCCTCATCCTTAGATTCAAAGGCAGCTCAGTACATGTGGCAGAGATTTCAGTGTCCCAGTCAGGTAAGCAAGAAGGTAGTGAGATCAGAATTCCCAACCAACTGTTCAGTCAGATCCAGACCCTGAACAGCTTAGCAGCTCCCGGAAAAACAACTGGAATCACACTTGGAATCTGCCTTGAGATCTGGCTTTTATATCAAAGTGCTGTCTTCTCCTCTCTCTAGAAAAGTTGGACTTCACATGAATTTATTCTAAGGACTTGTGAAAATCTGCAATCTTGTGTCATAAATGATGCTAAAGCTCAGTACTGAAGAGATTATTGTGGCCTCTCCAAAGTTGAGGGAGCACAGTGCTTCCCATCTGGGCTCTCGATGTCAACCCAGTGATTCAGTGACCTAGGGAAGTGCTGGAGCTACCTCAGTCAGTAGGGGACCATGGGACTTCCAACAGCTGCTTCCCAGTGGGTGGAAGCATCAACAGTGCAACTGTCTGATCCCAAACAATAAGGGAATGTGCCTGTCTGCTGCCTGGCTTTTAGCTGTCTGACTTAGAGCTGCACACAAATGCTTCATTGCTTTGCTGACTGTGGGCATCTCCTGAGGGAAGCTGCTGAACTGACAGCAAACCTTACCCTGCTGCCATAGAAAAACCAAATGGCAGCTGTGCTTCTCAAAGTTTTACTAAGGCAAATTCCCACACTACCAGCACTGTTCCAGCAACTGGATACAAGTTGTGCTTTCTTTTTTAACAATAGCCACAAAACTCCCCCTGAAGTTGATTCACTTCAAACAGAATGATTTATGCCTATTGTTGCCCTCAAATCAAAGATGTGTTGTGCCTTTTGTTGACATGGCTCTGGTAAGACTAGGCAAGTGAGAGTGCTGGTTCTCAGGGCAGAAGTCTAATGGCTCATCTGGATGTTAGTTCATGGCTGGAACTTCTTGGTGTTCTGCAAAGTTTTGAAGTTATCAAAGTCCCAGTTAGGCACCAGCTAGGCAGGAAGAAACTCATTTTATTCCGAGTGCTAGGGAGTTCCAAATCAGCTCCCCTTTTTCCTTCATGCTCATGTCTACAGCCCTGCAGGCAGCATAATCAAAAGCACTGCTTTGTGTCTGCACATTTCATTCAGAATTTTAATTACTATGCCCCAAAATCCCAATTTCACATTTAGCAGATGCTACTTAACAAGTAACACAGGCAAAGAAATAAACAGCAGTCATCGAACAGACGTGCAACTTCTCCTTGAGCATCATTCTATTTACCTCTTCCTCGTGTAATTATGACATTTCCACATCTTCTAGTTAGACTTTTCCTTGCAAAACACTCCAGGCAGAAGAGAGATGAAGTGATGACCTGCTTACCAGACAAAGAGCTTGCTTCACTTCATCCTATGAGGGAAATGTATTTAATATCTGTTGACTCTCATTTCAGGATTGCTCACCAAGAAGGGGATATAACAGGCTGAAATACAAGCTTGGCACAATATTATGTCCAACTCAAAGATGTCACCTTTTCTTCTGATTAAATATTAGTTACTTTTTCTTCATGTAATTGCATCTAACATACAGAAAACCTTAGCATGTGTTTAAAACTGCAGATGCATATGTGTGGGGGTTTCTAAAGCTCCCTGATGTGACTTTTGCATCACAGTAAACTGCAGAATAACAAACTAAATTCAGGTAGATAAAAGGGTGAGTGTATTATATGTGCTCTAGAGCCTGTGATTTCAGAAACTCTAGATACCAAATCCAACTCTTACACAACTACATTATCTCCTCTTTAGCCACTGTCTATATTTATCTCTCCAAATTGCTACACTTTTTCATACCAGGCAGTCAGTTGTGATCTGTATTAATGATTACAAGAAGAATATGCCATTCCTAAGAATTGGCTTTGCATCCCATGGAATTTCAGGGAGAATCTGCAGCAGGAATACAAGATAAGTGCTGCATTTCAAGTGCAGTTGCAGAGACTGAAAAGAGGGAAAGGCAAGTATTCAGAGAGACAGTCTAGTCAGCTTTATACTTCTTTTTGCTTCCTAATAGGCTTTGTTTAAAGAGGTTTTGGTCATATAAAACTTTGACTGCTCTTAGCAATTGCTTTAACAAGCCAGATGTTAGCACATCTGATAAGTAGCATGTATAGGCACTATAAATGGAGCAGCTGAACCTCCCTTGGATGTGGGGAAGGGAGGCAGTCAGCAGTATATGCTGTCTATAAGCATTTGGAAGAGAAGTTTTCTTCCCTGTCAGACATATATTTGGCTGAGTAGCCAAGGGAAGTGGAGTGCTGTAAGAAACAGGCTCTTCCAGCTCATTTAAGATTGCCAACCTTGCCTGTTGGGCTCTGCTTGATACTGAATTTTGCCTCAAGCTCATGGATTTTTTTTGTTTTACACAAGATTATCTTTTTTTATCATAGCACCATTAAGGTTGGAAAAGAACCTCCAAGCTCATCAAATCCAAATGCTGACCCAACACCCCATGCCACTAAAACATCCCCAAATGCCACATCAACACCTCCAGGAATGGGGACTCTATCACCTCCTTGGGGAGCCTGGCCCAATGCCTAACTAATGCCTTTATGTCAGTTTGTACCAATTTAGTGTGCTTTAGAACATATTCTCATGAGGTTAACCACATCAGTCTTTTCTTATGGTATCTTGGAAAGTGCCCATTGTGGCACATTTGCTCCAGGGCATTGCAGCTATCCCTGGGAGCTGCTTTCCCACATCAGTGTACCATAAGCCTGACTAGGGCAGCACAAATGGCATGAATTGGCCATGAATTGTTTCAACTATCTGGCTGGTAAGATAATGATATTTTGTGTAAAAGCCTGTCTCCTCTGCTGACTCTATTAGCATTTAGTCATTTCCTTCTCCAGAACTACACAGGATGTTTACAGGGCTATAATTTGATATTAAAGGGATAAGGAAGAGTTCTAGGATTATTTTTTACTATGATGTCTTCTTGAGTTATTTCAGGGTTGGGGAGGTACTCTATGGAACTGTTTAGCTCATGATGGGAATCAAAAGTGTAGCTGCTATCATTTCTGTGGCTATCCCAGCTGCATTTTAAGCCTGGTACAATCCTCTTTCTGTCTTGAAATTCAACTAGTGCACAGAAAAGCTTGCTGCAGCTCCCACTCTCTCCTCATTCGCTGCCTCTAGAAGCAACAAGTTAAAACATTGTTTAGACTCTGGGTTTTATTAGTGGCTATGTGCTCTATTAAGAATTTCCTCCTTTTGCTGGCTTTGAAGCTGCCAGTTGTTGGTTTGGTTTAGTGCTCTCTAAGTGCTTGAATTCCAACAGGTGGTGAAACACAACCTCCTATTCACTGTCTCCATGTCACTCCTGGTTTTACAAGCCTTGATAAAAACCTAATGCATTAGTCTATGAATGATTTGGAATGCACCAACAATTCAAACCCATCTACTGGCTATCTGTGCTGAAACACTTGTGTTCAGTTTTGTTCTTTATTCTTTCCCAACAATGGTTAACATTCAATCAATTGCTTTGTGTTTGCCAGGCAGCTGATGTTGTTGTAGAATTGCTTATCATAATTCCAGCAACATATTCCTAAGTATTAACAGCTTGGTCAAACTCAACCCTCTAGATGCAAAGTGAGTTTTATGTTTCATTGTGCATTGTTTGTATGTCTGGCCACATCCGAATTTATCTGCCATTTTATTCCCACTTCCTCAAACTTGCAACAAAATCTCCTGTTGAAATTAAATCAAATAAATAGATAAATAAATTTAAAATAAATTTAAAAATCAATAAAAATTTAGAATAAATTTAAAACAAATCAGCAACCTCAGAAAACCTTGTGACTTAGCAAATTTTTGAGATCCAGTACAGATCTCTCTGAACAACTCTTCCCTGTAAAAAAATGACCTGAATCCCCAAGCAACTGAATGTCTTTAGCAGTCTTTAGTGAGGGATCTAAAAGCCTTTGGTCAGAGTGTTTTTAATCAGTGACATCTTCTCCTTTTCTCTCTTCCTTGGACTTACTTGAGTGGAAATGTGCTAGGTCCTATGTGTGTAAATAGAGAGCAGTATACAGAACCAAATAACAGAGGAAGTTTAGGAACAGAAGTTGCTCGATATAAAATGAACCTTTACAACAAAAACAAATAAAGAAAATAAATGAAAATCTATTACAAGGATCTTTTTTTAACTAGGGAAGAGTGTGTTTTGCAAACAAGTGTAGTCTATAGATAATTATAGAAGAGAAATATAGAATAACAGTATTTAGGTTAACATTTGCCATAAAAGAATGGGAATATAGTAATACTTAAAGGACAGAAAAAAATCTCAGGAGAACTTGCCATCACATTTTTGTAAAGAAAGTTCTGTCAAATCTCCTTTTTTCCTGAGCCAAATGGAAGAAGTACTGAGAAAGATTTATGTGCTCGTATGCCTTCCCATATGCCACAGTTTAATAGACACTAGCAGGCTTGTTTAGATCATCATTTTTTCTTTTAAAAAAATAAGAAAATCATTGCTCTTTGCTAGTTTTCATATGTTCCCTAAAGATTTTCATCTTGCAAATAAAAGAGCTTAATTATTTCAATAATGGAAGGATTAGTGTTTCCAGGAGCAGATTCTTTCTGTTTAAAAATCATTGTAGGTATAATAAAATTCAAGTAGTTCATGACCAATGCAGCTGCTTCACAAATGACTCGAGTTAAAGGAAAAAAAAACAACACCCCAACCCACAAATCAACAACCAAACAACAAAAGAAATCCTTAAAAAAGAGAGGATTCAAACTAAAACTAAACAAAACTAGTGCCATTAATGGATAGCAGCATTCGGGCCAAGACCATGGAGAATAAATTAGTTGTGAGAAGTGTAATACAATAGGTGACACCTGAACAACCTTTCATGTTTTTGTGGTTTGTCACTCTAGCCTTGCAGGAGAGCTTTAGGAATCTTACCTAAGAGCTGCCAAGAGAATTTCTCTCCACTGCAGCTAAAGCACATTGCAGTTTTTTATGTATACATCACATTTTATTATATATTGGCGAATGAATTTGGGTTTCTCTGTTCTCATTTCCAGCAGTGTAACTACTGGCTTCAGACAAGCCATGTTTTATGCCTCTGAAAGATGAGAATCAGTGTCTAGCTCAGGAATAGAAAGTTACCTACCCAACAAATGCAACATCAAACCAGTGCATCCTATGAGCTGATTGCTCTCGTAGGGTTATGTTCATTTTAAGCAGAAAGCATGCCAGATTCCATTCAGGGAAGGGAAGGAATCTCTCAGAGCTCTACTCAGGGGCAGATGGAGTTGCTTGTCTCTCTGTTCCTCCAAAAGCTGCCATAAACAAGGCAAAGCATTTAGTGTGAGGGATGCAAAGTTTTACTTTCTTTTCCTTAATTGTTTTACAATCCTCTCCTACTAGTGCAGGAAATCTCTTTAGGACTGTGAGACTCTCCTAGCTTTAAAGCACTCGTGTGTTTTCTGGGCATTTCACAAGCTCCCAGCACAATTTAAGCTAGGTGTGCTAAAGGAGGCTTGAAAAGTTCTCTTCCTTTTCCTTACCTTTTAGCATGAAACTCTCCTTTAGCAATGAGCCTGCCTTTATGATTCAGTGCAGCACTGCAAGCCAAGGGCCAGCCTAGCTGTAAATCATTCAAAGCAGGGAGATAATAACAGAATTACTTAAGATCTGTCTTTATAATATCTATGTTTGCAAAACAGAAATAAGCCTTTCTGAGTGTGTGCTAGCATTCCAGCCTGCTTTGGAGAACTTACCCTGTAGTCTTTCATCAGTTTTCATCACCATTGAATGAACAACTTCAGGTTTACTTATCTCTTTGAGGCTTTTCAGAAGTACTTCTAATGAAAGTAAATCCAGCATGTTGTAAAACTAAGACTACAGTCTTGCCATTGTGGAAACCATACTCTGAAATGCTGCATTTTGACTGTCATATGAAACTGTCAAACTAGAGGGGGTGGTTTATGTTATA
The DNA here is from genome assembly GCA_013396975.1 of Bucco capensis. NCBI lineage: Eukaryota > Metazoa > Chordata > Aves > Piciformes > Bucconidae > Bucco > Bucco capensis. The sequence continues at coordinate 1,023,566 of VWZO01002559.1, read as the reverse complement.
CCTAGTCCAGTTTAACTGTAAGTGATATTAAAAGCTGCAGTCTTATCACCAATTCCTCTTGTCCCTCAGTTTCCCCCTCTACATTATTTTTAGCAGTCAATCCCATGTAGAAACAACTGAAAACTGATTTCACTGGTTTTCCATCAGGTTAGTGCACTGAACTGCCTCAATCTTTACCACTGAATCTAATGCACTGCAAATGTCAGGGGGGAAAAGAAAGCTCTTTTTTCAGGGGAAGTTTCCAGTTACTTTAGTTTCTATACACTGTGCAATCATGCTCTAAATTAGTAGATTGCTTGTGCTCTTCTGACTCCTGCTTAGTGTGTATTTTGGACTGGTTTATTGGAAGGGTAGAACACAATTATAATATCTCAGCTAAGTCTTTGTTATTGACACTTTTAACTGTTCTTGAAACCTTGGTAGTAGGCTGCGTTTTTGTAGCTGTTGTTAGAAGCAATTCCTGATTTATTATTATGTGTCAGTTTAATTAACGTGCTGGTTCACTCCCTCTCCCAGACTCTTAATGAAGATGTTAAATAAACAGGAGCAAACAGTGATCCCTGCAGAGCTCCACCAGATACCTCCCACCAGCTTGATCCAGTGCCATTTTTCATTACCCTTTATTTGTACTCAGCCAGCCATTTTTAAATCCAAGTGACAGGACTCCATGTCCAAGCCAATTTGAATTAATTTTGCAAGGAAAGATTTTTGTAAGACACTACATCAAGTGTTTTACTTAGACCAGATATATTACACATGCTTTCATCCCCTAATTTTCTAAAGCTATCAGCAAAAGCAATCAAGCTTTGAAGATTACTGGTGCACCCAGCCAGCTTTTTGCTGCTCTGTTCACTTACAAAACCAATCCTGGCATTATTAAAGAATTGCCACTCCTTGAGCTGTGATGACTGCTTTAAAACTATGAATCTTTCTAATCCATTACCTTCTGAAAATACCAGGCAGCCCTGATTATTCTTCCTAACTTTTGGTTTAAGGCTCTGTGGCATGTGGCTTTCTTTTGATTCATGGGAGTTGATGTTTTCTGTTTGATGGGCCTTTTTCTGGAAAAGGATCTGGGATGTCAGTAGCATAGCTTATGTTTATTGTGCATATTTCCAGCTGTTAGCTTGTGTGAACAGCTCTTCCTTACTCCCAGTATGAGCAAGTAGGCTTTATGACACCTCTTTAATCATATCAGGGAAGGAACATCTTATTGGCAATAGGGGCAAAATATACAGTATGGCAGGGCTAATTCTGGCCAAGACAGATTGATTTCTTCTCACACCCACAAGAACATGCCAGTCAAAATAAGCTTTCTCCCCCTGTTCAATACATTCCTTCCCTCCATGTTTTATTGCTCACTTGTGTTATAAATTGTTGTGCTTAAGACTTCTAGTCAGAGTTTGGCTTCTTCTCTTTTGGCATGTCCATTCCTCCTCCTTCTCTCTCCCTAGTTCTGTTTAATAGCCTTGCCCTTCCTAACAATCTCTTGTGGTAGTGAAGTGTTGTGTTTATTTTCCAGGTGTGCTCTGGAGCACAGAGAAACCTGGTGACTTATTCTGTATTGTGTAGAGACTCTAGGAAAAGTGGGAAGGTTTCAGTTACGTTGCATTTTTTTCTGAACTGGCTACTCAGCTGCTTCTGGTTTGGTTTTTTCAGATGCTTCTACTAAAACTCTTTATTATTCTTGCTAGAATCATTCCAATACTGCTTCTGGTGATCTCCTTACCTAGGGCTTAGTTCTGTTTCTAGTTTATCTGTGATATTTTTATTGAAATAGGTCCAAAAACTTACTATTATGTTTCTTAGGGCAACAAAGTTGATGAAGGGACAGAAGCATCTCTCTTACCAGGAAAGGCTGAGAGACCTGGGTCTGTTTAGCCTGGAGAAGACTGAAAAGTCACACTTAGAAAAATGCAGGTTTTTTTTGTGTAACTTTTATGAGTTTAGGTCACTGGAATCCTACAATAGATGCACTGCTTATGGAATTTTTTTTTTATTGTTATTTATTTACTTAATTTTTATCCACATTAGTAATATCTTGAATTTAAGTCCTTCATCTCACAGTGCAATGATTACATCAGCATATCTAGTGCTTAATTTCTTTGCATGTATGCATGAAGGCAAAAAACACATTGATTTTCCTCCCAATAAGAGAAACAAAGGTCATAGCTCCCCAAAAGTCTAATTTCAGCAAGATTAATGCATAGAATACAGCATAGCTCACTTAATGATGAGGAAGGGTGTAGAAGGGTGAACAGATGTATCATTGGTTTTGACTTCCCAGTGGAAAACATAAAATTATGCAACAATTTAGAAAAGCTTTTAAAAAAATAATCTCTTTAGGACACAAAGAGCATTGTATAATCCTGTTCTGAGCTGGAAACAAGGAGAAAAGGCCTTATTTTTCTTTGCTCAGTCCTTTTAAATTCTCCTTCCTCAGATGCTTGTGAGCATGTTGTGAAAAGCTGGGCACACGTTAGGCTTTTTCCTTGCTGTTTCAATGAGGTTGTGCAGTGAGCCTGTCAGAAACAGAGCACAGGTTCTGCTTTAATCAGGGTCTGTAATCCTGAAAAACAAAGAAATTGCTGATTAACTCAATATGATAAGAAATGGCTGGTGTCTGCAGCAAATTGCCTGCAGTTAAAAGTCTCTTCTCTCCACTGATTGACCTCCTGGAGTCAAATGGTCAAGTATTTATTCCTGTTTTTTCCCCCTTCAAGCTCGATCGAAGGGCATGAATCTTCAAACTGCCACAGGAAAGTGAAGACTTCCCTTTGATAGCCATCATTTTGAGGGCAAAATCAGGATAATTAAGACCTCACTGACCCCAACTTCTCGTGACTCCTCTCTCTGACTTCTGCTCCATGGTTAAACACAAATCCCTCCATCAAAAGCCCCAAGAAGCACTCCTGCCCTCAGCTGCCATGACTGTGAGGGATGGCTTCTTGCTGCAGGCCAGCTCCCTTGAGTGTCACAGCCCCGAGGGCCAGGGCAGTGCTGGCCTCACTCCCTGCTCTAGGCTTCTGCAACACAATGCCTAGTAGAAGATGACCTTTCTGGCAGCTGGGGCTCAGCCTCAGGGGTAGTGGGAAGGAGAGGAGTTCCCCAGGGGACTGTGGGAGGCTGCCTGGCTGTTTCTGTGGCACAGCAAGAGCTGAAGGCTGCTGGGGCAGAGGAGGGCTAGAGGCCCTGGTGCAGGCAGAGTGGCAGAGGTCAGTGTCTGCTCAGCTTGTGTTAGATCTATTTCATCTGGTGTGTGTCTTTGCTTTATTCATTGCCCACCCTGCTCAGATATCTGTGCTGGTAAAAGGCAGCCTGTGAGGCTCAAAGCCCCTTTGATGCCCAGGGTGGGTGCAGGCTGTGTGGTACCTGGTGACATGGCACTGGGTCATCAGGGCACAGGAGTGTGGAGTCTGTAAAGCACACCCTGAGCAGGCACTGACAGTGTACACGTCTGTTAACATCTTAAGCTACAGTCTCTTTGTATGTAAGCTTCCCCATTTGCAAGCCAGAGAAAATAACTTCCTCTCATGCATATGTTGCCAGCATGCCTTAAATAACCTGTGAAGTTAGGGCCTTGGCAGAGCAACTCCATGTGCAGTCCATGACCTGTCTGTCCAGACTGAACATTAGCAGAAAGTGGATGTCAGCTTACCCCACTCCTAGCCTTAACTTCAGTTCACCACTGGCTGAAATAGATTTTAATGATTCTGATTAGAGTGCTGAGTTGAGGGTTTTATTTGTTTTTAAGACCTTCCTCAAACCAAAAGAAACCTTTTGGTCAAAAACTGAAGTTTGAGAGCTCTCCTGTGGAAAACTATTGCATCTCTCAAAGTGCTGTGAAAAGCATTAAACTTGAGAGGTTTGATGAGTGCAAACATCTTCACCAGTTTTGCCTCCCTAGCAAAGGGAGTTCCCAGTACACCAGAGATGGGCTTGGAGTAGCAGTGGCTGGGATTTGGACTCTGTCATGGGTAAGGTGTCTGTTCTTCCTCCTGCTACCCAGAGCTACAGCCATAAAGCTACAGATGGCTATATGTTCACCTATATCTCATTTGAACACCTAAGTCATCTATCTCTAAATTCTGTCACATTGTACTGTTTGGGCAGGAGAATCTGAACTGCCTACTTACACTTAGCCTTAGCAGTGTTTTTTTCTAGTTGAAGCTTATGTTGTCATTTGACTTCCATGACTCCCTTTTAGTTTCTGGACTGCTTTGCAGAGCTTTTCCTTAACCCAGTGTTAGTGACAGAGATGTAGAATAGGCAGGTCAAAGGATAAAGATAAAGAAAGAGCATCAGTGCTGCTGCAGCAGAAGGAAGAAAAGTCATGAACAGTGTCTCTTTGGAACATTCAGACTTTCCTAGTATATTGTTCAAAATGAAGTTCTGCTCTTTTGAAGGGATTTATTGTATCTGAATGGACAGATAAGGATTTACTGTGGGCTAGGGGAGATAAAATGAGTTTTGCTCCTGAGCATTCACCTCCCTGGGTTTGTCTCTTGACTGGTGATCTTCCTCACAAATAGGCCCCAGTTTTGTTAACTCTTCTGAGTAATTAATGGGCAACAAATACTAGAAACTTCAGCAGTTATTTTTCTCCCTAAAACTGTAATGGAGGCTCTGGAAACAGCTTCAAGCCCTTGAAGCAGAAATAAAATGCCTGTTTCACTCTATAATTGAATTTAATCTCCAAATTTGGCAGAGCAACTCCTGGGAGGTTTACTGAACTTTCAGTTCACCAAGTACAAGTTTTTGAAAATGTTTACTGGAGTTTTGCTCCATTTTCCTCCTGTTTCATGGATTTGCTGAGCGAGTTAGTCCAGCCCAATGCCAAGCTTTAAAGAGCTTCCTGGCATCTGAGAAACAGAAAACTTTTGAACTAACTAACAGTACTAACTGCTGGAGTGGATTTCTCTGCATTCATCAAAATCTGGTGGTTTTTAAAGGTTGTTCATGGACATTCAAGCCCAACCATGGATGTTGTTTTCTGATGCTGTTAGAGACAGCCTTTTGACCCCAATGAACCCCCAGCTCTGCCCCTACCCTTCTTTTCTCTTCATCTCTGCTCAGTGCAAACCATAGAGGCTAGGGAGGGCATTTCTTTCTTTCTGGTGGTCCTTTGCAACCAGCTTTGTTTTCTGCCTCTGAAGCACTTAACAGTGCTCTCAAGTCTTCTGTCTCAAGTTCTGGGAGTAACTCTGCCAGGCTGGAATACAGAAAGGTTCTTCACAGCTTTATTATGAGTATGGCATGCCTATTACTGAGAGCCTAGATTGCACTCACCTTGTCAGAGCTGGTTTGCAGCTCTCCTCTTGTCCTAGAAACTTGTGTCTCAGTGACTTGTCCCCATGTTTTACAAATGAAAGGTTGAATTAATGAGCTTCTCCCTCCCCTCTGATTTCCAAAAGCAAGGCCAATATTCATGCTGGCAAGGATTTTCTACGGTGCTAAAATGCATTTGTGCTACGTTTGCTCTTCTGTGTTTGTCATACTTCACTTCTATTTCTAACAAAATTGGTTGCTTATCCAAAATCTTGCAGTATCTTTTAGACTACAATCTATTTCCAATGTCTTTATGAAAGACAAGCTCTGTCATTATCTTCCCAAAGGGATATACCAGTAAACCTGAAGTCTGGGGAATAAAATTGGAAGATTACTCTTTCTTGTCATATATTTCTGTTTTATGGCTTTGAGCACACTGGAATGGCTTAGTAGGGAAGAAAAACACTGACAGTGAAGGGAAGTAACTATTAATGTCCTATCAGAGCTTGATGGAGCTTGATATAATTAAAAAACTGTGATATCTCCTGCAATTGTAATTCCAATTATTTGCTAGCTAAAGGCAACTTTCACTGCTCCAAGTTAGGAAATCATGTAAATAGCCTCATTAATATAATTTGCCTTATGTTCCACCAAGAAAACAAAACCAAATATGTCATTTTTAAAAGAATAAATAACATGGTATAAACTAAATATTATAAATATTCAGTCCATTTGTAGAGCAAACATTGCATATTACAAGTCATCCTCAGCATTTCTAAGTAATTCAGCTTGATTTAATGAAATGATGATGGTTTGCTTTAACTTTACAAGTGCCTGACAATAAAAGGGAAACATTTCTTTGTGTGGATTAGAGGTAGTTCTTTTACAATAGAGTGTGTAACATGTTCAGCAGGGGGCCAGCAGATAGAAAGAAGGTTTCATCATCTTGTATCTGCAGTCCTTTAATATCAAGAGACTTCCCCAAAACTTAAAATAAGTCTTTGAAATGTTCCATGCAGTGGTGGTGGAAAGGTACAATAAATAATACTTTGCTTTTCCCTCATGTGGAATGAAGAGATAAAGCTATTTATAAAACTGTAAAGACTTACAAATCATTCTAACAGGTTGTCATATGTTAATGTCAGGGAGAATTTAATCACCCAAGGTAAAAAAATCTATATATATATTTTTTTTCTCCAATCCTATCTTGTTTTCATAACTCTCTCTATTGACAGATTCTCTTATGATGATAAATTAAAGGAATGCCCAAGACTACAAAATGTAAAAGCAGAGAAAGGACTGAAGTGGTAGATTGTTTTCTACCTGTCTGGCAGTTTTATTTTGCTGCTGTTGTAGAATTTACAGGCCCTAATGAGGAGTCATTGTGCTCAGTGCAGCACACCTGCTTAACAAGACAACAAAGGGGTAGAAAGAGCTGGACTGAGAGGATTCACATCTGTGTAACAAATAGATAAACTTTCTGTGGATAAAAACACCTCTTTTTTTTTTTTGAGAGAGAGACAGTTGTTGATTCAGGAGTAAAACACCTTGCTTAGGAGCAAAACAATTTTATTCATCAATTTCTTCATCGAAATTGTTACGACAGCTGCTTACCCAAAAAGCTGTTCAGTGTCACTTTTAATTTGCCAGCTGGGATTGGAGGAGACTGAATTCTTTGGCTTTTAGCCACTTTCCCTCCTGTTCAAATGAGACACTTCCATGGGCTTTCCAGGTGATCCCAGAGAGAATTAGAGTTGATCCTTTTGGATGTGCCTGAACCAAAGAGAAGCTTTAGAGAAAAATAAAGATATGCAAGCTTTGTAGATTTGCCAGGTAATGTTAGCATTTTCTAGACATCTCTCACTAAATCCAATATTGATCCAGCATTTGTCCAGAGGAGGCTAGGCATACAGCAATATTTGGTGGCCTCTAGCCTGCTTTCAAATTGAAGTGAGGAAGGCTTATGCCTTTTTTGTTATGATAACAGTCAGAAAAAGGAATCTTAGTAAACCANCCCTAGATCTGCTGCTCATGCCTCTCCTGATTTAGGGTTGTTGAGTCTTGTCCCAGGCTGCCCAGGGAGGTGCTGGAGTCACCATCCCTGCAGGGGTTTAGGAAACATTGAGCTGCTCTCCTTAGGGCCATGGCTTAGTGGTGTGGCAGTGCTAGGGATGCTTGCACTTGATGAGCTTAGAGGTCTCGTCCAACGTTAGTGATTCTGTGAGTTTGTGAAAATACTTCCATGCTACCTGCTGAGTGAACTGATGGCTTTAGTTGTCTTCTTCCTAGCCAAAAAGGCCTACACTCAGATGGTTATTGCAGAGATCTCCTGTCCTGCTTCAGGAAAGAAAGTGATGCATCCTTAGCTCTGTCAGCCAGCCAGGGAGCAATTCCATGCTCTGCCTCCCAGTCCAGTGAGGTGACAAGCAGTAGGTGTCAAGTATCCTTTTATTCCTAGGTGTAACCTGCTGCACTTAGAGGGGATGGAGAGAGCCAAAAGTTATTTTACATATAAACTAATCAGATTTGATCTAGAAACCTTTGGTTTGTGCCAAGTGCATTCCTTTTACTCTGGGTTTTCAGAACATGATCTCCATTTCTCTCTCTCCTTGGTTATTTCCAAGCTTAGATTTTTGGAAAGAGGTATTTTATCTGTTAGAAATGCAGAACTTGCTTTCTATCACTTGAGTCCCTGATGAAAGGTTAGTTGCCTAATGCCATGGGTGTGGGGGCTGTGGTCCAGTGCAGGCTATAATAGGAAATCAAATAGTTCATTTCACAGCCATCAAATCCATGCTGAGCTCTGTGACTGCTTTATGCTGCTTTATCTTTTAGGATGTAAAAGCTGTTCTTACTTTATGAAAACAGTACTTTGTGTTAGATAATAATTTCATTTACATAGAAAGGTTACACTTAATAAAAACGTATGAACCCAAATTTCAACAAGGATGCACCACCATAAACCACCTTTTTTAGAGTCTGCTGGTTTTTTCCCCTTGAAAGGCTTCACTGCTTTTAAGACAGGAGATATTGCTTCAGAAGTAAAGATTTAAAGCTTTTTTCTTCTGCCTGTAGTAAAAGTAATAAAGCTTTTTATTGTACAAAGACTGTAAATATATTTAGCAATAATTTCAACAGCTGGAAGTGCCTAGATGTATGGAGTGGAAATACAAGGCTCATATTTACCTGGGCTTGGCCTAGAAATTTCTGTAAGCTGCATCCAGCACTGAACAGTTATTGTCTGTTATCTTGTAAACACTGCAAGACAATCTCAGGGAGGAAATGACTCCTTGCAGTCAGAAATAAGATACTGCTCTAACAAGTTTGTTGTGATTATTTTCTGTTGCAATCATTTGTTAGGATTGTTGACTGTAGCTAGACATCATTCCTGCCTGCTGCACCCTGGCACCCAAAGCTGGGCTAGATCCTCCAAAGCTCCACAGCAGTAGAGTCTGAGAATAAAATCTTGAGTCCCCTAGAAGAAAATGCCACAAGAAAATACCTATCTTAAAATAGTGGATATTGTTTAGGAAATCCATGGCAAGAAGAATAGAAAAGAAGGTTAATGATATGATGTAGGGAGTTGACTCTCTGAATAGGCTAAATATCTTCCTATAGATTTGTAGGATCTACTTTGTAATTAGAATTATGTTTATTATAGTTACTCTAAATACTCTGAGTTTTGTAGGGGAGCAGAGTTAGGCTACAGATAAAGTTAATTCCCTTTAGAAAGAGAGAAAGTTGAGAAGCAAACTTGTGTCTCTTTTCATTCCTCCTAGCAGCTCACTGCCTTTCTCAGTAAATATCTCAGCATTGTCTGTGTTTCATTCTTAAATCAATGTTAATACATTTCCACTGTCTCAGGTTTATATTATACTCTGGTTGACCTAAGATTGCAAGCATATTTTCAACTCCTAAATCTTATTATCCTCTGAGGAACATCTACAGAGAGACAGACAAGGATATGCTCTAAGAGGCAGAGAAGTGTGTCCTTTAACTCTATTTTTAAATCATGATGATTCTTCTCTCTTTGTATGCTGTGAAGTATAACCAATTATTGCACAGTTGTAATCAAGAAATAGGAACAAAATGCAAGCACAGACACTTATTGCTTCTGAGGAACCAGTAATCAGTAGTGAGCTGGACTAGAGCACAGGTTTGTGTGGCTTTTAGCTCAGGTATTTTTCCTGTACAATATTAGGTGACTTAGTGTGAAACCTTTATATATTCTACAATCCTTTGGTTTTGTTGACCTGTTAGAGGTTTCTATCCTCAAGCATTCCACTCAGGACATTTTCAACTTTGTCTGGTAATGTTTTTGCAATTCAAGATAGCTTGGAGAAATGATGTTTTTATGTCTCAAAAAGTTTTGAGTCCATGCCAAAACTCCCAGGTTTTGACAGCTGAGAATAAAGTCCATGAGTCTCTAGAGAGTACAAGAAGAATGATGATGGAAAGAAGCAAATGAACTGTGTCTTGTTAAAAAAAATGGACCTATCCAAACATACAAATGTAATGGGAGCTATCAAATCAAGGGAAGTGTTACTGGACTGAGAATAGGTTGGGTTAAGGCACTTAAGTTTCCTAATAAGGCTAGGAGACAGCAAGTTACTGAATTTCAATATACTTACTCATTTTGGGGGGGATTCTTCATGAATATGAGATCCAGCATTTCAGAAAAGCTTTGGGCATTGGAAAAAAAAAAGACTTGTCAGAGCTGGAACTTAATCTGTGTGCCTTCCAATCTACTTTGGAGCTCTCTCTTACCTCAGGAACAGAATAATGGGTGGCAGTTAACAGAAGAGAATTTGCTGAAGTTCAGTACCAAAGCTGTTATTATTCTAACACATCTGTTATTAAATGTTATATTCTTGGGTCTCGGGGTCTAATTTCTGTTTGTGCCCACTTAATCAGGTAGCTCCTTTGTTCTTTTGAAGAACAAATCTCTTCTATGGATGTTCTGTGTTGTCCTCTTTAAACATTCCAAATAGGAGAGCAATCCCATTTGGTTTCTAATGGATAGGCAGACATGCAACAAGAGTTTAGTACCATAAAGATTAATGTCTTTGTATTAGAGCCAGCCAAAAGCACTTCTTTTCAGAATATGGGTCTAGGAATAGAAGGATGTTTAATGTATTCTATGTTTCCTCCAGTCCACCTCCTCTTTTTCTCAGTGGCAAGATAAGAAAAACTGTTTTCAGAATATAATATCTTTAAAGGCTTATGAATGAGATTATTATATGTCCTTTGACTTGGATTCCATTTCTTTCAAGATTCTCATAATAAATGTTTCATGTATTTTCCAAGTTTTGGAAGAGCTGGGAAAAGAGTAACAGTATGGAAAATATAGAAAGCATTTATTATGGGAATGCTGACATTTGCTGCACACTTGTAGCTGGAGCTTTGCACTGATAAAGTCAATAGACTTTTTTTTTGTGCAATTTATATCAGCACACACAAAGATGATGCTTGCACCTAAATATGAGATGAACTCCTGCCAACCAGTTTACATAGCAGCTGATGTTTCATTTTCTCCCTGATTTATACCAACACAGTAAGATAATGTATTTACTTAGCTAACTCTGTAAAGAATTTTGGCCTCTGAGATACATTGACCTGAAATATAAACAGAAATGAAAAGCAAACTAACTTATTAGGATTAAACCCATTCTTTTATTGTGAGCAAATAACTTTATTTATCTGTATCCTTTTAAAATGGATTCTGTTGTATACAGAACTATCTTATTCTCTTCAGTATATGTGGATAGAAAGGTTAAACCCCAAAAGCTACATTCTGGCTACATGCTGAGCTAAATATACTCCCTTCCAGCCATTTCCTCTCCTTGACTTTAATGCAAGGTGGCCAGGGTCACTGGGTCTTTAGTATGAAATTGGCCTTTTCCTCACTAAAAACTGTGTATTTTTTTATCATGACCAGTATGATGATGTTATCCAGAAGGCACAATATCTGTCCACAAGTGAGATGATTGTTCTCTCATTTGTAGTTGGAAATCAGAGAGTACAGAAAGCTGGTGCCTAGCAGATGCTAGAGCAGTGGCTGGGAGTTATCCAGAGCAACTGGGATGTGCTCACATGGCTGAGGGTGAGCTCCATCATCAATCCTGTGTGTCTTCACTCTCGAGTTACTCTTTTCTAAGTCAGGGCATCACAATGCTGTATGTTTTCTTCTGAGTGGGAGTAAAAATTCAGTATTTCTTAGCAGTATAAATAAAGTTAGCAACTGACCATAAGACTAACAGAGAGAGTGGAACAGAGCACTGAAATTGATGTCTGTTGACTTCCTTTCTTTCCAGCTGTATGGTACTACACTGGAAGGGACATCCAGAGGTCATTTAATACACTTCTCTTTGCTAAAACAAGATTAACAGATCCATGTCATTTCAGAGAGATTCTCATCTAGTTTTCTGTTAGAGAAACTATGCAACTATCCCAAGCAGCCCTTTTGATTCCTCTTGCTACTTGGATGGGGTATTTCCCCCTAATATTCAGGTTAGAGCTTCCTTACTGCACTTTAAAGGTATTGTTTATTCACTGTGGATGTGAAGAAGTGATCATCCCATTCCTCTTTTCAACAGCATTTTATTTTTCCTGATGACTGCTATTATGCTGTCTTATCTCTTTGTCTTTGTCTTTAGGCAAACTACTGCAATTCAATTACTCTTTTGACAGAGGTAGTATTGATTATTCCTAAGTATTCCTGTCCCCAGCACTTGTGCCATTTAAACTGTTCTGTTTAAGAGCTAATCTCTACCTCAATAAATTTATCATGTGGAAGTTTAAGGAAAAACAGGTAGGTTTTTTTCGTGCAACACTTAAATAAATCACAGAGTTTTTTGCACTGGGCACTGTAGAAGCCAAATTATAAATGGGTTCAAAAAAGGATTCTACAGAGCCCTTATGGAAGATAGGTCCACTGAGAGCACTTGAAAAGACTTTTCTAAATGCAACCTCCAGCCTAGGAGGTCTGAAATTAAGGGTTGCACCTAGGAGGGAAGTTGGTCTTCACTTTTAGTCCTTCTCTAAGCATCTGCTACACAATCACACAATCACAAAGGTTGGAAGAGACCTCTAAGCTCAGCAAGTGCAAGCATCCCTAGCACTGCCACACCACTAACCCATGGCCCTAAGGAGAGCAGCTCAATGTTTCTTCAACCCCTGCAGGGATGGTGACTCCAGCACATCCCTGGGCAGCCTGGGACAAGACTGAACAACCCTTGCAGGGAAGAAATTTCTCCTTGTATCTAATCTAAACCTCCCCTGCTGCAACTTGAAGCCATTTCCTCTCATCCTCTCCCTGTTAACCCTGGAGAAGAGCCCTACCCCCATCTCACTGCAAGCTCCTTGCAGGGAGTTGCAGAGAGAGCTAAGGTCTGCCCTGAGCCTCCTCTTCTCCACACTAACCCAGCCCAGTGCCCTCAGCTGCTCCTCAGCACACTTGTGCTCCAGAGCCCTCCCTAGCCTCCTTGCCCTTCTCTGCACACACTCCAATGCCTCTGGCTCCTTCTTGCCCTGAGG
>VWZO01002559.1:982966-1010179 GCA_013396975.1 Bucco capensis | reverse complement strand
AGCAGCTTGCCCAGAGCCCTGGCAAGCCTCACCTGCAATGCCTCCAGGGATGGGAACTCAACCACCTCCCTGGGCAACCTGGGCCAGTGTTCCACCACCCTCCTGGGGAGGAACTTCTTTCTAATATCCAGTTTAAATCTACTCTTCTCCAATTTAAAACCATTGTCCCTTGTCCTTTCCCTCCAGGCCTTTGCAAACAGGCCCTCTGCAGCCTGCTTGGAAGTTCCCTTTAGGTCCTGGAAGGTCACTAGTAGTTCCCCTGAAGCCTTCTCTTCTCCAGGCTGAACAATGCCAGCTCCCTCAGCCTGTCCTCAGAGCAGAGGTGTTGCAGCCCCTGAGCATTCTCGTGGCCTCCTCTGCACCTGCTCCATCAGCTCCATGTCCTTTGTGTGTTGAGGGCTCCAGAGCTGGACACAGTATTGCAGATGAGAACAGAATGCCCTGATTGGGTTTGATTGCCCTAACCTGGCTCAGCTGGGGCAGCCCCAGCCCAGCTGCAGGCACTTATGGGTTGAGCTCAAAGCCTGGCTCACTGATTGACTTCCCAGCATCCCCTGGGCTCTGCCTCAGCACTGCACACTTGCCAGAGGACATGGGCTCGAGGCTGAACCTGCTGCCATCTCTGCTCTCCACAAGCAAAGGTACTGTGTCTGGGCTCTTTTGTTCAGTATTTTGTTCTCATGCTTGGCTCCCTGTCCTGAGAGAGCTCTCTGCTCTTCTGCACCCTGCCAGCCTTGGAGCATGGAGAGGAGTGGGGAAGGGTGAGATGTGCTCTTGGTAGTTACCCAGGAGGCTTGTGTGGTGTTGGAGACCTCTTGAGAGGCCTGTGGCAATCTGTGTGATTCTGTGTCTCTGCACTGCGTTCCACAGTTTGTGCTTTCTCTTGGCATTTGGGAGCTGCTGCTGTGTTGGTTTCCTTATTCAGAACTTCTTTCAAGAGCTGCTTTGAAAACAAAAAGGATTTTATTTGGTAGAGTGCTAGCTAAGGTGTGCTTTGCTGCCTTTTATATCTGTGTGAATGAGTTAGGAATGGAGATTCATGAAGCCAGAGTGTAATTGCAAGGTGTAAAATAAAGGAATACTATAAAATTAGGGCAGTGTCTACCATCTACTCTCACAGCTTCATGAAATGGCTGGAGAAGGTGATAATGCTGGAGCAGAGTGAAATGCTACAGCTCTTAGCCTCAAAATGTCTGCCACCTGTGAGGGGCTCTCCTCACCAAATAAGCAGAGTGCTTGAAAGAACCAGATGAATGAAGACTGAACACAGTGGTAAAACAGGAGCCTTTTCAGAGGAGGAAAACATCCTGAACCAAAAACCTGTTTAACAAAAGTCTTGCTTTGTTGCTCGTTTGATTCTAATACAAAGCAGAAAATGCCTTTCTGTGGCAGTTGCTGAGTTGGAGCTGAGCTGGGCTATGTGCTCTGGAGCAGCAGCTCCTCAGCCTGCCCAGGTGCTGCTCTTCAGGCCTAATCACAGCCCCACCTCTGCACTACTGGGGCCTGGGGGAGAGAGCAGGGAACAGGAGGGTGGAATTGGCATCAACCATTTTCTTTTTGGCTCACAGACAAATTAAGGCTAGCAAAATCTATTTGTCTAAATAATGAATTGACTTTTTATGGGAGTCCAGCCTCTAGTATTGAAAAGATGTTTAGGATTCTCCACCGATTTTGTACACTAACAAATCAAAACCTAATCTTTAATTCTCTCTAGTATTGTGTTCTTGCATGATTTATAGTATACTGGATCATTTTACGTATTCCTTTTCAACAAAATAATGCCAATAGACAACTACTAATGTTAAAAAGACTCCAGGGTAAAACATTTCTTATATATGCTTTGCACTTTGATTAAAGTACTGGTTAACCTGTTGTATAACCAAAAAAAAAAAGAGAGTGCAGAACCTGGAGGCTCAATAACCTGAGAGAAGAAACTAGTAATTTCTGATGTAGCAGGAACAGGTGAATTGAGGACAGTTTATGGATGGCAATGCAAACTACTGCCAACTTCAGTTCATAATCATAGATTAGCAACTGAGTTGTTCCTGTTTACATTCCTTGTTCCTTGCTTGTCCCTGATGGAGGAGCACTAATCTTGAAGAGGGATAGTGTGGACAGATAAGCATAATCCTGTTTTAGCTATTTTAGATTGATCTCCTTACAGCTGTGAGTTAACTTGCTGAATCCTAGCTAGTTAATATTTTTCAGTGGCTTCCCCTTTGTTTGGTGTTGCTGACCTGCCACTATTTCCAAAAGGGAATAGGAATGTTCCTCTTCTACTGAGCAGTGAGGAGCTGGCTGTTGAATTTTATAATGCAGTTTATTTGTTAATAAACCCTGAGTCTCTTCAGTGGGGGTTCATAAAGTGCCTGAAAAGCATGGAGCTAAAATCCTGCAGTGTTGTTATTCTATTCTTACAGTGGCTAGGATTATCTGCTTGCAGAGACCTCAAGCTTCTCTGGGGTTTCATCCAACCATTCATGGCAACATTGAGAGATTTGTCAGCTCATTTTTAATGTGTGGTGTTGTTTCTGTTTCAAGATGCATTGATAGAAAACAAAACTAAACACCTGTGAGTGGGTTTGAATCAGCTGCTGACTTTCTGCTAGAATTTGCCTTCTCTGAATGATGTCAGCTCCCTTTAATTGTATTTTTTTGATTGATTGCTCTCATGAAAGAGCCTGATGTTCTTTCATAATGTCACTTGGACCTCTGTCAAACATACATCTCAAACCAAAGTGATAACCAATCTCTATTATCTTATCACTTGTGGAGAAAATTCAGCAAGCAAATATAATGCAGAAAAATAACACCACTGTAAAAAAAATATGTACTTTAAAAATGACATGTGTTCTTTGCTAAACACTGAGCAGTTACTGAGAATCTTTGAGCCAGACACCATATGTAGTGTTCCACAGCATGTTTTGTAATTAACAATGGAAATAAGGAGCTACAGGCAAGCTTTGTGGACATATATATATATATTTATATACATATATATGGTACTTTTCTCACTTCTATAAAGTTTTTAAATACCTTGAGCACAGCAGCAATTTCTCTTAATTGTTTGTGTGCTCATCTCATTTACATCTTAGTAACTACAAGTAGCATTGCTGGAGAACACAAAAATGGCCATTTCAGAATGGGAATGTGTGTGAAGTTGGATCTTCTGGTTTTTTGAAGATAATAAAAATGAAACTAACCAAATGCCAAAGAGAGCCAGATTAATGATAGCTGATCTTATGGAGTGGAGTTTTCATTTCCTATGAAACTTTCAATAGAAACAACAGTTGGAAAGCAAAAATCAGGCTTTTCTAGGACAGGAGAGGCAGCTCCATGGTCATTAGAGTCACTGAGCAAGCATCACATGTTTCAGAAGATGCAAGAACAACTTTGAAAGGCATCCAGTTAGATCAGGCAAATAGCTTTAGATGAAGACTCCAGCAGAGAACAAATTAAGAACTGGTCCAGAGTGTGGGTAGTAGGTTTGGTCTCATCTAGTAGCGTGCATTTAATATCAATAAATTTGCTTCATGGAGGAAAAAAAGAAGGCTGGCATAGTTCCTGTGGATTCCATCATAAACTAACTCTTTGGATGCCATTCCTATGCTGCATTTGATGGGAAGAGATGAGTGAAACAGTGCTCAACATATGCAAATAGAGCTATATTGCCAGAGCCAACAGGTTTTGGCAGCTGAAAGCAAAACTAATCTTCCACTGTCATTTATAGTAATTCTATGGTGGGTTTTTTTTTTTGCAAATGTGAGGAGTTTTTGGAACTCTTCAAAATGAATCAAGATTAAAATGCAAAACAGGGCATATTTCTCCTTTTATTTTCCTCACCAATGAACTCAGTGGACTTTCCTCAGTAGTAAGCAGTTTGTTACAAGATAGTCTGCAGATGAAGGTTTCTGCTAGCAGGCCTTGCATGGGAAAGTGTTGCCTCTGGTAGGTGACTCTGAGAACACAGCCACAGAGATAATTATTCAATGTATCTGATGTATAGAACTCTGAAATGCAAAAAACCTTGTGCAGTACAATTCTTTGCCTGAGGCTGGGTTCAGCTTGACCTCTCTTCCTATGATTTTTACCCCCCCAAGGCTACTAGATTGAACCCTTAATTTCTATTAGTGGTATAACTGATCTGTTGATGGCTTTATGTTAGCTGAGATATTTTATGGGAAGAATTTGATCTCCTTTCACATCATAGTTGCAGACTTTCAGTGGAGATTCTGGTTGGGTGTTTGTTACTCTTGAAAATGCACAAAGCCCCAATATAAAGCTGTGCATTCAGTACTCTTCTAATTTATTAGCACCTGGAATGTATTCATTAATGTTTTTTAAAGGGGTTTTGGTCACTCTATGTTCTTGAATTGTGGATTTTATGATATATATAAAAAGGGATAATTTAAAGCGTCCTTTGAGTTATAACTTCATCAGTATAAGAATGTCCTTACAGCCACTGCCAGACTCTCCACCCCATATATTTGTGTTTATTTTTCCATGGCAAAGGTGTATTTCTTTTGTATTATCTCTTTTAGATGAAATATTGAGCTGTGTTTATTAGTATTTTGAAAACACACTGATTAACACATCCTACCTTGATTGTCAAAGACCTGACATTAAGAGAGAACTAAAAATCACTTTGAAATTTACATGTTGTGGTGGTTTGTTGGTTGTTGTTTTTTTTGCAACATAAGAATTTTCAAAGCTACTATTTACAGTGTCATTCTATGCTCAGGAAAGCTAAGGAAGATCTGGGATGCTGTGCTCTCACTTTCTCCCCTATCCCCATGTGAATGCTCTCACTCTTTCCTAAGAACTAGCCCCACATGATGGGAGTGGACTGAGTGTTTTTGACTGTAGCAGCTTGCAGCTAAATCTTCATCCCTGAGATTGATTTGTTGTGGCTGTGGCCTAAAGATTTTTAAACCCACTAGTTCTGCCTCATAAATACAGGAACTTTAGTGGTTATGCCTTGCTGTGACAGAGCTTTAGTATCTTTTATCTTTTATTTTGGGTGCAGTTACTTGATAGCTCTTGAAATCAGAATTACTTTTCCACTGTTAGTCAATTTTCATCTTGTTGAGAGAGAGGATTTGCTCCATGATAAAATATTTTCCTTTCTGTCCTTTTGTGAGCAGATCATGGGAATGTGTTTTCTGTGCATATGATCTGACACTGCAACTTTTTCCAGTATACTTTCCTGACTTTTTACTAGTGTTTTGGAAATCCTGGGTGAAAGACTCCTTTTTTCAGAACACTGAAAAATCAGTCATCCCTTGATAGAACAGACTGGCTTGGAAATATGGCATTTTGCCATCAAAGCACTCAAACTTTTTGCTGTTACTTTAACACTGTTGAGAAAGTGATAGAGGAAAATCTATTTGATTTCTGATTATTCCTCTGACTGCTATATAAATAGACAAAGTTTAAGTGAGGCTTACTCTAGAGAACAGTAGAAATGATGATGCTTTACTGGAACCACTGAAATAAGGAGTTTATTGGCTTTGAAAAACTTTTTACTAGGTAGCTCTTGCCACATGATACTGGTCTGGAAAAAAGAATTTTATCTTATTTTCCAAGTGTAACATCTACAATTGCTTTTCCTTTTTGGAGGAAAACATTCCTTATGTCTTTGAGGACACTAGAACTTCCCCCAATGCATTAGGGAGGAAAGTCATTGGGAGCTTGTTTGAGCATCCCTATTAGCTGCCTTGCTTCTAAGCAGCAATGCAGGTCCTGCATCAGCCTGTGATGCCCTGCACAGCCTAGAGTGCTCCATCAAGGCTCCCAGGCTTGGCCCAGGAGCTGCTAATTTACTGGTAAAGTTTGGGAAATTTTGGTTCAAAAAGAGAAGCTTTTAATGAAGACCTGTGGGACAGTAATGAGAGCTTGAGCTCCTCTGGCAAGGGGCTCTCCATGGTTTTGAGGTTTGTAGCAAAGAAGGAAGCACATGATGTAGAGCTAAAACCACTCAAGAGCAAAACAAATCCACCAGGGATGCTGATAGGGTGCAGATTTACCCCAGAAAAGTAAAATGGTAAACAAATGTGAATTGTAACATGCTACTAGTAGGCGTGGAAGGCAGTTTGAAATGTAAATAAGACCATTTGCATACTAGGATGCTCTAGAAGAGTAAGTTTGACTAGAAAGTCCTAATACTGTTGTACTTCAGTTTGAGTTTTGAACTGAACTGATTTTTCTGGTAGAAGACACAACTTCTCTGATGAAAAAATAAAATCCACGTAAGACAAACTTTTTTGGTGGGTACTTTTTCATATGTACTGAGTGCTCCTGTTCTGTACATTGCTCTTAAAGCTTCTGACTTCACAATCTTAACCAAAACATACTTCAGGCCTGTCCAGAACTACAAACTATAGAATTTAGAAGATTTACTGATAATTTTCAATATTTTATTAATGATATTTTAAGGTGAATTAACTAGTCTTTTCTGGCATTGTGCCATGGATTACAGGGAACTCTTTGATACCATAAAAGAGATATCCCTGGTGGGAACTCATCATGATTTGAGTTTGTCTCTCAAATTATGTGCAGATGTGAGTATTAACTATATTGACTTGGGAGCCATTTTCATCCAGATGTGAAACTATGAGTAAAGAGTAAGTGCTCTTGTTAGCCTTGTGTTTGGGTCAGAACAGAATTACTCTTCCAGTAAGAAAAGCTCTGGTGAATGTGAAATGCTGAAGGCTCATAGACAATGGTGGTAAATTGTGTGACTAAGGAAAACATTCCAGTTTCTACCACATTGATCCCATGTGTATCCTGGGCAGCCCTAGCTTTACCCATAAAATTGATAGGTTCTGAAACAAGATCTTGGCACTTCTCAATAATTTCAATAAACCATGAGAACAGTGGTTAAAATGCCAGAAAGGCAGAGAGAACATGAAGAAAAATCAAGACCATCATTCTGCATCTATAAATCCATAGAGCACAGGCATCTCCTATTGTCTGTTGGTTTGATTTTTCTTGTCTCAGGATGTAGTAAGAACCAGGGAAGATCAAGAGAAGAATGCTAAATGATCATTAACAGAATGGAACTTTGTTTTTAAGAGTAACAACCTGGTTATTCTAGGAGCTTTTTGGCTGGAAAAGAGATGAGGAACAGGAGGTAGTTGTCTCTTCCAATATGAGCATTAAGAGCTATCAAACTCAGGAAGGGGTTAAAGAAAACAGTTCCTCACACAGCATGAAGTTAAGCTGGAGAAGTCTTTGGTGCAATGCACTGTACCTGAATTCACGTGGATTTGAAAGCAGCTGGACAAGTGGATGACAAATTCAAATCATTAAGACTTATTGTATGCCAAGAAATGACTTCAAGGAATTGTTGACCCAGAAAGCTTTGGATTGCAGAAGAACATTCCCACAGAACAGGATGTACACTCTGTTCCTGTGTCATTGTCTTGTTCTTACAAACCTAATCCTCTGCTGTTGGCTGCTTCTGGAAGACAGAGTCTTGAACCAGCTGAATCTTTGGCTTAACCTTGTATTCCTCCTCTTAGAGATGAATTACTCATCTGTGACTGTTTCAAAAAGAAATAAGTTAAAAAATCTGAAAGTGGATACGGCTAATGTCTACTTCCAAGAATAAGCATAGATTAGCAAATAAAAACCACAATACATCTTTAGGCTCCTTGATTCTAACATTTCTTGGACAAAATTCAGGGCTATAGTTCAGACTGAGGTGTCCTATTAGATTAACTGAGAGCACTAACCCAACTTAAACTCTTTTGTTTCTCTGAAAGAACCTAGAAACTCTGCATGAATTTTTCATCAAGATGAGCAAAAGAAGGAATTCAGGCAGCAACTCTTCAGTGACACCAACCTGCTGATAATTTATGGGCAGGGATTTCACAGCATTGCTGATGGGGGAAGGGTCCTGTGCAGACTCTAGTTCAGCTGGCCCTGCTCAGAGCAGAGGCTGCAACATGCTGCTCAGGACACTGTGCACTTGGCTTTGAATGCCTCCAAAGATGGACACCTCACAACCCCTGCCAGCCTCACCAAAACCAAACTATTAAAAAACCCATGGTTTTGTGGTGCTGATAGTTTTGGCAGGATTGAGGGTTTTCTTAAGTACAAATTGACTTTCTTGTATTTCCCTCTTTGCCTATTGCCTCTCACCCTCTGACCGGAGACCACTAAGAGTCAAGCTTCAACCTTTTTACCTCCTTCCACTAGGTATTTCTACACATTGATAAGATCCCTCCTGAGACTTGACCTCTTAAAGCTGAGCTGTCCTAGCCCTCACAGCCTCTCGAAAAGAGATAGGAGCTCCAATCCTTTAACCATCCTCATGGCCCTAAACTGTGGCTCTGACTTTAAATTTCTTTGAACAAAGCCCTTTAAAGAGCTGATTGCCCTTTTTTTTTTACTAAGCTTTTCTACTGGATTTGATTCTTTCTAATTTGGCTAAAATGGACATGTGAAGGGGAGATTTCTCCTCTTCAGAAGACCTGGAGATTATTCTGTTTGCCTTGTTTTAGGCACTTCACTTTAAATGCAAGTTATTGCATGCTGTGCCTCTAACCTTCTGCTGTTCTGATCAAGTATAGTATCAGCTTTATTTTCTTTTAATGTTGCATATTTTTCCTGTCCTCCTTGAACTGTTCTAATATTCTTCTTCAGCAGTCCTAGCTTTCATGAAAAAATCAATGTCTTTAAAAGTAGCAATATTGCTAAAATCTATTGCACTTGCTAAAGATTTTTCACTTATTCTTGGCAAATATTAGCTGACTAATTTCAGAAAGCTAAAAACCAATAAATACAGTTCCAGATAAAGAAAAAAAATGTCAACTGGGAAATGGAAATAATAATCATTTTTAAAAGAATATGCATTTCTTTAAATTCAGCTGAATACATCTATCAAGCAGGCAGCTAGCTCAAAGATCTGAGTGTTGGAGGAAGGGGCCTTGGAAAGGAAAACATTTAGTGTTTAAGGCTGGAGAGGTGTCACTTGCCCTTATTTTACTTCAATACTTCCTAATCGTTTGCTTCTGTACAATTTGAGATCAGGCAGCAGTTGTATCTTGAAATTTAGGGATGCAGACCCTCTGGAGTTGGAGATCTCTGGGGACTTGTGCAAGCTCTGGTGCTCCAGAGGTTAGGATAAGGTCTACTGTAGAAGAAATGTGTAGCTGTCAGCAGGAATTTAAGACAGGACTGCACATGATTCACAGGAGAATTCTTATTGCACCCTATTTATTTTCTTGAGTGATATATCAGGAATTTTTGGGGGTACATGCTTGTGCATGTTTGCCAAACACAAGGTCTATAAGCAATCATAAACCTGGCTGGGATTGCTGCATCAGGAATCTTTCTGATGGCTTCTTCCACTGTAAGAACTGTTAGTTAAAAACTTCCTCAACAGAAACCTCACAGTTTGTGCATTTATGATTCTTCAACCAATTTTTCTAGCAATTAATCACCCTGTAATCTATGCTTAGCTTGTCCACCTGAACTGAGGCACTCTTCCTGGGGAACACATGTTCTCTTTAAGGTGTTTTCCATTCTCTTCTGCTACATTCAAGTTTTTATTGTCCACACAAATTGGTCATCGCTGAATAAATGCTTTTTTTTCCTCAGAACTAATGCACTATTGGCATGATAGAGATTAAAGGGACTCTTTTATTTTCTTTTGAGGTAGTATTTCTGAAACTAGACTTTCTAGAGCAATTTCCAGAGTCTTGGATGCATTAGAACCATTAAACCTTTGCCTGTGTTCAGGCTTTACTGTTCAGTCTGAGCTTCAAATCATTGAGCAGTTCTCCCTAGTGAATCCGATCAAGTTTTGGCTTTCATGTCCATAGTTCTTAACTTCAAGTAGCTATAATAATAGATAGGAATCTTTTTAACCCTTTCCATGCAAAGGCAAGTGCAGATGGCCAGTTTTCCAAGTAACTGAAAGAAAGCTAAATGCTACTAACAGGAAAGTTTTGCACCTTTCACTTACAGGGCTATAGTCTGCTTGGAAACACTCACTATTCTTTTTCATGTCAAGTCAATGCTGGTTTAGAAAGCTGAAATCATCTTTAACCTTCTGTCTCTGGCACTGTGCAGTGATAGCAAAAACTCTCTGGAAGTTCATGAAGCAGAATTTTGAGCAAGTGGTGGGAGAGGAGAACTGACCTATTTCTGGCTTTTCAAGTTCAGGTTTTAGGATCCCACAGGTTAGCAGCAGCTCCTCCACTCACTCTGCCCATCCAGTGCATGTCAGGGGTGGGAGAGGCTTAGGTGGAAGAGCTGTGTTGTGCTCTCAGGATGATTGGATTCATTCCACCCCACGCAGTAACTGAGTACTGGACAGTTTTGTTCAGGTAGTGAGAGAGATGAATCCATGGAGCTTTTCCTGTCTGGAAGCACTCAGACTTGCTGCAGAGAAAATGGATAGTTTTGCATGGCTCTTGCTAATCTCTTGTTGCAAATATCTGTTCCACTTGAGAAGCTGATGAAGAAAAATGCCTTGCAACTGAAAGGAATTGCTATTGCTATTTCTAGTTCATTTTAGCTCTCCAGTGTATTGATTTGTGGTTAGGAAGGGGAAAAAAAACCACAACCAAACCCCTAAACCAAACTCTCTTCCTCTCCACCTAAAACCAGCACTTCAATAAGTGAGAAGGCCTTTGGGACAAAATCATGTTCCTTCAGAATGCTTTTAGATTTCTCTAATTTTCATTGTTTGGTTTTTTTTTCTTTTCCTCTTACATTTAACCCTTATATAGTAATCTCTTAGTCTCTGTTTAACACAGTTTATACCATCACTAGCTGTTAGCTACACAACTTGTTCTATTGGACTTTACCATCAAAAGTGCAGAGCCAAAGGCTTTGGGAGTTTTGTGCAACCACTAATGAAACACAGATTTAATTTTGAAATCATAGAACATTTTAACTGAAAATCTTGGCAGCTATTTTTTAACAGCCTCTTACTTAACAAATGCTTAGTTATTCATGTGTATTTCCTGAATTAAGGCTTTTTGATCGTTTTACTTCATCCTTCTGTTCTTTAATTCACTAGAAAATCTTTTTCTTCATTCAAATGTAGAGGAATTAGTATAATTCTTTGCAGTTTTCATTATTTCTCCTCTTGAATGCAGCCATAGAGGGATGGCCTTTTACCTAATGATATAATGCTTCAGCTAAAACCTAACCCCACCATTAAAATGATGGCTCTGTGTTGTTAATGTGTAGCTGTGGAAGGTGTTAAGCAGAGACTTTGAATGGTACTAAATCTCTGTAATGTAACTTGATGAGAAAAGCAATGCACAACTTTACCACATTCAGCTTGCTGCTAGGGCTTGGCAGCTCCTGCAAATTGCCAGAACAAGTCAAAAGACCTTTGGAATAAAAACTAAGTGGAAAAAAAAAAGAAAAACCCAAGTTTCAGGCATATTAGGAGAATGTGAGTGGAATTCTCATGATAGATGAGGAAGTTTTCTAAAAGGATAACCAAGAAGTTTAATGCCCTTAAGTAATTCTGTTTTCTTTTAACAAGTAGACCAAAGTTATTCAGCAACCACAAAAATATAAGGAAAAAGGCATGTAGGTCATCTACCTTGTAGCATCAATTTGATTAATGTATTCTGAATGGAAATTACTACTAACTTGTTTTTTTTCCCCCTAGATTATCTTTTCTATTTGAAGTCCCAAACAAAGTCCAGTGAAGACATTTATTTTGTTGTAATTATTTGTCCAATGCTGTTCTAAATGGAATAGAAGAACTCTATGGCTTTCTAGTTTAAGTCTTAATTTGCATCTTTAGTAAGTTGTGATGTCATACAGGCTTATGGCTTTTCTATTGAACTCCACAAGAGTAATTATCATTATTAAAGCATATTGGTTAAGCTATGGTTTTCTATCGTATATTAAATGTTGGAACAGTAACTTTTTTTTGTATGAATTTCTTCTGTCTTTGTGACTACATCATGTTGGCTTGCTGGCATGCTTTTTGTTGAGAGAGGACTGGTTTGTCCTCTTGCTCATAAAAAGAACTTTCAAGGCTTTTCTTTGAGGATGAATCCTGCTATCTGTTCTGGAGGCAGTGTTATCCTTAGAGGAGTTTCTGTCTGCCCACCTCCCAGTGAGGGATGACTGCTTAAGGTCCTCAGTGCTGTGGGGTGGGTTTCTTGAGTTGATTAGATGAATGAAGCAATTGGCTTTTTTGTGTTCCTTTTTCTTCTTTTTGGTAACAGTTTTTGATGCAATATAATAACTGAAAGAGCCTACAATCCATCCATAGACTAGGAAATACATTAATATCCTATAGAGACCTTTCTGGACATGCAAACTGACAAATCTGTATGCTTATGCTTACCTGGAAAATGCTATTATATGCTACTCCTACTACTATATGAGTAGCTCTTGCTTAAACTGAATTGGTCTTCTACAGAAAAGCAAATGGTTGTGATAGTTGTGCTGTGAAAATTGTCAGTTGAAGGCGAATTGGTAAAGAAGATTGAAGTCTATCAAATTACTTTTCTAGCCTAGTATGTGGAAAGTAGCCTGGCTTTTCAGAAACCATGAGGTAAAGCTAGAAATGATAGCTGAATTACTAATGACTGCAGTCAACTGCTGGCTTAGCTCCCTTAATATCAAGCTCGTGTGTAATCAACATGTAAAAACTAAGTGGAAAGATTTCTGGTGCTAGTAACCAGTCAGCACAGAGGGACCAGGACTCAGCAAGAGGACAAACCTTTCAATTTAGCAGTGGCTTGAAGATGCTGACTGTTAATTTGGCCCAACATGTGTATCAAGCTGCCAGATGCTTCCCATTGGAGCTTTTTTTTTTGGTGCTGTTATTGCCAGGCAGAGTAATTTATGACTTTGTGGCAACAGGAAGCTGGGAAGATTGCAGTCTGCTTAGTCTGCTTTTCTGTAGCCTCTGAAAGTGGGCTTTTTGCTCTCTTGTGTCTAATGTGAAGTAATTCTTGATTTCCTTACTTCTGGAAGGTTGAAAACCTCCCAGTGCACTTGAAAGAGAGTGACTGTAGTGAGAGAAGTCTTTCAGATGCCTGGTAAGAGACTGATTGTAGACAGGGGGGGTGAGGAATCATGGTAAGTATCTGCTCTCAAGGTGCAAACCTTTCTCTTTGAAATGCTTATGATCATGTATTGTGTTCCTTCCTTCATGCACAGAGGAAAAAGTTGCCATGAAGTATTTTGGAAGTGTGTCTGCTGACCAAGAGTCCAGCAACTCTGAGAAATAAGGTTCAGCCAGCAACCCTTGCCTATGCTTTCTGTAATGAGCTGAAATACTAATGAGTACTCAACAGCAGGTGTGTGTTAGAGACTCAGCTCGGTGAGCAATATTGTGCTGCTGTTGGGTGTCTCTGTTTGACATCTGGTGATATCTCTCAGCTGTTTGAGACAAGCTGAGAGAGGTGAGATGGGCATCTGGGGTGCAATTTGCTAGTTTAGAAGCATGGGGTGAGGAAACCTCAACACCTAGGAGGGAGAATTTCCCTTGCCTTCAAAGCACAACATGAACCCTGGTGTTTTACTCTGATGGCAGATGACACCAGTTTTATTTCATGCTATAAATTCAGCTTTTGAGAGCTGCTGTATGACTGAGGATATGACTGCAGGGGTAGAAGGAATAAAAACAGCCTCCTTGTAAATGTTTAGCCTTAATTTATGCTTCCTAGTATAAACAATGAACCTGTTCTTATCTTAGTAAATATTTTTACAGACTGCAATCAGATACTGATGCAGCTAGAAGAGCACTAACTCCTAAGCTTGGAAAAAGTGTAGTAAACATTTCAGCATCCAAGAACATGGATTTTAGCAGTTAATGAAGAACTCAGAATTGTATGTATGCTTTGGCTTTGATGTAGCTAAATGTGTTGAACCACAGAGACTTGAAAGAATTTGATAAATACTCTAGGAGAAAACCAAGCTCCCCCCAGCAGTCTAATAAATAATTCTCCCCACTCTCTTTTAACTGGTTTTGCAGAGGAGTGGAAGAGAAAGGCTACTATCAAAACACCAGACCTCAAAAACTCAGCCAAAAACCCCAGATGAGCTTGAATTCTTCCCACAGAGAGAGGGAAGATTCTAGACACAATCTGTTCCCTTGATAATCTAGAGACCTAACCTCTCTCCTGCTGCCAGTGCATTGCTTCAGTGTAGCCCTGCATGATTTATCCCTGTCACAGCAGAAATGGTTGTGCAGGATTACAGGAGATTTGAGTGCCCAGGATTTCCACCCTGAAATCATGGCTTTTTGGTGATAGCTTAATGCAGTTGCTTTGAGCATGTGTGCTGATGAATGAAGGCAGGCAGGTGGTACTGAGGACACAGCTCTGTGCCAGGAGCTAAACACCATCACAAGCAGTTTGAACGAAGGCAGCATGTGTGGAGAAGTCACCAGTGCTACAAAATGCCTACAGTGCCTACACTGATTGGATATAAAAACAGTGGTTAAAAATCAGAGTCAACTTGGTATGTACCTAGATGGCTGAGTCTCTTTTGTGGTTGAGATGCAGAAAAGTATTTTGTGTAAGCTTTGGTGTCAGTTCCCCTAACCTTTCTGCTTGCTAGAGTGGCTGGCCTCTGTTCCTCTCTGGTTTTCTTGTTACTCTTACTGGTGATTCAGGAATTTGTAGTTTAGAAGAAAATTAACACTGCAGAAAGGTAGCAGGAACCACAACAAGGCAGCAGGCAAAGCTAGCTCTGGAATAGAAGCAAGAGCTCCCGATAGATGTTTCTGGGCCAATTACAAGCATTTCTGCTCTGATTGAATGTTGACTTTATGGGAAAATCATCTCTTCTGTTACTGCAAGTAGTTTACTTGAGAACTTCTACAGAGGTCCAAGCGTTGCTCAGAAATTGCAACACAGAAAGAGTTGTTTTTCAAAGCTGAGATCATAGGTGATATTAAAGATACCTTTAAATGAATGCAGCCCAGCAGAAGAGGAATTAGAATGCCAAAAATGATGGTGCTGAGAACCTGCACTTCACAGGATCCAGTTTGGGGCCTGAGTGTCTGTCAGTGCTTTAACAGCACGAAATACAATCTTGGAGTTCATGTTTTGGATTTGATGTGTTTGCAATGAACTCAGCTCAGGCATTCTTGGATCCCTCTACAGTGCCAACCAGTGTATGAAAGGAGGCAACAAATGTGTTTTGTAAAGTCCTAGAAGGCTGATGCCAACACACTTTTGGAACCCATGTCAAACCTGGTATAATAGCCTTTTAAAGAGCTGAGTCAGAAACTGACTTGCTGCTCCTTGATATCCTTCTATTCAGGATTCTGCAGATTGTTCTGTCATGTGTCTGAATGTTTGAAATAGTGAATATTAGAGACAGAAAGAGTTGTAATAGTTCTGTGGTTATCTATACCTGGTGCAGGATTTCATCTCTTTAGTTACCACTCTTAACTGTACAACCTAGTCAGGAAACTTCTGGCTTGGGGACTGTTCACTGAAAACCTCTTCTGTGCATCTGAAGCAACAAAGGAGGCATGAGGACAAAGGATAGACTTCATTGTACATGTTCAAACTGAAAAGTCAATCAACAAACAGCTCAAGGGTGATTATTTTCATGTACTAGAGTATCAGAAGCAGATAATATATGGGCTGGAAAATACACCTCTTAACAAATAAGAGCATGTAGACTTTTAGCTACCATATTTGCAATCTAGCTCTGTGAATGGCTGTGAGGAGGAGGCTTTGGTGGACTTTGTGATGCTACTTTAGTTTGCACGTGTGGAAAACTCTTCAGGGGTCAACATTGTCTAGGTAGACATGCAAAGTCTTCATTGGCTCTGACCAGCTATCCTCATGCTCATTTTTAGGGATTTTGGCATGAGTTGCTTTTCACTTCACCTTTGCATATTACTGTCAGACTTAATCTGGGAGAACTCAGAAGTTTCTAAACCCAAAAGGCTTGCTCCCTGTCCAGAACAAATGGTAAATACTTCACACAGGACTAACACGTGCACTTTGGAATTATAGCTAACATATATAGTGATTGTCATATAAAAAGGTTTATTTGGGCATAGGAATAATTACTAATGATGAATGTCAATGATTTGAAGTTTCAGTGCATAGAACTTAGCTCTGCTTATAGGATTTTGTTAACACCTATCACTGAAGATTAACCTGATCTCTGAAGCACAGAAATTACAAATCTTTTGACAGTCATCTTAAGATTATGAGTGGGAAGGCAAGATGAAGTGTCTCTCAGCCCTTCAGCATGCACCTTTCTCTTCTATTTCCCAAGTTGAGGTAGGAAAAGTTGTAGGGATTAGAATAAAGTCAGTGGTACTGACAAGCAACACATCTTTCATCTGGGTTAGGGGACTTTTCACTTCTCTGTGTGTTATACAAGTATCTGGAACTGCTTTTATGTTGATAATTCAGCTTTCAAAGATTCTACCTAGGAGTAGGTAAGTTGTTTTAATTTTTCAAGAGAGTCTTAATCCTTGGGTAGTGCCATAAATATTTAACAGTGGCTACTACAACATAATCTTAGTCTTACTGATCCCCATGAGCATTACTGCTCTGCAAAGGAGAAGTGTAACATCATGGCAGCAGAAGAATCTGGCCCCAATAACTTTCTTTCTGACTTATTGTCTGGTAAAATTAGTTCTTGGGGTGCTTAGCCTCATCACAACAAAACTGTTGAGGTCCTTCTCTTCCTGAAGCTTTACTTTAACCACCACACTTTCATGAGAGGATGATTGAGTTTGGAATTTGACTTCTCTTAAGGCTGCATCCTTGCTTTCCTAAGGCACAGTGAGTGCCAGTAGAAGATTCCCTTCTCTTTTTCTTCTGATAAACTTGACTTGTGTTTCCAGAGAGCACAAAGTGCAGTGAACTACCATGACTGTTTGGGGAAAGAGAGGAGTCCTGAAGTTCTGCCTTGTTACTTACATGTCCTCTTTGTACCATCATTGAGCTTTGCATGCAGTGGTAGAAAGCCTGTGAGGTGAAGGGTAAAGTGTCAAAGAGAAGCACAACAAAAACAACCAACCAACAATTAGTCACAAGAGGAAAGAAGCCATTCCCTCCCTCTTACATCTTACAACTCTTCCCCCTACACATTAGGTGCAATCAAGTAGAAGGAGGCATGGTGGCTATTGCTTTAAATCTTTGATGTATAGACAGCAAGTTCCACTCTGGTCAGCTGCTGGGAAATCACAGGAATCCTAGCAAACAGCAAGAGTTTAAGAGGTAACAGGTGCTGGTTTAAAAAGAAATAAATGTGGGAAAATGTTATCAACTTGAGTGAATTTTATTTAAACATCACCTCAAAGCAAGTGCATCAAATGAGATGAAAACTTGAGGTAGAACAAATAAAGAGAAAGTAAGTTATGGTAGTTCTCTACTTTGATGTACTGTGTGTGCTTATGAGATGCTTAACAACTGTTAAACAAGAAGGAATAGAAAACTCAGACTCAAAAGGAAATTAATTTTGAAGGACACATTCCTGAATGTCAGAAATCAGATATGAAAGGGAAAAAATTCTAATGTCAACTGTCAGGGGTTTCTGTACTTGATCTGACTGCAGGTTCTTCTGGTTGAAAATAAAAGTCCTCTATTTGCCATTTAGTGCTACTTCAAATCATCTACTCGATTTGGTACACCAGCAAGAAGTATGAAAAGAATATGAAAATAATTCTGACGAATGAGACAGGAGCAGTTTAACCTTTCCTTTGACATTTCTCTAGGAAATCCAGTTAAGTTTGTTCCTCTCAAAAATTGTAGAGGAGCATATTGAAGCTTTGAAGGGAGTGGAGGGAGGAGGAAACAGCTCTGAGGCATGAAAATTAGCCCAGATCTTCTACTAAACAAGCAGACTTTGTCCTCTTTAACTGGATGAGTTAGAAGCAGCTCAAAGACTTTACACCAGCAGTGCCAAGAGAGTGTGAAGAACCCTGTGCTCTGCAAATGGAAGTTGCAGTGTTGGCAAGACAGATTTTAGCAGACCAACCCTGACACTGTTAACATGGATGTTCTGCTGCCAGGAGCCAGGCCTGTGTTCTGCATCATGCCTTGGAATTTTAGCTTAGGGGAGCTTGCACAATTTAATTGTTTCTCATCAGAAGTGAGCAAATATCCCCTTTGTGAATAAGTTAGAGCAGCAAATATTTGAAGTCTGAATCTTGGTTCATTATCCTGGCAAGCAGTCTGACAGTTACAGAATGTAGAATTTATAGCTGACCCAATCAGTTATTAAATTAGAAGCCTTGGTAAGTCTCTGTGAGATGTATAAAAATCAGATTGAGACATTTCCACTTGGGCCTCACTTTCTGGGTTTGAACAGATTGGAGCTTTAATGACCTCACAGATGGAAGCTGGAAATATGTTAATTCTCGTGAGATATTCTTATCTAGATTTTTGAGAGACCCGATTTCTATCCCAAGTTTCAAAAATCTAAGTGGAAAAATGCTTTTAACTACTGAAGGTAGTTATTCTTGTTTGTTTTTTGCAGTCAAAACCAAGCAGGCCATGCTTTTACTCTCTTGAGGAGTGTTCCTCAGTGAGAGAGGTCATAGCTATTTTGTCTTCTCTAGGAGAATTTATCACCAGAGGTAGTTTTTGGTTTGACTAAATATATTTAAGGATTTTTTCATTACTTACAGATTTTCTTTAGCTGCAGTGTGTTTGTTGAAAGAACTTTCTGCATTAGGACAAATCAGCTTTCTGAAACTGTACCAAGGAAGTTTAAGCTTCAACATGATCTTTCCCTTCAGTCTTCATAAAATGCTCGAGTGCAAGACAGGCAATTATTTGATCAAAGAATTAATAAACTCCATTATGGCATCTTGCTAATATGAGCACATTTTGGTGTCAAAACCATGGAAAACTGTAACACAATCCAAACACTTTACAGGTGACTCTGAGATGGGAATTGGAGCCTCCCAAGCTGAGCAGGTGAAGCCATGTCACAGCCTCAGCTCTGAGACAGACTCTGCCTACATGGAAAGCTCTCAGTGTTAAGCATCTGTCTTCTCTCATGCTGAGGAAGGTGATCCTTGCTCATCCAGGTGATGATCCAAGCAAGACCTTTCAGCTCAGGAAGATATTGAGATGTTATTGCTCTTTATCTGACTTTCAGCTAGTAAAAGATGTCAGAAGAAGGGAAGAGATTGATATTATGCAAATATCCTCTTTTTGGATATCAAAATCAAGAGTTCCCAATTTAACTGCCACTGTTGCATGTGGTTTAGAGTAGTCTCAAAGCAAATGATACAGGTTGATGCCTGCAAATGGTAAGATGTCTACTCAGGGAGGTGCTGGAGTCACCATCCCTGCAGGGGTTTCAGAAATATCTAGCTGCTCTCCTTAGGGCCATGGGTTAGTGGTATGGGAGTGCTAGGGATGCTTGGACTTGGTGAGCTTAGAGGTCTCTTTCAACCTTAATGATTCTTTGATTTTATTTTTTTTCAGTGTGTACTGAGGACTAGAAGTAGGGCAGTTTGGGACAGGGAAGGTCTGCTCCTCTTGCTTCTGCTGCACTTGTTCAGTAGCTATTTAAGAGTTGGATTTCATTTGTGCTTAAGCCAAGCTCACTAATGAATATATGTGATGAGATGATTAAAGAAAAAACACAGACTCATTTAGGGGGCAAAAAGAAATGAAGAGGATTTCACTCCTGTCCAAGTAATGTCTGATTTTATGCATGTCTCGAGGCCTCAGAGAATCTTACAGTTCTTTTTGCTTGGTTCACCTAGCAAAAAAACCCCTGTAACTCAGCTGGTGCATGCTGAGAGCAGGCATCTCCACTAATTGAAGGAGAAATGGAGAACTGATAGAAATAACTTCTAGTTATTATTTATTAGTGAAAGCAAGCTTAGAAAGTTCTGTCTAGTGTTCAGGAACAGTTAACCTTCTATGTGCTTGTTTGAATCTTTAGTTAACCAACACTTTAGTTGCGTGGAAAAAGGAAAAAAGTTCAACTAGGAATGTGGACAACCAAAATAAATACTCCCCAAGCTATTTTTGCACGTGTATTCTCTTTTGTCCATCTTTTTAATGCAGCCTCCACCTGGAGCCATGCAGTATGCTAGGCTCATGATGGCTGTAATTAATTTGCTGTGTTGATTTCCAGTGATAAAGAGTTTGGCCTAGTTTTTTAAAAGCCTGGCTAACTGCAAGGAAATATCAACAAGTATTCAAAGCTCTTTTAGAACCACTATGGAGTAATTGGAGTATTTTGGTAGATTCAAAAGAATAGCAACTCTCTAAGGGAATTAAATTAAGCTAATGAAAGAAAACCTTTTACTTAGAACCAATAAAACGTATTAGACTCTGCAATAATCTGTCTGAAGTGGTTTTGAAGCCCTTTGGCTTGATTTTATTTGAAGTTGAATTGGACAGTACACTTAACATACTGTGGGAAACGATCTTGAACTGATGCAGGGAAAGTATCAAATTGTATGTTAGATCTTTTTTCATTCAGCACTTGCAACCACAGAGGAATTCACAGAGGCTGAGGAAAAGACCTGCCAGAATGATCCAGGCTTTGCATGGTTCAGATATATTGACTTTGCAAAGGAGGGGCAGGGGAGAACATGAAACAAACCCAAACAACCTTGCAGTGATTCCCTGGTTGTAGATGATGAGAGTGGTTCCTGCTGGCAAAACCTTTGGTATGCTCTCTGTGGTGAGTCCAGGTGAGTTTGTAATCACTGCAATCATTGCTACAGCATGGTTTGCATATTCAACAGTCCTGGCCATTACTAGCTATTGATCTAGATGGCTCATTGACCTTGCTTGGTGACTCTTGTTAAATGTTTTCTCTCCAAAGGCTTTCATGCAAAACACTACTGAAACTGTCCTGTTCAAGTAGGAATGAATATTTCATAGAGTGACTCTGATGCTGCTTGACTTCAGCTTTCCTTTCTCATTCCACTGTTCCTTTCCTCTGCCTACACATAAACTGCAATCAAAAGAAGAAAAAGTTCATGAAAACATCACATTTTGAGCCCTTTCTATTGGTATGATCCCCTTTCCTTGCAAAAATGACCACAGAAGTTTTTACTTATTTTATGGGCATGTTTTAGTGTGTTTCTTCTCTTTTTTGGGGGTCTGAGCCACCCTTTAGTTTCATCATGACTTATTGACAGAAGCTCCTGTAGAAAAATGACATCCATTATTAAAAACTCCCCCAGGAAATCTCTAGCACACACTTTTCTAGCTATAGCTATTCCTCTTTTGTTCTTTTTAGCTGTGTTTATCAGAGCACCAAAATGTCATTTTTCCCTAATTGGAATAACCATAACCCACACCCAATAGTTTCCTGTAAAATATAATCTAAATGCATTTATTTTAGAACCTCTCTTAAGGTGTCCTGCCTGCCTAAAACTTGTTTCTGTCATATCTATCAGGAGAAGACAGAAGGTTGTGTTTTGCACTGTCAGGATGTCTGCTTCTCCTCTCCTGTCTCATGCAGCTTTTCCTCATGCTCACAATGCACTCAGCAGACAATTTGCCTTTAATGTTCCATATTTTTTGCACTATTTTACAGTGACTATCACCCAAGAAGGCTTCTGTTCGCTTTCGTGGCTTCTTTGGGGGAAAAATGCTAATCTATTGAATTTTATTTAGCGTTGTTTGATACTTGGTTTGGCAGATATCTATTCAAACCAATTAGGAACACAAAGTTTCCTAGTGACCCCCACCTCCTTCAGCCTTTCTCTAGCAGATCCATAAGGGATGTTTGGTGTAGTCTGCCTGTGGCTTATCAATGCTCTTGTCAGAAAGCAGGCAGACTACAGGTGGTGGTGATGTTTATGGATCCCATTTGCTCTAAATAGGCTGCTCTAGAATCATGATTGTATTCCAAAGCTGCCTTTCAAAGCAGTTTTATTTCTCTTTGGAAGGGAGCATTTTGTGAATCCAGACCATTAGCATTTTTAACAGCTTGTACTTCAGAAAGAAGAGCAGAAAGTCAGCACCCACAGCTCCACCAGGAGGGGTTAAGTAACTTTGAAACTGGAGGTATTCTCAGCTTGCTGCAATTAGCTCCCTGAGAAAACTTCCCCCCTCCAAAACTCAGTTAAAATGGCATTAACTTCAGCTCATTTGAAAAAAAAAAACATCCAGACACCCTACTTATAGAATCCTAGACTCATAAAATGGTTTGGGTTGGAAGGGACCTCTGGAGCTCATCTAGTCCAATGCAGAAGTCACTGGTACTGCATGAATAGTCTGCTCGCTGGTTAATTGTTTAACAGAGCTAGCTAGTGGTCCTAACCTAGCTAATGTGGGTCAGATCTTGCTGGACTAGTGGAAGGTATTTTAAGTAGCAGGAATCACAGAATCATTCAGGTTGGAAGAGACCTTTAAGCTCATCAAGTCCAAGCATCCCTAGCACTGCCACACCACTAACCCATGGCCCTAAGGAGAGCATCTCGATGTTTCCTAAACCCCTGCAGGGATGGTGACTCCAGCACCTCCCTGGGCAGCCTGGGACAAGACTGAACAACCCTTTCAGCAAAGAAATTTTTCCTTATATCTAATCTAAAACCTCCTCTGCTGCAACTTGAAGGACTAGTTTCCTTATAAAGTTTTCCTCATGTACAGCATGCCTATGACACCAACTGTCTGCTAGGTGTCTGACTTATACCTAAGAACATAAAGCATACTAACCAGGAGGTTTTTGGCACATATTTCAGGAAAGGTACCAATTTCCTGGGAATTTGCTGCCCCACACTAGCTGCCAGAGCCATTGTATTCTGCAGCAATATACCCTTACATGTTCTTTTAAGGACATGATAATTTAATTGCAGTGAAGTACAATGTTTGCAAGGCAGATGAGTTATTTTTAGCTGTGCCATAAGAGAATGACCATTCATTCCCTTTGTTTTGCATCTTTTCTTTCCTCTTGGCAAGATGGACTTTTCCTTACTTGTTTTTCCTACACTAAAGTACAGATTTACTATGAGGATCAGGGCACCCAAAAGAATCTGAACAACATCTCCTGGAAGTGATTCAGTAGAGAATATTGTACTGACCTTACCTTTTATTTCTTCCTGGATCTTCGTTCACAAAGCCTAGCCATGATGATGACCTTTTATTTCCACCTCATTACATCTGTTTTTAAAAAGCTTTTCTTTTTCCCTCTACCAGGTGTGTGTTGCTATTTCAAACATCCTTGTAAGGCATATTAATTTGGAGGACACATCTGAGGCAAATTTTAATAGCTGCAACATTTTGTTTACTTGTGTTTTTAATCCTTTGGAAACTCCAACAATTGCATTGGGTTTTTTTTTTTTCCACCCCATTTAAAAATAAATTACATCTGGGTCAGAGTAAAAGTCGAAGAGATTTCAGCCCAGCTGGTGTGTTGTGGGTTTTGTTTGCTTCCTCCTGCAAAGTAATAAGTGAAGAATCATCTTGAGAGTTGCTGAAGTCATTTCCTCTATGATACCATGACACTTAAAAATGTTAAAGCTATATCTTGCTCAGCTGTAAATCCTAACATGGAAAAAAAAGACAGACAGAACTCACCTCCAGTGTTATCAGATGCTTCAAGCAGCATATAAGTGGTGGTTCTCCTTTAATAAAGCAATTACTTGTTTACAAATGATAAAAGCATAAGCCACCTCACATTGTAATGGAAATAGTTGCTGGAGTGATATTCTTTAAAGTTGAAAATCTAGTTTGGAGCCTAGGAAGTCTCTAGAATTCTCCCTGGATGATCAAAGCAAGCTTATTGAAATCCCAATTGTTTGAAATGCATTGCATTTTATACACCTGCAAGAGGAATTTGCACTTGGATATTAAAAAATATCCAGGTCCCCTCCTAAGGCTCTTAAGGTGAGAGTGTGTTTCTTTTAGATGGGCAAACTAAGGCAGGGAATAATGAATTAGTTCTTCCAGGTCACTTAGTTTAGGCCAAAACCATAGCACAAAATCCCAAATGGCCAATAGCCAGCAGAAGTCACTAAACAGTTTCTTGCATTCTTTGCTTTAAAACCATGCTATACATTTTTACTTTTGGAGCTCTTTGTGTGGAAAACAAACTTCTGCATTTCCCTTTTGGCTTGTGTTAGATGTTGGAATTTGAAATGGATGCTTGATTGTTTTCCCCTTTTCTTTCCCATCTTCTCCTTGCACATGGTTTAGTGGTATGTTAGCTATAGGTGTAGTTGGACTTGATGATCTTAGAGGTCTTTTCCAACCAGTTGAACTGCTACTACTCCAGCCACTCCTATACATGAAATACTTTTTCCTATGCCATGTCATCTTCTGTTTATTTGTATCATCACAGGAAGGCACAAAGTGAAGGGGAGATGAGAGAGTTTGTGCTTCCTCCCCACTCCACTACATACCTGCTCTGGGTAAAAGGTTGCCTTGCATTTTAAATCCTTACTTTTGTATGGAAAACACATTTCCATGGTTGTATGTTCTGTTGGATTTCTGTACTGTTCCCTGAAGATCAAACACCACAGCCTGTTTCAGAATTGCAGGGGGTTCATATTAAAAGAATAGATATATTTTTCCTGCTATTTCCTAGTTTTGATGTAAACAAACCAGGTAAAGCAAGGGAGGAAAGTGGACTAGGTCTTAAATCTCATTCCTTCTCATTCTTTCCCTTAAATCTGTAGCCCAGTACTGACCCAGCCTATGTTAAAAGTTCATGCATTGCCTAGAGAAAGAGACATAATTATTCCATTTCTTTCAGGATTATAATTAAGTCATCTTGTGTTTTCAATCCTGTCTCTATGAACAAAACATCTCCCAATGGTATACTGTCTATTTTTAAAAGATCCTTCTGGATTCCTCTCCAAACTCTTTCTAAATAAAGTTACCATCTTGAGCAGTACAGTAGGTCAATTTGCTTTGTACAAATGAGGATTTCTGCTCTTAATTGGACAGTTTCTAAAATATAGAGGATTCACAATTGTGTCAGAGAAGACTTGTACAAATCCATGAATGAATTTTTCATGCATTCTTGATCTGCTCAAATGTGTTCAGTTCTTGGGATAGAGAATAATAGGGAAGAGTCTCAAGCAGCCATTCACTTGTGGGCATAGGAGTGAGAAAAAGGCAGAAAGGAACTGTCAGGGGAGAGGAAGAAAGCTTGGGGCTTGTTGAAAAGTAGTTTCTAGATGGAGATGTTATGGGGTGGGAGTGGGGAGACCTTCTCAGAGGTGAGTTGTGAAAGGAGACAGAAGAATCTGAAGAGGTGGAAGGGTGAGCTCAGAGAGCAAGGATTGTAGAGGGAAAGGGAGCATGGAAAGCAAAAAGGGCAAGTATTTTGGAGCTCAGTTGGAACTGAGGCATTAATTAATTCCAGCTGCATTTAGGAAGGTTAACTAGTCCCAGAATCAAGAGCCCTGCCCAGGGATGAAGGTCAAGCAGTTTAACTCTTCTGGGTGTCAGATTATCCAGTGGCTGAGCTAAATGTCCTTGATTAGATGCACAGGCTCCATATGCAGCATGGAGAAAGAGGCAAGCACTTCTTGACCGTGGGTTTATTGGAACCAAGGAGGTGGTCTACAGTCTCTCTAATGTGACAGCAGAACATTCCTGTGAACAGAGAAATTCAGGTTGGAAAAAGAGGGCTGGAATACATTCTAATGAGAAATACAACTTGGGAGGGGAACTAATGCCTGTGCTCCTGCTCCTTGGCTACCTGCATTCTTCATAAACCCCTGATTTAACACCAGAAACTATGTCATTTGGTGTCCATCTGTATCTAGCATTTTTGTGTTTATTTGTCTTACTAAAAAAAAATTAATTCTGTTTCTTTTTTATTATTCTGGAAGTCAGATTTGCATTTACAATGATTTGGAGAAGCTTCAAATTCACAGTAACTGTGTGGACAATTCCAACACTTATTTTTAATTCAAAAGAATTCAACTAATCAATAATACATGGAGGTTTTTTTCTGTATTGGTGGACTGCAAAAAACAGAAGTGTGCTTTTGCATATAAAGTACAACATCATTAAATAAAGAACAGTTCAGTCCCTTGGCTTTCTGCTTTATAATACACAACAGCATCAAAACCAGGGAAGACACTGGTTTTTTTTTAAGGGTGACTCAGACTTCTAAGTTGTGGAATCTTTTCATTTACAAACTTGGGATCAGGGTTTTGTTCCTAGTCTGTCACTTGCTGCTGCAACAGAATTGCTATTCTTGTGATTTTTGCTTTGTTTATGTTTTGGAAGGAGGCTAGCTGAAAAAACTGAAATTATTCTTGTTGTCTTAGCTTACATTTAATTGTAATAATAAATATCTTGGGAATTCTAAACCAGATCTTTGGTTGGGCTGCTAGAAATGAATATTGCTACTTTACAA
The DNA here is from genome assembly GCA_013396975.1 of Bucco capensis. Taxonomy (NCBI): domain Eukaryota; kingdom Metazoa; phylum Chordata; class Aves; order Piciformes; family Bucconidae; genus Bucco; species Bucco capensis. Next base: position 983,905 of record VWZO01002559.1, on the reverse strand, counting down.
GGTATGAATGGAGATTTTGTCCTCCTCAATAATGGTAGCAAGAGAAATCAGTACAAATGCTTTTGCCACAGTTATTCTCCTCCCACAGCATTAAAAAGAAAGTGCAGCCAAAAAGGTTTTGTTTGTCAAATCTTTGGGTTTTCAGACTAATTCCAAGTTGAATGTTTGCTGCAAATATAAAACCATTTAAGGAACCTGTGTTAAAAACATTTCTGTTTAGATTTCTCTGTCTTGACAGTGACTGATCTTAGGAAGAAACCACCTTGCCAGGAGCTTATTCCAATCTGTTTCACACTGCTTGCTTTTTAGCTTATTCTGGAGAGGTAGCTTCCATGTCCATTCGTTCCTGGGGTGTCCTAACATCCACAGGTGAAAAGCCTTCCACTTTGCATGCCTCCAGAGGAGATGCTGTTACCATCTCCTGCCTCCAGCTCAGCAGCTGGCCATGCAGGGCAGGATGTGCTTGTGGAGGACTTCAACCTAACAGGTAGCTGCTGGGAGTAGAACACAGCAGAGGGGAAACATTCCAGGAGGTTCCCCTACATACAAGAACTTTATAGATTAAGGTTAATGGTTGGACTTGATGATCCCAAGGGTCTTTTCCAACCTGGATATTTCTATGATGTAGATGGTGTAATTCCAGTTTCTCTCAGCATTGCCTTCTCCTGCAGGAAGAGTTGAACAGGCAACCACCAGGACTGACCTGGAAATCAGGAGTTTATGTGAATGAATGATTGAAGGTGATTTCCCCCCCCCTCTTGTTTCTCTCCTTTTGCATAGTTTCCACCTCTAAAGTGATTATAGAGTAACTTCACTTCTGCTGCTCCTCTTTCTTGTGCTAGCCTTGTCTGGCAGGGAGCTGTGTGTGAGTGCAGCTTGGGCAGCCTGCTGCTGCTGACAGAGTGTGTGATTTCGCTCCCCCCCCGGGCACCGAGTGAC
>VWZO01002559.1:889054-982803 GCA_013396975.1 Bucco capensis | reverse complement strand
CCTTGGGTGCCGTCGCTGCACCCCACGGGGCACCTAGTGACCCTTGGGTGCCGTCGCTGCGCCCCACGGGGCACCGAGTGACCCTTGAATGCCGTCGCTGCGCCCCCCGGGGCACCGAGTGACCCTTGGGTGCCGTCGCTGCACCCCACAGGGCACCGAGTGACCCTTGGGTGCTGTCGCTGCACCCCACGGGGCACCGAGTGACCCTTGGGTGCCGTCGCTGCTGCACCCCACGGGGCACCGAGCGACCCTTGGGTGCCGTCGCTGCTGCACCCCATGGGGCACCGAGTCACTCTGGCACCCAGCAGCCAAATTTTCACAAACCTGTAAGGGGGAGAAAGATCTCTGCAAATGTTGTTGAAATCAATTTGCTGATTTTAAAATAGTATTGGGACATGAAGTACTGGCAGACAGACAGATGGAGACCATGAGTGCTTCGTTAGCACTTCCTCTGGAAACTAGGCTTAAAATACTGTGAGAGTGTGGATATTTCTTTGATCAGACCAAGCCAATGGCTAGTAGAGTGTGGTGTTCCCACAGGGACCAGCAGTAGATGGCAAAAGAGGAACGGAAGGACAAGGTGGGCAGCAAAAATACTTCCCCAAAATACTTTTGCTTTTAGTAGCTTTTGGCTTGAGGAGTTCCTGAGCTAGAAGTTTTGCCTTGGTGTTAAAATGCCCTTCATGGAAAATCTATGGAAAGAAAAGGCAAACATTTTATATGCTGGAGTAACCTACATTTTAATTAAAAGTTGTGTGAAGGATCCAATATTTCAGCTATTTTGAATGTGCCTACCTGTCTGTCTTAAACTTCATTCAAGGGACTTGCTTCTTTGATAAGTAGGAAGAGAAAGAAGTTATGCATAGGATCAAATTCTAGCTGGAAGTAGGGATTGATCAGCACAGGAAATGCTAGGTGAGTTGATAGAGAGGGATCCTGGAAGGTAAGAAAATAGGATATTTGAATGACATTGAGGTAGAGGAATGTTGGAAGCAAAAAGCTGTTTGCAGGAGGGAACAGTATAAGGAGGACACAGATACTGCTGTTCATAGTGGAAGGGAAAAACACTCTCCCAGGAGAAGGGAGGGAAAAATGGAGAGATTATGGCTGAAAGGAGGAATTAAAAGGTATATGGGGCTATTGGCATGGGAGAACACTTCAGGGAGCACATCACAGAGGGGGTTATCTGCTAACATATAAGATGGCTGATAGGAAGGTCCTAAAATAGGGATGTAATTCTGGCTCACAGATAACTGGAGCTGAGATAGGAGAAATGAAAATAGCTTAGGTAACTTCTGCTCAATACTGTCTGGAAATAGAAACCAATAGGTAGTTTTTAAGAACAATATTATTCTGTTTTATGCATATGAGGATGAGAGAGAGAACCTAGTTGCTGGCTTTGAATTTTAGCCTAATTCACTTATTATTTCTCCATCAATTCTCTCCAGGTTTGATGTTGCACTCTGAAGCAATTGTCGTGTGCCTACCCAGATCCTAGCTAGTGACCTTTCTGTAGCATCCCCTTCTTACACATACAGTTTGCTGCAATCATGAAGTTGTGAATGCTGAGAGACTTTTAATAAAGGGAGTCTTCATAAGGCTTTCTGATGATTGATGATCAAAGATTTGCTATGCTGGGGGTTCTCTTTCTTTCCACTTCATACTTTCACTGAATGGCCTCTGCATTTCCCTATAGGAGATATTGTTTGAAGCTCTGCATATAAATCTCAGAGTGCTAGTGTTGGCAGAGGGAAGTGTTTTTCTCTTAGATGCTCTCTGTGCAAACGTGCACAGTGTTGGATTCTTCAAAAGTCCTGGGAGTGCAGTTTTTAACTGATGTTTTGCAAAGTCAAAAAGCAAATCTATAACAAAGAAGAAAACTTAAAATAATGTGCTGCTCCAAAGCCATGTCCTAAGGTACTTAGGTTTATGTCTGTAAAAGCATTAACAGAAAACAACAAACCCAGAAATCCCTTTCTTCTGTCTGCTAAAAAGTAGAATTCCACACCTGGAATGCAGCAGTGATTAACATGGAGGGAAAATACCTTTAGCCTTTCAATTTGTATTCAGTATTCCTCAGAGTAGATGGCAGACAGGAAAACAAACATTTCAAGTGTATGAATTTTCCCAGGACAATAACACCTATTGTTGGGATATTGGTCATTTGTTACATCACAATGCTGACCAAACAGTCTGCCACATCCTTATTACTCTCTACAGCTCCCTGCAAGGAGGTTGCAGTGAGCTGGGGGTAGATCTCTTTTCCAGGGTTAGCAGGGAGAGGACAAGAAGTAATGGCTTCAAGTTGCACCAGGGGAAGCTTAGATTGGATAGAAGAAGGAATTTCTTTCCTGGAAGGGTTGTTCATTCTTGTCCCAGGCTGCCCAGGGAGGTGCTGGATTCACCATCCCTGGAGCAGTTTAGGAAACATTGAGCTGCTCTCCTTAGGGCCATGGGTTAGGGGTGTGGGAGTGCTAGGGATGCTTGGAGTGGATGAGCTTAGAGGTCTCTTCCAACCTCCATGATTCTGTGATATTGGGCTCTCTTTTTTCACTGTGCTGGGCAGCTAATTCAGGAAGAATGGAATAACCATTACCCTTCCTTTGGTGCTTGTAATTGGGGTGGATTGTGTGGAGCTATAGAGAAATGCTCTACTAACACCATCTGTGTTGGGGAGGAGGATCTTGAAGGTTTGGATTCCTGTCTCCCTCTGTTACTACAAGGAAGTGTCTCTTCATGGGTTATTGATTAATTTGGGTTAAAAATAGAAATCGAGTGCTTGCAATTTTTAGCAATAGTCTTTTTCATTAGAAATGTCATTTAGGAGACAGGCCCTGTGAAGGCTTCAGACTTTAATTAAATCATGTCCCTTTTTACCAATTTGTCTTAACTACATGGGAAATATGAACTGAGATTAGTGTTGCATGAAGAGAGAAAATCCATCTCTGGACTTGCTGAGTTTTCTAGGAGTTAAATTTTTTCCTAACATAAATCTGGCTATTCTTGCTACAGCTAATTATTCACTGGTCCATGGTGCTCAGATGCGATGAAACAGACATGATAGACTGCAGTTCCTTAATGTGGATGGGGACAGCCAAAAAAATGTACACTTTAAAGATTATCAGGCTAGTTCTAATTTATTGCAGTGCTTGCCAAAGCATGAGATGTGCTTTCAAAGTCCCCAGAAAAGCACACTTCAGTACTGCAAGGAGCATACAACAAGTTACATGTACGAAGGGCAGAGATTTTACCTTGGAAGTGGTCAAATTCTTTGGAATGGGGGAGAATCCTAAGGACTCCACACAATTAGGTTTCCTATGTGTGCCAGTATGACTCTGTTCTCTTGCCTGTGGACTGAAAGATAGTCACCTTCAAGATCTGTGCTGAGACTCTAATAACCATTGTAACAGAACAGGTCCAAGGTAGTATTGTTTGAAGTAGCCTAGTAAAGTCTCAGGTGATGAGTGAAAGCTAACAATGCTTCTTAAAAGTTAATATATTCAGTGTCTGGGCCAGTAGTCCTTTTGTTAAATGTATTACGTTTTCTTGCCTGCAAAATCAGTGAACTTTTCTTAGTGGAGCTGATACTCATGTTGCTTTGCATTGTTTTGGGGAAATGTGTCAAACTACACCAAGCAACTTTCTTTGGATAACAGCAAATTGCCATCTCCCTGATAAAATTACTAGCTAGTTCTTTATTAATCAGAGTTTGGATGAACACCGTGTCTGACATTCCTGGCATCTAGGAGTAATTAGCCTATTAAATTAGAAAGTATCATTTCAATAAATGACACAAAGATGTTTTGCTAAGCAAGATCCATGAGATGGCTGTAGTATGGTAGGAATTTGAAGTGTTTTCAGGTGTGACTCATTTAGTCACAGTAAGTAGGGAACTGACAACTTCCTCTGCAGTTCTTCTCATTCTTCTGGCTCCAGACTCTTCTCCACTAGGGCCTAGGGAAAGACCCAAGGGCAGCAGCAAGGCAATGGTCGATGGAAAGGCTTTATGCACACTGGTTCTACAAAGTTCTTTGTCAGTAGCACTTTTTGTATGTTGCTGCTGCTTCAGAAGTGAGTCCAAGCTCAGTATGTCTGCAGGTCCCATTGCCAGTATCCTGTTCGATTAGTATGGGTGTCAGCTGATGATAACCTCACGAGATAGCTGGTGGGACCACAAGAAGCACAGCTGTGACTCAACTGTGGGGCTGTCTGCTATCGTGTGGCTGAAGAATGGAAGTGGAAAGCAGAAGACATCATGCCAGCAGAGCTGACTGAAGACTGTCTGCAGAAATGCTGTGATAAGAGGAACACAGGAGTAGAAAGAATTGTGTTCATCTTGGCGATGATATTGGAACCATACTTCAAGGGCACAAGGGAAGTCAGCCTTGAGAAAGGGTGCAGACAGCTTAAAGACAGCCTCATAAGGCTGGCAAGGCTTTTTTCCTTAGATATTGCATATGAAAGTGAATCCTGGGAATGCTAAAGGATGTCTACTGTGGAGTCTATTGCTGCTCTTCTGTTTAATTTTTCACCCTGAAGCTTGCAGCCTTTAAACACTGCTGCTCAGAACAATAGCTTCTGCAGTAGGTACTACTATCAAAATCCTATTACTAGTATTAAAAATCTCTCCAAGGTAAATGCTGCAATAGAAGTCTTAATATTGCCATCCATAACCAAATGACTGCATTAATCTGGTGTCTTGACTCTGTCATCTTTGTGAAAAGAGAGAGTGCTAAGCTATAAAAGGAATATTTGGCTTCTTTCTTATGATCCAAATGGGTGAGATACTTAGCAGGCTCCAGTCTAAACTCTTCTGTAGGTAGAGTAACTGAGATATTTGCCCTAAGAAGGCCAGTGGATAACCATATGCAGGGACTGAGTGGTGCAAACACTCACAAAGGACAGAGATTGTTTTCAGTAATATAAAAGATATAGCCTGAAAGTAGCAAGGAAAAAAAAAAGACTATTTTAGGACCAAAAATACTTTAAGAGTGAATTTCAGCAAATGATGAATCTGCCTCCAAAAGGGAGATGATGAAAGCCTCATCTTATTATAACTAAAGAAGCCAATGCACTGTAATAAGAATTTCTGCACCATCTTTTGACAGATGTGTTAGTTACATGAGAGATCTTTTGAAGTTTCACACTTTTGTAATTCCAGAAATATATTCATAAAGTGAAATCTGTTTTCATTAGAAACACTAAGATTTGGGGAGCATACCAGCTTCTGTCAGGTAGTATTGGAAAAGAATCTTTAAAAGAATGATAAACTTGAATCTACATCCCATACGTGCACTGGTGAGCTCATTAAAACCTTGTAATGTTTCATCCTTTTTGAATGTTGATTTGTTTGTGTGTTAACCTGTTGGTTTTCTTTAACCTGATACAAAACTAGTTTACTTTAATGAAGGGAAAGGGTTGTTCAGTCTTGTCCCAGGCTGCCCAGGGAGGTGCTGGAGTCACCATCCCTGCAGGGGTTTAGGAAACATTGAGCTGCTCTCCTTAGGGCCATGGGTTAGTGGTATGGCAGTGCTAGGGATGCTTGGACTTGATGAGCTTAGAGGTCTCTTCTAACCTTAATAATTCTGTGGTTCTGTGATTGTAGAATTTAATCAAACATATGTTTCCTCAAGGGTAAAATTGCAAGGCCTTGTTGTTTGTTCTTAGCAGGGAGTAAACAAAGTCTTTGCATAAATTTCTTGATCCAAAGCTGATGTATTTCATACAACTTCTGCATGTACTTAGCTGTAGGAAGTGTTGAATCTTTCTAATGAAAAAAAATTGATCACTGTCTCTGGAAGAGAAAACAGATCATCTTGAATTTTGTGAATAACACTTTTCCTTATGCAAATTTTACCTGCACAGGAGAAACAAAGAGATCATTAGGGGTTTGGGGAAGGGTAATTTCCAAATATCATTAAAGAAAGAAGTATCATACTGTTTCTTGGTTTAGAATAGATGAAGAATATTTTAGCTGAATTATTAATACAAAATATTTTTGTTTGTGTTTTATGAAGAAACAGTATCAGGATTTGCATCTTTGTTCTTTCCTTTTTAGCATGTTCAAAGTCAAGTGAAATTTGGAGAAATGATCAAATTAAGCCTTGATTTTTATTTTATTCTTTTTCTCTGCTTTGGCTAAAAATAATCTAGGCAAAGTTACAAAATAAGTTCTCCTGAAAATTAAATTTGTTAAGTACTTTGTTTCATTTGGGATTGTATCATGTCTAAGGAACTTCCTTTCTGTAACTTCTTGTTATGTGTTCCCATACATCGTTTTTCCTACATTCAGTGGCTAGTAGCTGTTTTGATATTTATATTGCTATTAGAGACAGGCATTTTCTTAACTGCTGCCAGATAAAATATTGAAGCTGTTGTCAGTCTCTACACTCTGGATTAGAAGCAATGAGCTCTTTGAAATGCAAGCTTGTAACTGCAAGTCCTTTGTGCATCTGAGGGCTCCTGCATGTCTTCAATCCTTTAAAATAGCTGTCCATAACTCCAGATACTCTTATTGTAATAGTCTATTAGCTGTTCAGAGACCAAGAGGCTATGGTTATGTTTGTAACTAAAACCCTAGCCTAGAGGGTGAGTGCCATGCAACAACTCTCCTGTAAAGCTCAACACTCCAGAATGGTCTTGCCTTGTCTGGATTTCCAGCTGGACAGAATTCCTGCCTCTGCTATTCCTTGAATTGCTCCCAGTTGTGGTTCCACTTAACACAAGCAGTGACATGTGTAAGCCGCTTGGCCTAAATGCAGCTGAATGGTTAGACAGTGGAAATGGCTTTGGGACAGTGCTTGTACCTCCAGCAAGTGCTGCTTGCTTTACTGCATCCACCTAGTCCTAAGGGGTAGTGGTTAGTGGCTTGATTTGGGAAAGGAAGCTGGACTTGATGATCTTAGAGTTCTCTTCCAACCTTAAGGATTCTGTGTGAGTTGTTATCAGTTGAAAAAAATGGATCTATTTGAGTTAAGACTAGATTTTGGTGGGTTTTTTGTGTGAATATAATGTTCAGTCCTTCATCCTCTATTTTATCTCAGATCTTCAATTCCAATTATTCCTTGTGCATTGTTTCCCATCCTCATCCATTGAGCAGGTGTAATGAAGAAGAATTTATAGCAAACAGAACCCATGAGACTAAGTTGCTTGAGCAACCTTACCTTCACTCCCTAGGACAAGGGAACAAGGAAGGTTAAAGGATGTGGCTCTGTGCCTCGGAGCTCTTGGGCCCTTGTATGGCTGCAGTCAGCAGGCAGGAGAAGAGCCTTTGTGCCTGTGGTTTGAAGGCTGCATGGCTGGCAGGTGGGTGGGCAGTAAAAGGGAAGGTGACAGCATAAGAGTGTTCAGTTACTGTCCTTCTCTTGTTTTGTAATCTTGCTTTGGGGCTATAAACAGAGAACTTCCTACCTGAGCACTCAAAGGAATGTTGCAGGCATCTGTAAAAAGCTTTGGTGTTTCCTTTCCCTGAATTGACTGTCAAAAGCTGCTCTGAGATCCCACAGGCCCTGTGCAAGCTCTTATCAATTGCTTGACTAAAAGAAGTGTACACTATTCATGTACTACTGCTGCCCAAGGCTACTCTGTTAAAGCATCAAGTGTTCACTAGATCGTATTGCCATGCCTTAATTTTGTGATTAATAAATAAGCAGAGCTGTGCAGTTATTTGCATGCTTTTGGGTAGACTCTCCTCACTTGATGGAGGGGCAAATCAAAATGCATGTGCTGTGTGTGAAGGGTGAAGAAAAGGGAAGAATATAGACATGTTGAATATTCATAATAAATTACAGAGGATATTCATTTCAGGCATCTCTAATTTCAACAACTGAAATTAGTGACTGCATTTTCTCTAGGTAGAGGAAACCCATGGTGAGTGATGAGGGACACGACATCATGCTGGGTTTTTTCCAGTTAACTGTCATGAAGATTGGAAGAGACCTCTAAGCTCATCAAGTCCAACTATAGCTATCACTCCCATACCACTAAACACTAAGGATGCCCTAAGGAGAGCATCTGCAGTTCAGTCTTCCCTGACCCTTCCTTACAGTGCAAAGCACCTTCCTCTGCTCCTTTCCTTTGGATTCCTTGCAGAGTCAGATGCTGCTGAAGGGTTGCAAAGGCAGTGAAACATAGCTTTCAGTTCTCAATGAGAGTTGATTTTTAACTGTCATGTATGGCTTTTAAGTATTTATCTATTCCAGCAGACAGGTATCTTGTTAGATTTTCTATTTCTATCCCTGATGACCTCTTTACTTGCCATAGTGATATTTTATCCCCACTAGACAAGATAGCCATTTAATTTGGGAGCCCTCTAACCACAGGCTGTGTGCAGAGTGCATTTGTAGAGCAGCATGTGATAGAGTAACTGATAATATAAAACCTTGCATATAGATCAAAAAAAATCACCTGTTAGAGCCCTCACATGAAAGAGGTTAATGGATTCCAAGGAAGAAATGAACTGGAGTGTGTTGTCATTCAATCATACTGAGGTTTGATTTCTTTTATCAGGCTGAGTAATGACTGTAGGCACTTGCCCTTTCCATATCATTATCATTTGCAATAAAGTGAAAGGCTGAGGAATAGGAGTTGTCCATTTGCTTGCAGATTCATGGCCTGCTGCTTGTTTCAGAGTAAAGAAACAGAAAAGATTTGGTTTACCTGGTTTGGGAGAGGTCAGAGAGATGTCCAAAGGAGGATCAGCTTGTCCATGCACTTGAGGACTATTTCAGCTCCAGCTGAAAAGTCTGCAGGACTCCTATCAGCTGCTTTGAGCGATGGATAAGTAGGAAGCATCCTGAAAAAAATGACTGAATATTAAATATAAAGCCTAAAAAATAAAAGGGAGGGGCTATAAGTTGGCTTGGCTTTTTTAATGTGCTGTTTAAGAAAGCAAAACAGCTAGTGACACTTCTTGAGGATTGTAGTATTTCAACTGGGTACCTAAGGACCTGACTTTTCATATCTAAATTTCATAAACTGATCACTGAACACATCTGGAAAAAAAAGAAATTTGTTAACCACTTTGTCTTCTACTAGCAAAAACCCCCAACATCTATTTCTGTGTCAGGGATTGTTACTTATCTGCTTTGCAATTGTATTTTTAGTCTTTTGGTTAGTAAAGCAGTCTGGAAAGGTATGTGCTGGTGTTTTTCTGACACCAGTATAGTTCAGAAATCCCTGAAAAAGGAAGCTTAGGGATAAAATGAGGAAAAAAAACCCTGAATGTCTCAAGCTAACTTACAGATTTGTTTGTATGTTGATGATAGAAATCCTTCCTTTAGGTTTGCTCTTACTCAGTATGTGGAGTTAAATGGATTATAATTGAATTGCTCATAGGAAAGCATAACCATCAGCAAACAGTGTAAGAAATACATATTTACTATTGGCAGAAAAGCACCTCCCCCCCCAGCTTTTATATATAACCTCCACATCGTTAATTTACAAAATAAAAAGCAGCTCCCCTGCATGTTGTCTAAGATCTGAGCTTGTTCCTTTGGCAGGATCTCAGACTATTGTCCACATATTAGAGCTGCTGAAATTCCTGTATGTAATGGTATACCTAATGTTATTTTCTGTTGTACCTTTTCTGTATTCCTCCTGTCAAAGATAGAGAGAGGATATACATTAGCTTTACTTTACTATTCCTTTCTGGTAGTCTAAAAAAACCCCTGTTGTTGCCTTTTCAGAGGCTCTGTCTTGATCCGTTTTCTAGTTGATGCATGGAATTACAATGCTCATGTCAGATTGTATCAGTTGTACAAGAGGACTGAATGATGCACCTCCAAGAAAGGAAGCAATTAGATGCCCTTTTTTTTTCCCTACAGTGAGTTTTCCTTTCATAGTTACAGTCTGATAGCAGGGGGAGTGTGTACTAGGAGGAGGAAGGAATCTAACAAGCAGCTGGAAGCAAAATGCTAACAAAGAAACTGCCATGGATGTGATTCCTGGAGAAAGAGGAGGCCAGATGATGGTGGAATTGTTGTCCTTCCTCTTAATTGTCTGTGTTTCTTGTGTGCATGAGTTATCTCACTTATGAATCAAGAAAAGGAAGCTTCAGAAGAGCTCATGTGAAGGAAATTCACTCTGTTAAAGGAGCTTCTCTGCATTTCTCCACATAGATTAATACCAGTCATTTCCCTTGTATTAAGGCCAGTTTACATTAAGCTGATCTTGGCAGCTCTTCAAGTAGCTGCTATAGATATCTTGCTTGTGAACTTGAGAGTGCCAAACATAATATTTGTAAGCATTATAACCTGCAGCACCCAGGAATTATACTTACTAAAGCTAAAAGTTAAGTATCTTCTAAGACAGCAGTTCTAGTAGAGTCAGCAAGTAGCTCTTACAAAATTTGGAGTCCCCAAGCAAGATTAGAACTCAGCTATGGGAGGCTCAGAGCTCTAATATGGTAAAAGTCAACCTTCTATACAAAAACTTCACAGCTTCAGTAAAGAAAAAAATCAAAAATTCAAATTAAGATGACTTGCTGAATAAAAAACAACCACCCCTAGCAGTGTCAGTGAATCTCCATCTCACCAGTGAAGCATTCCTCCTGCTGAAGGACCAAAGAATCCTTTGTGGTCAGCTTAGTTCTCCAGAGATGTCTTGCATGTGTGGAGCTAAGCCAATTCCAATGGAGTGATTACCAACTTGTGAAATATTACTTGGATGTATAAATCTCCTGATTCAATTGAGTGATAGATTTTCAGAGGCATCTGAAAGCATAATATATGGATTCAATTGGTGAAGGTATCTGTTAATTGTGATAATAAGTAGAACTGTATCACCAAAGCAAACCACTGCATTTAGTATGTTTAATATTGGCAGCTGACCAGAACTCTCTTATTTCCCCTCCCTAAATGACAAGTTTTATCAGTTATGACAGCAGCTGGAATAGGGATCTCTGGAATACTTATCTACTGATTTTCATCAGCTGATTTGGGTAACACTGGGAGGAAAAGGGTAGCAAAGCAATCACTTCATAACCTAAGTGGAACTTCATCCACATAAATCCTGCTTGGGCTGAAATGCAGCTAGCTTTGTCAAGGTGTGTTTTGATGCTTTGAAGGTACTAGATTCTAACAGAGTTGTAAGAAATGCTAGGAGGAATAGAATATATGTGATCTCTCTTTAAATCATAATTCAAACTGCTGTCTTTTCTTTATTGTGCCTCTGTTTAACCAAAATCTTTTAGCCTCAGCCTCGAATATAAATTAGGGGAAAAGCAAGCAGTCTGCTCTCAGGCTTCTAATATTAATATAAATTGTCTCCCCCTTTATTTATCCTGCTGTTTTGGTAGGGAAATGTGTTTTTTGAATTACACACTGCATTCTGTCATTTTGGAATCAGTCTTGGCTTTGTGATGCTGTGAATCCAGAGTTGTGTCCCTCCCTCCCTCCCTGCTGGTGTGACAGTGGAACTGACAGCTCTGGCCCTACCTGCATAAATCATGGCACAGCTCAGCTTGACTTTGCTCTCTTGACAGCTTTGAACATGTCTGCCTTTCAGTTGATGGGTGTGGAAGCCAGACTCAAAGCCCAGTTAGACAAAAACATTGATGAAATAAGTTTGTTTCCTTTTATGATGGGCTAGAGAAAGGCAATTGTAGAATTGGGGGAAAGACACTGAGTGCACTGCAGGAGAGAAGAGGGGTTACAAATATACTGGTGGGGTGAATTGTGCATTGTCATGGTTGTTGGTAGGGTGGGAGAGGTAGGAGAAAGATGCTTCCAGTTGGAAGAACAATAGAAAAGCTGACTGGGAAAAGGTAGTGAAGTAGTTCAGGTTGTTAAGCAGGGGGCTGAAGCTGAGACACTGTCCTAAGAGGAATACAAGTGAGTAAGACTTTAATACAGAATCATTAAGGTTGGAAGAGACTTTTAAGATCATCAAGTCCAACCATCCCTATCACTAACATACATTAATATGTCAAGACCTTTTCAATAAAAACAGGGAAGATCCTTTTGCTGAGAACACTTGCTAAGAGAGAGAGGAGGAAATCTTACAAGCTGGATATTTGATAGGCTTTGGAGGTCTGCTTTTGATGTCTGGATCTGTGCAGATTTCCTAGGGATGCTTTTTCTGTGCCTTTGTTTCTCCCAACTAAAAGAGGATGGTAACAATGCCTTGCTTAATCACAACCATCCCGAGAGAGCAGCTTGTGTCCTGTGAGGTATTCAGTTTGTTGATAGGAGCTACCAATTCATGGCTGGTTAGAAGGTGAAAGCAATAGCTGGGAGCTGATCTGCAGTTATAATGGTTAGTGCTATTGTTTTTCATGTAAACAGACTTGTTGAAAGAGCTCCTGCCTGACCTGCTTCATCAAAAGGAGTGAGCCAGAGATCTGATCACAGTGTTGTAGTGGTAGGAATGAAGACAGTTAACATTCTTGCCAGTCTTATTCCATTGTCACTTCCAAAGCTGTGGACAAAGGAAAAACAATGCAGTTAATGATAACAATGGCAGAAAGAGTCTTCTCAAGGAAAAAAGCTGGGAGATGGCCTCTTCAGGGGAAAGAACTCACTCCAAACAAATGGAGAAAGACTCAATGTCACTGGAATTTACATTTCTTGACTTTTTTCCTGGCCTCCATAAGTTTACTCATCTCATTTCACTTGATAACCTGCCTTAACAAGAATCTTTAACTATCTTTACTGAAAGCTATTCTGTTTTGAGGGGTTTAGGTGAAAGTTATTACATAAATGCCCTTTGCAGTTGTTTTCAGCAGGATCAGTTAGGAGTTCAGTTACTGTCTTTGTCCCTAATTTCCCCATGCACACACTTCTCCCCTTGCCCGCTTCCCGTGGCCCTTCCCTCGTTCTTTCCTGCTCTTTCGGACTAGGCCCGTGCCTGTTTTCAGTACAGGCATTTGTAATAAACAACAGGTGTTGTGGGTGTTTCCAGGCTTATCCTTGCCAAGAGGAAAGTACATAATCCAGTGCTTGACTGCAGGGACAGCCATTTTTGCCATTAGCAGAGCGTGGAGCCTTGGCTCACATACTGAATTCTGGCAAACTTTGCTCTGTTAAGTGCAAATGGGATTTTATTCATTGTGTAGTCTCCAAATAAATATATGTGCCTGTCCAAATGCATTGTTAAATTCTTCAGAGGGGAAGAGCTTAGATTGGGAGACTTGCCATTTTTCTCTAATTAGGAAACAAACAGAACAAGCAGGGGCCTGTATAATTAAAACCTTTGTTTATCCAAAAGAAATTAAAAAAATAAGCTATGATTAATGTATGTGTGCTTTGGAGTTCAGTCTAGATTTGGAGCTCTTTCTCCCCTCAAACTAAACCATGAAGGTTTCAGGATGAGATGATTAAATCTAATCAGTCACCAATGGCATTTCTGCCTAGTGTTTATCTTCCAACTGATGCAATTCTCAGCCTCAGCTAAATGCTAGAAGATTTCTTAATACTTTGGGTTCCTTGTGGTGTAAATCAGGGGAGGAATAGCTTGTGGTTTAAATATTTCATGTGGTGCAAATTGGTAGCTCAGGAAACTGTTATGGGCTAGTTAAAATACTTCAAATGCTGTTAGAAGGTGTAGTATAGTAAATCATCCTCCCTCTTTCCCTGCAAGCTCCTTAGCATATTTTAATATTTTGTCCCAGATAATTGTCAGAAAACAGTGTTTCCACTGCTGGGAATGCGAGTTTGTTCTGACCTGACTGAAATGTAATGTAGGTCAAAAATGATGGGGAAATGACTGTGCACATCTACTGGGGTAGCTGTGTGATCTCCTTTGACTCTAGTTGCTGTGTTATAAACTCCTGTTAGGCTGAATTACAAATGCCACCATTCTAATTCACATTGCTATATACATCATCCTTTCCACAGGGTACCCTAATAGGGTTATTGAGGCTTTACTTGGATTAGTTATGTAGGACTATATGTTTGTTGAAGGTGTGTTGTTTCTCTTGCTTCCCCTTCTTCCCCTCAGTTTCTCAGTCTGTGTTAAAAGATGCTGAATGTGTTTGAACTAGATATATTTTCAAATATGACTTTTTTTCCTCCTTTAGTTTTTTTTAGTTCTTGCTCTATATGTCTCTAACAACAAGCACCAAAAACCCAACAACAAAATCCCCATACATAGACAAAAAACCCCCCTCTTTGAAATGTGAGTGCAACAATTTCTTTGTAATTAAGTTGTGGATTTATGGCAGTCTCATCAGAAATTCTAAGCATTTTCTTAGGGCCTGGCATGCTACAAGTGACCTGTGTAGAAAGCATTGTGAAGTATTAGAGGTTCTAGCACTTTCATTCCTCAGGAAGAATGAGGGCAAGAGGAAATTAAGGGTATATGCATGGGAAAAGGAGTTCATTTCCATTAGATTTTTCCAAGAGCCTAGAGGATCAGGAAGATGCAAGGTGCTGGCATCTTTTGAATGGTCACCAACTCTGTTGTCTCATTTTTTTCCCCTGTATTTATTATTTTTCAGCTTACCTTGAGGTTTAGTTCAGCAATAGGGCAAGCCTGACTTAGCAGAGCTTTAATGGAATCATTGTTTAAAGAAATATTGATGTGACTCCTTTTTCTGCTCAATTAGAGTAAATTTGCTCATTCTAAACTTTGTAGCTTCTCTGCATGTACCCAGGAATGAAGACTGTTTAGAGCATTGTTAATTCTCTTAAGGCTTGATCAAGAGCTAATTGAGGTCAGTGTAGAATCTCCTGTTCCCTTGATCGAAGCTTGGATCAATTGTTAGGAGTTGTCAAATCTAGGAAACACTACCTGAATTTGGAACACTTTTGCAATGATAAATTTAAACCGTTTAGATGAATAGATCTTTTGAAAAACCACAGAGTAGATACATAAATATGGAAATATCTTGTGTCCTTCCACATGTCACAGAACAGAACTGAACTCAGGAAAGCATCATCTCAGTGCCCAGTGCCATCCTCTGGGATGAGAATGAATGGGCTCAATGGCAGGGTACCAGGTAAATTGGAATTGACTCTTAAAGAGGATTGGGAGTCAAACAATGAAGACTTGTGTGGCTTTATGAGAGGTAGAGAAAAAGTTTCTGCACGACAGACAATTCTGTCAAAAGCCCTTCAAAACCTTCCAGGCTAACTTATCTTGTTGTGGTGTATTGGGTCATAGACTGCACTTGATCCTGGGGGTCCTTTCCAGCCTTGGTGATTCTGTGTGATTCTGCGTGTGATCTTCTGCTCAGTAAAATCTGGAGTAAACTACTACAGGCACAATGCAACCCACCTCTAAGAATATTCAAAATCAGAGCTCAAAAGGAAAGAAAAAGAGGGAAAAAAAAAAACCCAAATCCATTTAAAAGTAACAACAGAATGTTGTATATGTATGAAAACATACATATTCATGAATGCTTTCAAGATAGTTCCATATTTAGGTATAAAATCGGTGTTGCTGCAACTTGAACAACACATGAGCAGCAAGTTACCACCTCAAAAGGATTTTTCTGTACTAATACTCTAAAATAGTTGATTTGCTCTCTCCTGGTCACTTTGAGCCCCTCTCTCTTATCTGTCCCTACTTTGTGCTCTTGCCCAGGTGCTTATGACATTCTTCACCCCTCACTCTTCATCACACTGTGTCTCTGAGCACCCTTCCTTAGTTCCAGTGCATGTAGAGCTGGTATGGCATGAGTAGGTCAATCTGTTTTGCTTCTCTCCTCTCTGAGGATGGGGAATTATCATTTACTGGCCACCACTTGCACCTTTGCTTTTGCTGTCTTGCTGCTCTCATCTCTCAGTGCTCCACCTCTCATTCTTTGTTGACTACAAAATGTGTGTGGAGCTGGTTTAATTTACAGCAGGGATGTGCTGAAGGATATGCTATTAGGCAAACTTTCTGAATCTTTATGAAATTAAAAGAAAATAATCATTTTGAACATCTTGCACCTGCTGCTGTTTTATGGCTAGGTTATAACAGTTTTATGCAGCTCCATTTAACACAGAACTCAGACTGAAAGCACAGTTTATTCATTTAGCAGGTTGAACCTTAAAGAGATTTTTGTCCTGCTGCAGAATAAAAAACATTACAAAGAAGAACTGAAGGTAGCAAAACAATAAAATTAAACAAAACAATCACAAATTATCTCTATTCAGGAGGAACAAGTTCAGTTGTGCCTTTTATGAGGGAAAAAGGAGTAAGAAAAGGCAAACTTAAAGATGTTTTGAAAACTAACAGCAGCAAATCATATTTGCAGTTCTCTTCAGGAGTAGCATGGGTTGGTGGTTGTTTTTTTTTTTCCTTAATTCATTTTCAGGTCTGAATACAAGTGTTTTATAAGTTGTAACATGAGGCAGTTTAATAAGCTCAAGGTGTTTCAGTGCAGTATTAAAAATTAAGCTATGTTGACAGGAATGTATTGATCATCTGCATTGGAGGAAAACTCCTTTGTGTCTAACCAGTGTCCCTAAACAGGGTTTTTTTTGACCTGTCAGCTGCTTTCTGTTATTGGATCCAGGAGCAGATCATAACTGAAGAAAGTAAGCTGGAGCTCATGAACAAAATGTTTTCTTCTGTAAATTATCTTCCAGCTGAAACTCAGGTCTACATGTGTTTGTGTTTATGGGGTAAGGGTGATTCTAGGAGCAGAAAACTTGGACTTGAAATCCTACCTTTTAATTCCCTGCTATTGATTGCAGTGATCTTGTGCTCATGTACATGAGAAGCAGGATGCTTACACCATGGTCTCAAACCTTTCTAAGCCCAACTTGTCTGCTAATAAGAGGTCTTGAAGTGACATTTTCGTCATGCAAGTTCTTGCACTTGTGAAGCAGTTATTTACTTCAGCAATGTTTTGTAGTGATAGAGCTTCAGTGCCATTTGTTGTAGTCCATCCCCAAAAGCACTGATGCATGCACACAGATAGTTCCCATCAGCTTTCACCACACTCCTCAGTGGGGTATCTAGATAGAGTATTGAGGCAAGATGTATACTGCAGTGAAGAGCCAGTCACAGAAGTTCTCCAGAGCTGTGCATGTCACTCCTTCCTTGAGGCAGAAAGAAAGAACTGGAAGAGGGGAAATATAACCCACAGGAGGCTGAAGGAGAGAGATGGAGAAGTATTCACTGCCTTGAACTCCTAGGAAGAGAATGAGTGGAAGCGTTGTTGGAAAGGGAGCCTGGTCCTAACACACACATGAAATATGTATGAGAATGGATTTTCTGATTATCACAGAATGGTTTGGCTTGGAAGTGACCTTTAAAGGTCATTCAGTCCATCCTCCTTGCAGTGAGCAGGGACATCTTCAACTAGATCAGGTTCATCCTGGAATGTTTCCAGGGATGGGGCACCTACCACCTCTCTGGGCAACCTGGGGCCAGGCTTTCCCCAGCCTCCTTCTAGCCAGTCCAGATCTCCCCACTTTTACTTGAAAACTCTTATCCCTTCTTCTGTCACAACAGACCCAGCATTAAAAGGCTAACATGTTAGAAGTAAAGTTTAGAAGTCAGATTAAGATGAAGACAGGATATCTAAGTACTATTTGTATTAATGTTACTCCTAGGGCCTGGGTCTTGAGTTAAATTGTGTGTAGTCCTGCGTTGGAAGCACAAATGATAACCGAGCCATTTAATGGATAATCTTCCCAACTCTAATCTATGTCAGGTGATGGTGACAGGAGGCAAAAGGCAATATGAAAGGATTTATCAATATATTCCCTTTTGGATCATAAACTATTTTGCAAAATAACTTCTGAAGTGAAGTTGCAATCTTATTTCTTTCTGGAAGCCTCTTTAGACATCTCAGAGCATAAGCTGTGTTTTGGACAGCTGTAGGTTTCTTTATGCATAGTTGATGTAAAATATTTTCCTATGAAAGAGAGTAATCTCTCCAATAGAGCTTACAAAATGGGGCAGATCCTATAAAAAGCCAACACTGTCTTCTGAAATAGAGCAATATCTCATCTGTTTTTCATCTGTGAAGTCAGTCTTATTTTTTTTTGCCTTTGTCCTTCTCTCCATATCTATATTCTAAAGATCCAACAAAAATACTAATACTCCCTGGCAGCATAAGCAGGTCACAACTCAAATGAGCTCTGAATATTGTTCCCAAGGGAACCAAGAACTATGTCACACTTGCTCAATTTCAACATCCATATATTCAGAAATTTGGGAAGTGAGGCTATACATTGGAAGTTCTATTCTTAATATAGTCAAATATGATGAAATAAATTTTATTAGGTGACAGCTCAGCATGAAATGCTTGCCTAGAAAGGAAAATAACACTTTTTCTCTTCCCATGACTTATTTACAGATGATGGAGAGGAGCAGAACTAAAAAGACAGCCAAAATAAATACAACACAATTAACATCTAAATAAGAATGGAGTATAAACATTAATTATGACCACACTGGCCAGTTTCTAAACCATGATTTTAGGTTCTACAGAGAACAGTTTATAGAAATGGGTTTTTTTCTGTCTGTAAACATAACAGTGTGGTTATGAACTTGATGTTAAGTGAGAAATACTGTTTGATGGTGGGACTGCAAGAATCTCTCTGCACTTTGTAACAGGCACAAACAGCAAAGAGCATGACAGAAAGTTTCATGTTTACAACACAAAAATATAAGTCATACATGTGGTTGCCTAGGGCAACAGAAAGGTTTTTCTGACTAATTTGGCTGCATTAGAGCTCTGGAGAGCTGAGCTGCTGCTGCTGGAGAAGGAAAGGTCAACATAGAGGAGAGCAGCCTTTAGCCAGGGCTGGGCTGCCTGCTCCTCAGAGCAGCAGGAGCTCTGCTTCAGCTTCTGCTTGCCTTGCTGAGGCTAAGAACAAGTCCCACTCTGATCCATTCTCCCACATCCCTTCCTAGAGCAGGAGCTACCCTGCTCTAGGTAGGTAAGCCTCACTCCTGTATCTTTGGAGCATCAAAACCTCCCTGTTGTTTATTCATTGAGAAGATGTTAGCCAGCAGCAGAAGCTGCCTAGTCAAGTTAACTGTTTCTTTGTGGACTCAAGTCAGCTTCATCTCATTACCAGAGAATAGCTGTAAAACTCCTCTGCCTATCTTAATTTTAGTGGTATGGTAGAGATAGGAATGGTTGGACTTGATCATTTTTGAGATCTCTTCCACCCTTTGTGATGCTGTGAATTAAGCAGTGCCTGAAGGTTGATGTGTTGGGTTTGAACTGCATGTCTGATTCAGAAACCAGTAGTTCTTCCCTGCCCTCTAACTGGTTGCAAAGACCTCTTAGAGGGATGAGGAGGGCAAAAATCTGTGATTCTGAGAGCTGAAGAACTGATAGAGAGGTATGTGAGAATTTTAGTGATTGGGCAAATAACCCCACCCATCATTTCCCAATATAATCCTCTTCATCTATAAAGAGGACTATAAAAATTCAGCTGAGTAGCAGAAGTGAGTGGTTCTTAGAGCTCTGCATGTCCTAGAGAGGAGATGTTTGCCTCAATACTGTACATACCCATTCTAGTTTGAGTAGTAGAGCAGACACTGGAATAAATTCCTGCATTACATTGTGCTTCTAGCTCTCAATATTAAGGAAGATCTTGTGGTGACTTTTGTATTTTATTTACATCAAGGTAAAAGTCTTCCAGTCCCCAAAATGCCTTCTGAATTAGATCATAGTGTCAGCAGAACATAAGTTATCTGTTAAAAAGCAGCATGCTCATCACATGCCCCAGGTACATGTTGTTTCTTAGGTAACACTGAAAAGGAAAGGTTTCCCACTGGTTTTGATAAGATTTCCTGAAGTATATTTACCCAGTTTGAGAGAGAGTGAAAGGGAAGTGCTTATCTTGCTAAAACTAGGGAAGCTGAAAGCTTTGTGACATGCTGTTTGCTACAGGTGAAAATGTTCTCAGTGGAGAAGCTGCTGGGCAACAGCACAGGCACTTAGATAGGCTTTGTGAAGGAAAAACAGAGTAATTACTGCTTGCCCCAAATGAAGATGTAAAGAGGAACACCTCAATCTACTTTCTCCCTTCTGCCTTATCACTTTCTGATTGTTTGCCACAAGTCTTGTCTATTTACAGAGATTGAAGAAGAATTTTTCTTAGCAAAGTGGTACCCTAGACTAGAGAATATATGTAGAAGGCATTTCCATTGCCTGTTCCACAAAATCTGTTTTGTTCTCAGGCTTCCTTTAATAGGTAATTTTTACACTTTTTTGGCTTATTTTGGGTTGTGGGAGTTTTGTTGTCTTGTTTTCTGTGGCAGAATGAGAGATCAGCTCTTGGATTGTTAAGCAAATATTTTAGCTAATGCTTTCCAGAAGTATTTGAAGTTGGAAGATGAATTCACTGACAATTTTAAAGCAAGTTTTTGTAGAACTTAAAGGACAAAAAGTGTATTTTTATGTATGTGCCCTTATGTGTCTCCTAATGAAATCCATCTTGCATGGGAGTACCCCATGAGCATAAAAGAGGGAGAGGAGGATGCTGCAAGCAGAGCTTTGGAGTTCATTGTGGGTTTAATGGTATTTTATTGAGATGACAAAACATGCATGCAAGCACTTGTATGAAATAACAAATGAATGAAATAGAATTAACACTGCTGCAAAAAAAAAAATCTCTGTTTTGGTCAACTAAAGACCATGTTTGCAATCCCTACTCTGGTTTTCAACCTTGAATAATAAACCATCAGCTTTGATTTGCCTAGTACTTGTGCCCCTGAAATGTGTTTGCAAAGGGATGCAGTTCACTTCTACAGCAGCTCCACACTGTCCTCTCTTTGGGATCCTATCCATGTCCTGTTATTTTCACCCAGTGCTTGATGAAAGGTACCAGGGATACTTGCCAAGTGGGTCATCCTTTTCCTTCTTTTTAGAGGAGGTTTAGACTGCACTTGTAGGTGGCTTTTGGTGGAGCTCTTTAGGGTGAATTCTTTACTGCCTGTTCAGAAGATCTGCAAAATTGCCCAGCATTCTGAAGGATTAAAGAAAGAAAATACACTGTATGTTTAATTTTGATCTAATGACACTGAAGACATTAAATTATATATATTATATATATTACTATATATATATACACACTATACTGCATACAACTGTGAATGTCTAGCTTCTATCTTGAGGCTATGATGCAGACATAATGTCATTAAACAGAAACAATTGTACATGTATACAGTGCTTTGCTTACACAGAAAGAGATGTGGAGAGGGGAAGAAATTCCCTTTTCATTCTTACCCCATCAAGTACCTCATACCAGTATAAGAGAGAGTAAATCTTTCATGAAGCACAATCAAATTAATCCCCTTGGCAAACAAAAGTGAAGAGATGAGATGCAGGAAAGCAGAGAGAAGTCAGCCTTGAACTTTGTCCCTCTCACCCTTGCCAATCAGAACTACTTTGCAAGTAATGGAGGGTGTTAGTGGGAGAGAAGAATTTGCCTGCCTTGTGCTGTAAAGATTAGTGTAGAGATTTTCCAGCTGAAATGGGATTCTTTGAATTTCAAGTGGTGAGGGGACAGTGACTAATAGGGTGTGGAAATAGGACTTGAAGAGCAGGAAGAAATACTGAGGTTAAAAATCTTGCTTAGAAGCAACCAGGTGAGAAAGAGAGAGATAATAATGGGTGAACAGAATGAGGGAAGTGTTAGTCTATAGTACATTTCCTGTGGCTTTGTCTAATTTTTTATAAAGTAATTGAAAATGAGAATTTAAGCTTATGTATAATAAATGTTTCTGGATATGGTATTTCCAAAGAAAGCTTGGGAACATGATCCAGCTCCACTCTTCAGCTTCAAAAAACCAGAGGGCAAAGAACTGTTGAACTTTTCTGACAGGAGCTCAGAGTAGCAAACTTGGGCTTTTTTTTGCATGTAAGATTATAAATGACTAGGAGTACGCTGGAAAAGGAGAGGGAGAATATCTGAGAGGCTTGAGGGAGAGTGCTCTTCCACAGGTACCATTAAGGAAATACTAGAGATAAATGTGATTATTTGACTACAGATGGGGGGGGGAGGCTAACTTTCTGCTCTTCAGTCTCCAAAACCTCTTCATTGTGAGCATTCTTTGCAATATGCTACTTTGGCAAGTGTTTGGTGAACAGGGAAACTTCTCTTGTCGTTTACATGCCTGTTAAAGGTATTTAATGCTTTCCATATGCCCTCCTCTTCTACTCCATCCTGCATCTACCTTCCTTAGGTGCTTTCTAACAAGCCAGAGGTTCCCAGAGAATCACAAAGGTGGGAAGAAACCTCTAAGCTCATCAAGCCCAAGCATCCCTAGCACTCCCATACCACTAACCCATGGCCCTAAGGAGAGCAGCTCAATGTTTCCTAAACCCCTGCAGGGATGGTGACTGCAGCACCTCCCTGGGCAGCCTGGGCCAAGACTGAACAACCCTTTCATCAAAGAAATTCTCCTTATATCTAATCTAAACCTCCCCTGCTGCAACTTGAAGCCATTTCCTCTCATCCTCTCCCTGTTAACCCTGGAGAAGAGACTTACCCCCATCTCAGTGCAACCTCCTTGCAGTGAGCTGTAGAGAGAGCTCAGGCCTGCCCTGAGCCTCCTCTTCTCCACACTAACCAACCCCAGAGTTATAGATAACATACACATTCTTCTCCAACAGGGAAGAACCTAAGAGCAAACAAAGAAAAATTAGATAGGGGCAAAAATTCCAGCTCACACATGTTTGCAGAACAACATGCAGTGGTAGGACCCACAGCTCCAGTGTCAATATTGCTTTGTGACCAAGGGTCACTTCAGAGCCCGCTCTGGATCCCAGCTCTTGCTCTGTTATCTCATGTTTCAGTTGGCTCTGTCAGGAGGACAGGGCATATTTGTCACCAGAGCAGCTTGTTATCTATAGTGGGAAGGATAAACAGCTCCTGTTGCAGTACAAGCAGCTAAAGCCTGCTCACCATCAATAGTCACAAGCAAGATCAGATGCAAAACAGTATGTGAGGAAACAGAGTCAGTGATTCAGTGTCCCAACACCGAGTCACCAATGTGAATGGCATCCTGGCTAGAGGATGGCATCCTGGCTAGAGGATGGCATCCTGGCTAGAGGATGGCACAGGCTGACATAAAGGAGAGGTGGCACTGCAGGATGAACAGCCTTGCACAAGATTGCTCCTGTGCTTTGCTGTTGAAGGGACAAAAGCAGCTCCTGCCACAGGCAAGAGGAGTACTGAAGGCTAGCCTGAGCTTTATTTGGAACTACTTAGTAACCCTGTGTCTTGCTGCAAAGGGTGGGATGGCAGTTTCTAACAGGACTAATATTCTCCTTTCCCCCTCCTCATTCTACAAGACTCTTACCTGTGTTGCTTTGTTAGTGCTGTGACAGCCAACCTGTGACTACTAAGTGAAAACACAGGCAGGGAAAAATATTGCTTTCAATAGTATCAAAAAGTGCTCAATAGCAATAGCCACACCAGCTGTTTTATCAGTAGAGAAAGAGACACTAGAAATATTTTCTTGAGTCCAGAGAGTAGACATTATAAGAGTGCCTTTAATGGCTAAAACTATACACATGACAAATGTTTTCTGCTCACACCTTTCATTAATCTGGCTCTGTATTTCTGCAGACAGCACTGTTGTAGGCATCAAGATGCCAACTAAGATCATACTCTGAATGCTCATCATATTTCTTCTTTGTTTTTTATTACCTCCTCACTTGGCTTGACGTTTTGTTGTGAATAAAGTACAGAACTAACATCAAGTTGTTCTCACATAGGTTTAAAAAGGAGCAAACAAAAAGGTAATTTGAGAAACATGATGAAAAGGTGAAAGGAATTACTGGAAGCCAAGCTACAGATGGAGTAGATTTGGCATTTTTCCCCCTCTTGTTTTTATTCGGAACCAGATGCATTGGTCAGCTCAAATAAAACTGAGCTGCAGTGTTGCTAATACCTCCAATAGTTTCTAATACCATGCAGTATTTCCTGATGTATGAACTGATTTTGCTACCCATGCTGAAGTGAAATGAGGAAAATGTGAGTGTACATATTAATTTTCTTGCAATGGAGAGGTTTTGCCACTGTTGTTGTTGGTTCTAGACAGAGAGGAGGTGTCAGTCCTGACTTTGGCTCTGATCACAAGACTAAGTCACTGAGGGGTCTGTCCTGGAATGCTTTAGAGGAGGCCAAGTCATCCACAGTGAATGTTAAAGAGTTATTCTCATGTAACTATAGTTAAGCTGTATTACCTTGACTTGCAAAAGCTATCTCAGACTAAATCTGCTCTGGATTTGTGCATTCTCCCTGTCTGTGGGGCAGTTCCTTCTTGTCTTCCCTTTAATCCCCTCAGTCACTTGTGTTAAACATTCATGTATGATAGAGAAAGGAAGGTTTTACACTATGGAGCAATAGCTAGTGCTCACCTGTATCCTGTGGATCTGCAGAACAGGATCATAAAGGATTTTGATGCAGTGAACTTGCATATTATAGTGAGAGTTTGCTGCAACTCTGGTAAGGATTTGTGTAAGAAGAGCCTAGGGGATAAAAATATGATTAATCCAAAGCACTCACTGAAATGTCATTTATTCTGAAATACATGTTTCAGGCTCTCTTTGTGCTTTGGAGGAGAGATGTTTTCTTTGGGTTTAAGTTGTTCCCACTGTGGGGAGTTGGTTTTTGTTGGTTGGTTGGGGTTGTTGTCTGTGTGTAAGCAACATGAAAAATGCATTCCAGACTCTACCAGGCTCAGCATTACTTGTCAGTTTGCTCTTGAAATGAATATGTGCTGCAACATTTACTTTGTGCTTGAAGCTTTCAAGGGTTCAGCGTTTTAAATTGGTCCAATTGCTAATTGATGATGCATAAAATTGTCCTATAAAACACAATATGAACTTCCTCACCAACATTCAATTAGGATGCATTGCACTCCAGAGCTCTGCTGCACAATGAATCTTCTGCTGGATCTTTCTAAATCTTTGGAATGGATCTGAAGAAGTGTTTTCTCAGTTGGATAAAAAATACAGACACAGTTTACTTTGGTCCAGGGGTACATTCCCTGGGCCAAGGCTTAACAACCCTCTCAGTGAAGAAATTCCTCCTTGTATCTAAAAAAAACACATCTGAAGGAACTCATTTCATCATAATGTATAGAAAGAGAATAAACAAACCTTAAAAGAACTTGTTTCACTATCATAAAATCACAGGTTGGAAGAGACCTCTAAGAGCATTGGGTCCAACTGTCAAGCTATACGATATAAAAAGGTCCATAATTGAGTTATATTTGATTTGGGGTCTTTGCATTTTATTTTTACTCTTGATTTTATGTTGCAGGATGCTAACTGAGTGAGTTCTGAGCAGTTTTAGTTTAAATGTACCAATTTCCATTGTCCTTAGTAGGTATTGGCTTAAGCAAGTGGCAGTGCTGGCTGAAAATAGGAACAGAGATGGGTTCATTTACCTGAGTGCAGGACAATTGTTTGTTTGCAGAAAAATCTTGAATGCCTTCAAGAACCTTGCACACTTTTGGGAAAAAAAGAATTTCTATTAAAAGCTTTGTTAGAAATATTCTTGGAGGTAGAGATTTTCTTTCTCTTACCACTACCAGGAGTATCTCTCAAACCCAAACCCACTCACAAAGATATCACATTGATGGCAGCCAAGGTTATGATTCCATTCAGTTTTATGGATAAATTATAATTGCTAATACCCTGGAATGGATTCTGCAAGGGAATTCAATATACATAGTTTAAAAAAAGGGGAAAAAAAATCCTGCTGTGAAGCCTTGCAGAGCTGTGTGAATGGGGAGCACAAGGAGTTCTCGTGCAGAACAGAGGTTTTATTGACTCTTCAAGATCACCTAAGTGGAAAAGGAAAATAATATTGGAGAGCTCCTGAAAAATCTTTGTGTAAAAATGAAAAAAGGAAAGGTGATTTCAGTCAGTTCTCAGATTTGGTCATTTCAGTGTTGCTCCTGACATCAAGCACACACAAATTGTGCTCTCATCAGCATCCAACATTCTCCTGATACAACTGGAATATAAATGTCTGCCCCAAAATGCTGTGGTTTGTCTATTCTTTTAATGTGTAGCCTAAAAAGGAGTACAGAAAGAGAAATGAACTTTTAACTTTCCTTCACAATCTTCTCTACTTTCTTGGAGTATCTTGTTTGACTTCCAGAGACAGCAAGTGTCTTCAAGAATAAACTTCTCCTCCTGTTAGCATAGGGCTCATGACAACCTGCTAACCCTGGAGGGTTACAATGTGTTGGAAGTGGTTGCAGGAGAAGGTTTCCAGTTGGTTGTTCATCATATGCCAACCACTTCTGAAAGAAAAGAGTGTTTCAGTCTTGATAGCTAAAATCTCTCCGTGGAATTTCTCCTGGAGCTTGTGGCAGAGCTTTTAGAATGTATTTCTTTTAGCTGTGCATATAGGGTTGGGGTTTTTTTTTTGGTATGCCTTGGTGGTTTTGGCCTTTTGCTCCAGAGTTGTTGCCTAAATGCCTGCTCTGACATAATTAGAGTTGCTTTATTTACCATTTCATGTGCATCTGCAGAAATATCTAATCTATGGTGTTCCCTTGCTGGACACTCAGCCATGCAGTGTGGCATCTTCCATGGATTGCTACTGACTCCTCCTGCTTTCCTGCCTCTGAGGGGTCTTCCTCAAAGTACTCTTGTTAAAAAGAAGAGCTTACTGATTATTGATCATCTGTTCATGCTTTAGTCTTGATTTCTTTAATGATTTGTTCCCATTTCAGTCCTTCCACTGACTGTATTGCCTTAATAAATCCATTTGATGGATTTTTTCTCTCTACACTTGTTTAATAGTCTGTTTGCACTAATTGCTTTGAATCTCCTTATCAGTCTTTAGAATTGTATGTTCTATTATTATTAGTCTCACATTTATTAGCTCCATTTTTGGGTTTGTTCTTCCCTACCCATTGTTTTCTTCCTTCCCTTTTTATCAGTGCAGATGATTCTTATCTTTTACAAACCTTTTCATTTCAGAGGTGAATGTTGCCCTGCATAGTTTTACCTCTTTGTAATGTCATAATATTGGCAAGTCATTGTTACTGAGGCTTCAGAATTTCCATTTTAACAGTTTTTTTTCCAACATAGTGCCTGTGGATCAGTTCCTAAGCATTCAGAGTGTCACCACTGAGCCACATGGATGCATACCTCCCCAGCCCAGCAAAATGTGTCAGCTGAAACAATTAGCAATGTGTTTAATCAGCAGTACAGCCAGAGCTCCTCTGAGCAGCAGAAATTGAAGAGCTTTTGTGGAGCAGTAAATTCTGTACTGCAGAAGCCTTCTAAAGAGTCCAAACCACAGCAAAATTACAGGCACCAAACTCAATTTATGGTCAGTATTAACAGATGGGCTGAGTAAAAACTGCCTGGGAATTTACAGCCATAAAAAAGGACTTAAAAAATGATCTCTCTGAATATGAGATAAGATATCAATGCTGGTGGAGGAGTGGCTGACTTTAGGAGCTAGCTGGTTTTCATATCCTCACTCTCCAGTTCACAGAGTGAATTGGGTTCTCATTATTAAAGTGATCATGGTGAAAGGAGGGAGTAGTCCTGAATGTTAAGTTTCCTTGCTTTGGCTGTAGGTGATCACTAAACTGGAAATCACTGGTGCATTTAGATTCTCTCCCAAGCCTGATGCTATTGCCATCCTATGGATGTCATAGGCAATCAGTGTAACCACTGGTACACTAATGCTTCACTGGGAATCTTATTCTGATGTGAACACAGATTTCCACCAACCACAGAACTGGAGGAAAAAGGAGAAACAAAAAGCCAGAGCTAATTCTATAAAGCCATTCACTAATTAAAGACCCAACTCAGGCTGCTTCCCTGTCTACTTCATTGGCTTGACCTAATTTGTTCCTGAAAGAAAGACAAACAGCTTCCTTCAGGGTGTTGTTTCTCTAGTGCCAAAGGAGCTCAGAATTATGTGTGTTCTTCAAAAGGTTAAGACAACCAACAGCTCTGCAATAATACAAGGTTATTTTTGTGTGTGTACTTATGTCTTTAGGATGGTTTTGGAGACCAAGACGAGTGCAGATTCCTAAATAGATTTGGGGGGGGACTACATGCCAGTCTGATGGAGTTTTGGAGCACAGTTTAGCAGACATGTCTTAGATGGTTTAGTGGCACAATGTGGCTTGTTTCTGGTGGCAGGAGCACTTGCATTACAAGTTAATTTAGAGGCTTAGCTGTTGCAATAACATCATCATGCTGGGCTTGGAAATTTGCTTCATCTTAGAGGTTACTGATGTTTCAGACAGTAAATAGCACATGGCATAACCTCTCTCATGGATTGATTGTCATATCTAGTGTCTAAAACAGTGCTTTCTGAAGCATTTGGGAAGAGCAGGTTCATTTTTGCTCCCGCTGAGTCAGCAGCAGCTCAGCTTCTGCAGGGTGTGAGAATGACAACTCAATTATTTATTGGCTACAGGTGTTTAGACTTACTCATTTTTCCCTAAAGCATAGGAAATCCTGCTAGCAATTAAAGGTAGTTAGCAGTTCTCACACTAATGTAAACATTTGTATGCAGTAATTAGAGCTGCTTCCCATTATCCCATAATGAAGAAACAGAAATGTGACTGATAGCTGTTATCTTGCACTTGCTAACCTGAGCAGTGCCACTCTGAGCTCTTTAACACAAAGCCCCTCTGATCAGCTCCAGTCACTGTGATTCCACACTCATCTCACAGCCAGCACTGGCTACAGAAAGCTTGATGGGCATTTTGGTACTGTATTCAAGCAATATGAAGGAATCAAAGGAAAAGTAAATAAAGAGCAGCAGCTAACACAAGTATTTAGAGCAAAAATAGCCATCAGTTGCTATGGAAAGTTATTTCAAGAGCCATTTCTGAACACTAAACCTGTATAGTGCTTTATCTTAAGAATCCAGGGGGGGAAATACCTTTGGTTTGATTGAATGTAATTGATTCTCCTGTGGCTGGTATAAAAGGAAGCAAATTCAGGTCCTCTCTCCCTTCCAAGTAATTTTTTGGTGTAGTTTTAATAATAATGCAGAACAAGAGAATTTCTACCCATGTCAAATATAAGGCTGCCTACAAAGCCTTCTTGTACCCCAAGGATGCATTCTGTCTCTTCTATCCTGTTCTCCTTTTTTACTCAATCCAAAATTTGTCCTTAAGACCCTCAGTGCTACCTTGAAATGAGTATAGCATCTCCTTATCTTCTACTGGCTTAGAATTTGCTCCTTGAGCTGTAATGGATTTCAGCTTTCCAGAACAAGATTTCTTGAATAATACCTTAGATAATGATTCAGGCAGATTGCCAGCAGAAAGAACAATGGAAATGCAGTGCAGCAGGTAAGATGTGCTCAGTGCAAACTGCTGAAGCAGTCATTCAGGTGTTGGGGAGACACTGGAGGCTCTAAGCACTCTGAGGACACTGAGCAGTCCTGCTAGATTGCTCATCTGCATCTCATAACTTCTTCCACAGTAGTTTGGTTTTGTGAATAAAATAACAGTTTCAGTTTGTTCTTTGGTTTTGTTTTGAAGCTGATCTGCTGTTCCTGAGAGAGTTTTTTGAGAACACTCCAGTGGTTGGATTCTTTGTGACAGGTCCATTAGTTAGATCTTTATATGCTTGCTTACATTTGTTTAATATTCATTTCAATTGGTGACCCAGGCTGTTAAGATGTGAAAATACAGTTTCATTAAACACAAGTCTTCATAACTTAGGGGCAAGTTGCACTGGTGACTAAGTGAATCTGCAAATGGGAAGAGTTACAAGCTTAATAAAGAACAGATAATACAACATGAAGTCAGGGTACAAGGGTAAGAGAAGGAAGGACAGAGGTCAGCTTGAACACATCTCAAGTTCACTAGTGCAGAAACAAAAAGCAGATACTTTAATTTCAGGTGGAAGAGGGTCTCTAATGAGAATAACATGTTCCAGAATCTGTTGTTTAAATGGTCTGAGGTAAACTTTGTTTTGACTTGGGTATTTTACACTTACAGAACTATTGGAATTGATGAATCCAGTCTGGAATGAGAGTGGCTTTGAAAAGGTTTGCAGAGAAGCTGCATGTGGCTGAAGCTGTGTGGAAGCAACAGTGCTCAGTGCTTTTCACTCATGCATACTTCCCAACTGAATGTGTAGAAAGCTTCTTCCCCTTCAGCCAGGAGAGCAGAAGGCTCTGGGGAGATTTATGTCAGCCTTGCACTGTGCTTTGAGAAGAGGGCTTCTGAGAGACTTTTTACTGGGGCCTGTAGTGTCAGGAGAAGGGACAACAATTTGAAACTGGAAGAGGGTAGATTTTGTTTGGATGTGAGGAAGAAACATTTTATAGTGAGCATGATGAGACACAGGAACAGGCTGCCCAGAGAAGTTGTGGATGTCCCATCCCTGGAAGTGTTTAAGGCCAGGTTGGATGGGGCTTTGAGTAACCTGGGCTGGTGGAAGTTATCATAGGGGAATTGAAACTAGATAACATTTAAAGGTCCCTTCCAACCCAAGCCATTCTATGATTCTACAGTGTGTTAGGATTAAATAGGGCTGGCATTAATGTTAGTTGCTGATGTTTCCTTGTCATTGAGCAGGTGGAAAGGGCTGTCCCATAGCATGGTGTTAATGACATGATGATCTAAGCATGTAGCTAGGTCAGCTGCTGCTCTGCAGGAGTGTTGAAGGTGTTTAAGAAACATTGAGATGTGGTGTTTAGGGCCATGGGTTAGTGGTATGGCAGTGCTAGGGATGGTTGGACTTGATGAGCTTAGAGGTCTTTTCCAACCTTTGTGATTTTAAGTCACTAGAATCCTGAAAGTTACCAACTACAGAATAACTTGCATGGAATCCTAAGGAAAAAAAAAAACAAACTACAATTTGATTTGTTTAGCTTGAAATCTGCTCAGAAAGTGACTAGAAAACAGCACCCCACTCTTCTATTTAAAATATTAGCTTAGTGACCTATCTGGGTGTAAACCCCAAAGTTTAGCCATTCCCAATACATTTAGCAGGTCTCATTGGCACAGCTAGCCACATGGATTTTTTTCCCCCTAACTTGTTAGACAGTGTTTATCACAAACAGCAGAGGAGCCAGCCTGCAAGGCATTGATTCTGTCCCACTTCAGCTCTGCTAGGATAATGACCAGTCAATGTTCTAATAAAAAACAAAGTTGGAAAAGAAAATGGCAGTGATTAGGAAAGCCACAAGCCTTGAAAATTGTCCTTAATGAGGGAGCTGCACTTTCTCTTCCTGCCATAAATTTGCTGATTTATATTAGTTTCTACTTAGATGGTTGTCTGCTTACAAATGATGTTTTCATCTCTGCTGAATTAAGGATGTAGAAATAACTTGGAGAATTAGCCTAATTAAATGCTTATTAATTTTTTTTTAAATAATTATTGCAACATCTTGGGGTTTGCCTGAGGTTTGTGAACAACAAAGGGCCTCTTCTTTCTTAAAAAGGTTAGGAAATGGAGGTATGGAAAGGTTAAGTAACTTGTTTAAAGTCATTGAGCCCAGATAACAATCATTTGCTGAGCCGTGAATGGCTTCATTTTAGCAGCCCCTTTAGATACTGCACAGTCCTTGGTGATAATGTTTCATTCAGCTGGAGATTGACTAAAGTTTCAGGGACTAGAAGTTTGTGTTTTATTCCTCTGGGCCAGCTGAGATCCCTTCAGCAGCTTCTCTTCCTGCTGGCACTTCCAAACAGAGAGGAAAGGAGATGGCTTGTTGCAGAGAAGGCTGAACTCTTCACTTATATCATGGTTACATTTTCTCCAGATGTTTTTTATCTTTTATTTAATACTCTTTGCTTTTTATGGAGTGCTGTAGTAGTAAATGGTCTTACTGTGCCTTTTCACAGCAATGTCCCAGTCTTTTTTCTAAGTTATATTTGGCTGAGAATCTGACTTTATATGTGAGTAGGTAAAAACTCTGCATTTTCTTGCAAGTATTGCACATCCCCTTGTGTCATGACACTTGATCAACTGTCACCTATAGGTTCCTTCAAATTCCCTCAACTATTTTTAATTCTAGTGCAATTTTATGCCATTTAAACTTTTAATCACTTCATTTAGTCCTTCCTAGAAAGCCTTTTCTCTGCCTTATTCTCCTCACCTTCACTGAGCAGAGGTGTTGTACCTCCCATCTGTAACTATTCTTTAGCAAACTCATGTGATGAACTTCAGGATTCAGATGTTATCTCTATGCTGTTTCAGAAGCAGAAACCTCTCTGTGCAGAGGAGCAAAATTCCCTTGGAATCTAGAGAGGAATTGCTACTTGTTTCCTCTATGTAAATACAAAGGAAGCCTTCAGACTAAATCAAGGTGGAGATCAATCTATTGATCTGTTTTCCATTTCAGACCAGAAAGGTATTAAATGGCAGCTCTTGGAGTTTATTTCAATATTTCATTAGTATCTTGACAATTTATTTGTATCTGGAGGGAAAGTGGCAAAGCACTGGCCATGGGCTCCAGGCTGCCTCTGGATTCTTAGAGGACTTTGCTCTAGCATTGCTGCTTTTGATACTTCTATCTGTGTCCCTGTACTGTGGATTGGGAGCTGAAATAGCACTTATCTCCCACTCAAAAACTTTCATTTTTAAGTTGTTTCCCTAGCTGCCTTTTTTTCTTCCTTTTTTTTTTTGTTTTCCAGGAGACTTTGATTCTGTCACAGACTCTGAGCTTCTCTACGCTTAGAAACATCATTTTGTTCCTTGCTTAATTGCTTTCTCATGCTTTTTAAACTTTTAATTTCCATCATTCTTTAATCTGCTGTCACTT
Source organism: Bucco capensis (assembly GCA_013396975.1). Classification (NCBI taxonomy): domain Eukaryota; kingdom Metazoa; phylum Chordata; class Aves; order Piciformes; family Bucconidae; genus Bucco; species Bucco capensis. The sequence goes on along the minus strand of VWZO01002559.1, from coordinate 950,176 downwards.
TGCACGTTGTCCCTTCTCCAAGTGATTTTTGCCTTAAAAGATGAGTCCTTTGGGACTACTGGGCCTTGCTAGGACATGCAATTATTGCCTGGATATGGGGCTAGTTGCAGGCAGATTAGTTCAGGATGGGTTCAGAGAAGCTGTGAAACTATGCTGTAGGAAAAGTGGCCTCAGAAAACAGCATCTTGGTGTGTTTGGAATGTAAGGATCCTCCCAGAGCAAAAGGGCTTTTGAATTTCAAAGCAAAACAAGCAAAAACACACACAAAAAAACCCCAACAAACCAACCCAAACAGCTCTTTTGGTTGAGGTGAAACCCTGCAGGAAGAAAGGTGAGGAGAAGAGCTTGGATGTGGAGAATGAGCTGCATTCAGAGAAGAGAGAGAGCTAGGATGTAGCCAAGAGGTGAGAGCACAACTCTCTTTGTACTCTGCCAGCCTGCTGCTTCATCATTCAGCTTAATGCTGCCTAGTGCTTAGCTGCAATCACAGTCTGGGGCAAGAGAGTTGGAAAGAACTTTGTTAGGAACATCCTATCACAAAAATCTTTACTTTACACTAGAATCTATTAGTAATCCTTTCAAAGAGGGGCGAGGCTTTACCAGAAAGGTCAATTTTGGCAAGCTGATGTAGTTGGGGATGTCCCTGGCCACTGCAGGAAGGTTGGACTAGATGAGCTCCAGAGGTCCCTTCCAACCCAAACCATTCTATGAAACTTTTTACATACAGACTTTTCACCCATAAATGAAAGAATATAGTCTCTAATCACCTAGTCTGCCTTTAAAGGTACAAGTTCTGTACCTGCTGCAGCAACATCTGCTTGCTTTTATTCAATTAAGCAGCTGCAATATGTTGGAGGAGTTTGTGCTGACTTTCCTCTTCACTCTGATTTATCCAAACATCATCTACAACAGTTCTTTACACTGCTACTAGGCACTTAGCCATCTGAAGATAAGCAATTAGGAAGTGTCCTTGCTTTTTTTTTTTTGTATCTAAAAACCTTATTCTGCAATTATTCTTTTCAATCGGAGCAGAATGTAGTCTGTGAGTGTTTCTCTCTTGTATTAGCTTTTGTTACAATTAAAAGGAATGCTAATGATCTCCTTCTGATTTGCCTGGCCTCAGATTGGCACAAGGATCTGGTTTCCTACTGCTCCAGCCAGAGTTACTGTTGGCATGCTGGTGACTCCAGCTTTTCTGCTCATTTACATCATGGGGTAACTCTTCTCTCTCAGGAGTTAATGCTTTTATGTCTTAAAAGATCAGCTCCTGGAACAGAGAGATTGAAGGTTGAACATCAAGTGTTGATTTGGGTCATCAATTGTTTTATCAATCTCATTTCTGAGAATAATTTCTTACGTTTAGGTATCTGTCTCATGATTTTTGAAGTTTGGGCTTGGTAATGCTTAACTTCACTTGATCTACTTGACCTACAGCTCCCTGCAAGGAGGTTGCAGTGAGCTGGGGGTAGGGCTCTTCTCCAGGGTTAACAGGGAGAGGATGAGAGGAAATGGCTTCAGGTTGCAGCAGGGGAGGTTTAAATTGGATATAAGGAGGAATTTCTTCACTGAAAGGATTGTTAAGTCTTGTCCCAGGCTGCCCAGGGAGTCACCACCCCTGCAGGGGTTTAGGGACACATTGAACTGCTCTCCTTAGGGCCATGGGTTAGTGGTATGGGAGTGCTAGGGATGCTTGGACTTGCTGAGCTTAGAGGTGTCTTCCAACCTCAATGATTCTGTGTGATGCTGTGATTTGCAAGGATAAACACTGACCTACTCTTGCCTTCTTACCATGGTAAAACTCCTCTCTCTGCAGTGGCTGATGGCAGGCTTAGGGGGGAAATAGTAGCCTGAATTGTACTTGCTGTATACTTGTATCATTCTTGATACACTGGTAGTGAAGACCTTCATTTGATGTTAGCTTTTTGTGTTAAGATTTTTGTCAGTGCAAGTAGTATATTTACAAACTGCCTTGCCTAACTGCAGCTTTGGTGATTAATGATTATTTAAGGCCCTATAAACTGCCTTCTGTAATGAAAAACTACTTTTTGCCATCCTTTAAATGAGGATGGCCTTGTAGAATAGCTCCAAAGCAAAAGAATCTGGTAATTGAAATGCTAACAGATCCATAACTTTACCCCATTATTATCTAAATCATTCTGTAGATATTCAGCATAGTCTCTCTTCAAATCCCTTTGTGAGCTGGTTTTCCCAGTGTAGAGGATCCTGATGAAAAGAATCAATTAAGCCTGGGAAAGCTCTGATGGTATAAATATCCTCAGTAAATAAATGTTATTGTATTAGATAAAACATGCTGATTTAAAACAGTTGATAAAGCCTATCTCTAGTCTGTGGCATATCCTCTGGAAAACCTCCCAGATTTCATGGAATGAATAATGCATGACTTTCTCTTGAGGTGATTGACTTGACTGGTTGGGATGGATCTAAATATTGTGCTGTTGGATTGTGATTTGCTCTCTCCTGAGAGCTCCCTAAGCAGTGTGTCCTGAAGCAGGGAAGCAGCCCTGAATTGCTCTGCCCAGATGAGTGCAGTGCATTGTCTCCTCACCAGACAGCATCAGTGATGAGAGCAAGGCTTCATTCTGAAGGCACAGCCAGTGTGAAATCAAAGAGGTGAAGTGATGAGATCAAGGATGTTCTGGGATGTTAGTGTAGTTATTATTGTCAACCACCATGTCAAACAGGAGAGATAATCCACTCTGTTCAGCTTCCAACACAGAATGCTAGCTTTGCTGTCATCATTTGCTGATGTGGAGATGCTGTTTAATTCTTGCCACATGGATAGCTCTCTATCCCCTCCGTTTCTCTAGCATCACATGTTAATATTTGATGTTTTCAGTCTGTCCAGTGCATGTATCAAGCTACATGTTATAAAAATGCTGTGTATATTTGTACTGTCATTAATTAACCCTTCTGCAGGAGTGTGTATTTCCATGAAGAGGTTGCCCTCAAATCCACATTTAGATGTTTTTTAAAGCTCAAGGTTAGTTCTGACGTGAAAAACAATGTGAATAAGGGTTAAAAGATTACTTTACCAGTGCTGACACTGATTCCTGGCCCAGGCTGCCTAGGAAGGTGATAGTCACCATCCCTGGAAGCATTTGAGAAACACTTAGATGCTCTCCTTAGGGCCATGGGTTAGTGGTATGGTGGTGCTAGGGATGGTTGCACTTGATGAGCTTGGAGGTCTCTTCCAACCTGAATGAGGTCTATGCAATTCACAGAATCAAAGTCCAGATACCCAGGAGGTGGCATGATTAAAGTGAAAAAGCATAAGGAATTGCAAAACTAGGAAATATTAATTCAAAGAAGGCAGGATCAAAATGCTTGTGACAAATGTGAGGAGACTGACACAGAACGGCAGCTGGCCAAACACTGTACAAATGTCTGCAAATTAGTATTCAGGTTTCTAAACAGATCTTGGTTTCACTCCCTTTCTTCTGTCTTTTGTTTTAACAACCAGTCCAACCACTGAGCTTAGCTAGGCTGAATGCTGTGCCAGGGTTAATTGAGGATGTGCAATTCCATCGTGTTGCTGGGAAGGTGTGCACAAGTCACGCAGCTTTATTGTGACACACTTCTTGTGTGTAACACTACTGGAGTTGAGAACAATTTGTTTCTCCTTTAAAATATTTAAAATTCATCCAATGGAATAAAAAAAACCCAACCCCTCAGGAATCTGTGGTATCCATATAATCATGAGGCTGTGCTTACCTGCCCTATAGCATGTACATACCTCCAGTGTTGTCCAATTATGCAGTATAAATTATTCAGAATGAGCTAATGAAGAAGCCTGAAAGCCTAAAGTGAAATAATGGAAGACACCAGCAATACTGAAGATGCTAGAACCAAGAATTGAAAGGTCAGAAAGAAGAAGGAGGAAAAAAAAACAACCAAACCCTAACCTTCCCCATCCTGTTCACTATATCCATGTAAAGTAATTTAACTTCTAGGAGAAACTGCACAAAACCTCAGCCTGGCTATTCCCAGGAGTGAAATTATTCATGAGCATCCAAGTTTACCAGGTCAGGCCCTGAATCAACAAGGCAGTGACTGTGAAAGACAGGCCAGAGTGGCAGAGGGAAAAGGCAGGTTAATGAGAAGCACTGGCAAGAGCTTCATTAAAGTGGAAATGGAAGTCACCTAGGCTGAGGGAGGAAGAAAGGGAGTTGTACTCTCAAAGTCAGAAAGAAGGTTAGAAGAGAAGTGTTGGGAAGCAAATCCTGCCTGGGCAGGAGCAGTGCTGGCAGAAGCTGCTGAGGGGCACCTGAGCAGCATCTTCAACTGCTGAATAGTATGTGTTGATTGCAGGTTAACATGCCTGAGCTGGGAGCTGCAATAGAGACTCTGAAATCAGTGCTTTGGGGCCTGTTAGGCTCTGTGCACCTGAAGCATAGATTGGCAATGAAAGGAAGAAGAGTGGAGATACAAGACTTTCTCACTTGTGTAACATTTGGCCAAGGTTTTTCCCTTTATTCTTGCATTTCAGAATTCTGAAGTTAAAATTGTGTTCTGACACAGGGATTTTTTTATATCCAAAGTTATGCAGAAATTTTGAATACTTAGTTTGTGGCAAAAATTGTGTTCAGAATTTGCCATCTCAGAGGCACAAACTATCCTGGTAATCATCCTTTTTTCATCCACAGAAGTCTGTAGGTCTAGCTTGGTGTTTCTTCCCTTTTACTGGTCGGTGGCAAACTGAAACAACACCTGCATGGTTTGGTCACATCCATTGCCTGTGTGCTTGATGCTGCTGCTTTAAATGCTTGATGGGGTCTGGGATTCTTTAGTTCTGCATTATTAGGAAGGCATGGAGCAGACCCCAGGCCTGGGTTCTCAGCATGCTGTCCCTCTTCTCCTCAAGTCATGCACTAAGGAATTAAAACTGCTTTTATCACAGCTTTTGAGTTTCCTGGAACACATCAGCCTCTGTGGGTCAAGAGGCTGTCTCCTGAAAAAGACAGTAACATCACCTGTTCTCCAGCAGCTCTGTTCTCTGCTTTGTGTTTGATTTGATAGCAACTCTCCAAAGTTGTAAGGGGACTGAGGGTGAGCTGCTTACTTCTGAGCCTGAGTCTGCACTGAAACCCTTTCACTGCCCTGCCACTTCTGAAAAGCTGGGATGTCAGAACTGACAGCCTGCTATATGCTGGGACAACGTGGCAAGGAAAGGAAATGTAGTGGAAGAAACAAGCCCCAAATATTGTGCAGCAGGTCATTCAGTGGAAACAGATGGCAGAGACTGAGAAAACACTCATGGCATGGAGCTTGCACTGCTCTCCTGGATTGATGTTAAACAGTGCAGAGGTCCTGTCTTTTGCTTCTGCTGGTGCCTAGTTGCTGTTACAACATTTTAACTTGCAGATGAGTTCTAGTGTAGAATCTAACAGCTAAGCTAAGCCTCCTCAGTTTGTCCTTGGGTAGTGGCCTCCATAAAGCCTGGAGCTGTCATAGCAAGAGGCTTATTTATATACTTGGGAGTTTGTGGTCCCAGTGGACACTTCCCAGCAGTGACACAAAGCTGTTCCCTTACTCTTTCCTGCCTGTGTTGGGTAAAATAGTAAACTGAAAAGTTCCAGCTCTCCTCACTTGCTGGCAAGCTGTCTAGGTATTTTGATGGACAAGCAGTATTCTGGAGGCAAGGGGAGGGGAAGGATTGCAATTGTTGGATGGGAGGGAGGGAAGAGGTTGTCTCTGTGAAGGAAGAGCCATCCCAGAGCAGTTCATGTGCTGACTGTGACTCACATGAGCCCTGCTTGTGATGAGCTCCACAATGAGCTAGATGAACCTAGACCCAGCAGTGACCTGGTTTGCTGTAAATGATGTGTATTTTGTCAGCTGCTCCCTTCTTCCAAACTTTGTATTGCTTTCAACAGTTAGGGTTTAGTTGGTGTTGCTGTACCTTCTCCCTTTGTGTTTAGCAAAGAGATGCTGATAGCCAACCCCTTCTGCATGGTGCTGATCTCTGTCTTCAACTTCCCTGCAGGTCAATACTGTTTCCATCATTCCTAAGATGATTCCTTCCTTCAGTCTCTGCCTTCCCTTCTGTTTTCTCTGGGCTAGAGTCTCACACCTGACATCCAAGATAGATTTCACACGTGGGATAGAATCCCCCAGACCAGCTACACCAGTGCCTTGGGCCCAGCTTCTTGTCCTGTATGGCTGGAGATGTGACACAGAGCCAGTGTTCTGCAGCCCAGGGGCTGCTTCAGCTTTGTTAATCTCATTAGATTAAAATGCTTGCTTTATAGGTACAAAAAATAAGCCCTTTTTAAAGATTGATTGATTGAACTCTAAACAGAGAGATGTTCCTGGAGGGCATAGACTGAAGCACAATTGTTGTGCCCTCTTTTCATCACTGAGCTTACCCAACATCAAAAACAATTACAGCAATTACAAAAGACCTTGACTTTTTCCTTAGGGAAGTGCTATCCAAGAAAACTCTAGTTATGTCTTGTAGTTTCTTCTGTCTCTGTTAAAGCCAATATTAAGCATTTATCCTAGAGGAAAAAAACTGACAAAAAATGACTGGTATTTCCCCAAAGCATCTATTTACTGTACCAACTGCATTTAAATTCCATGATTTTCTTTTCCTGAAGTCTTTCTAGGCTCAGTAACTTAAAACAAATCCCTCATCCCAGTTTCTTACAGCTCCTGATGTGACAAGGATCCCAAAAAGACAGAAAAAGAAGCCTCACACAACAGGCTGCCTTCTTTCTCCCTTAAAAAGCCATTCTCTTCCAAGGATTCCCCAAGAGCTCATGCATTGTTTGGACAAGAACAAGCTGTCAGTCATCATTTGTCAGAGCTCTTTCCTTTGGGAAGGAATCCACTGGTTCCTGGGTATTGCTAGAGGTGGAAGCTCCTCTGCAGTGGGCACTGGATGCATTGAGGAGACTTGCCATCAGTTGGGATTGCTGTGCATGATTAGAAGGGAATTTGCATGCCTTTCCTGGGAATTCTGCAACTGAGGATTTGCATCTTAATAGTAACATTTTCCTTTTTAATCAATGCTTTTTCTGTAGTGATTTCTGTGTTGGAAATGGTGAGGTAGAAGCTGCTCCCCTTCAAGCTCTCATGTTTGTCTCAGTGACTTCAGAGAAAATTCAGTTTATTTCACAGTTAGAACTCTTTTTTAGAGTTAACATCTCTAGAAAGTTTGCCTGAAGATGTTGAGATCAGGAAACTGAGTTTTATTCTTCCCAGCTTCTGTGTACCATTGCCAGGAAAAAAAAAAAGATCCTGCCAGCCAAATTTATCCTTGGTTGAACTTCTGAATTTGCACCAAGGACTAAGAGTTGCATTGATTTTGCTTTACAATTGGATTTTTTTGCCTAACCAAAGCGTGGCATTCAGGTCAGAGCCTGGCTTTAGCTCTTGGAATTTGGTTGGATCTGCATGGTCACTCCTGGAGGAAGGGTCAGGGAGTGGGTCAGGTGAACCTCGAGGAGAAGATGCTGGTTTCAACTGAACAGCTGTGAATGAGAATGCTCAGAGGCAGCAAACCCAAATTTCAAATGGAGAGGCAAAGATTTCTCAAGCTTATTTTTAAACCTTACAAGTTCCTGAGATTATACAACTGGTTTAACACCCAGAGTCTAATTCTGGGGCATTCTCATCTCTTCCTTTTTTAACTTCTGCTCTTCAGGCTCCTCCAGCTTTGCAACATGCTTTTGCCTACCTGTCTTACAAAAATATAGCTCTCCAAATCCTTCCAGCTTTGGATTCATTTCCAAACTTGTGGAGAGGATGGGGACAAGAACAGAAGGTGAAGTATCCACAATGCAGTTCTGTTTGCAATATTCTTTCTTTCTGCCATCATTTATTTATGTCCTTTCAGCCCTCCTTGCCTTGTTTGGTGCTTACTGAGAAACTCTGCTTTTCTGTTGCTGAGATGTGAAGCTATGGAGTTGAATTCTCCCTTTTGAAAGCCTGTGCTAGCTCCTGTCAGACTTGAGTTCACCTTTTCTAGGGCACAGAAAGTGCTACTGCTTTCTCTAAGCTATGCCAGCTAGGCAAACAGACAGCAGACAAGGTTAATGCAGATGAATAAGCACAGAATCATTAAGGTTGGAAGAGATCTCTAAGCTCATCAAGTCCAACCATCCCTAGCACTCCCCATGGCCCTAAGGAGAGCAGCTCAGTGTTTCCTAAACCCCTCCAGGGATGGTGACTCCAGCACCTCCCTGGGCAATGAAGAAAGGAAGAGTTTTGTAGTAAAGGATATCTTTTAACTAATATTGTCATTCCTTCAAGTCTGTTGCATTTAGTGTCACTAACCTTACAAAACCTAGAGTAGCTGGGTTAATTGTGTGCTGTCTTCTGCTTTTTGGAGGTGTTTGTCAGTGTGCTTGAGGCAGCTGTAGCATGGAAGCAGAGCAGCTGTGGATTACAGATGTATAAAACTAGACTTTCTATCTGTAGGAAGCTATGCTTACCTTCTAAGTGAAGGGATCTAGCTGTAATCATTCTTTAGTTCTGTTAATAATCCAGCATCTGAGATGGGTACTTCTGCTCTGGAGCTGAAATCCAAATAAATAAAATAAGCTGTGCCAGAAGTGTGTAATTACAGAAGATTTGAGAGTTGATTAAAACCACTAGAGCTACAGAAGCTTCTTGCAATATTAATGATTTCTGGCCAATATATTTTGTAGAGAATTAATGAGTGTCTAGGGTTATGGGTTTCTTCATTTTGGTTTGGGTCATTAACATGCTCATTAAAGCTTAAAAAGTACTCTTAGCTGCCAGCTGCTTTTTTTTCTTGCTTTCCCTGATCCTCCAGTGCATTAAATTTACTGGTGTGTGCCCACAGAGTACCTTGTAAGGTGCTGAGCTTTAATGCCTCTGCTTCAGGATGGGTATGAGTGATACTTTGCCACTTCATTGAGCAGAGTGGAACAGATCTGCTCATGTTCTTCTACCACAGCTCAGAAGCTTGCTCAGCTCAGGCAGCTCATCCTCAGCAAGCCTGAGCACAACACATTGCTGACTCCTCTTGTCCTTTTCTCTCTGCAAGGGAAATGAAGCATATGATCTTTCAGAAGTTGAATAAGAACCCGTAAAAAAAAAAGAGTGGAAGTTGAATTAGAATCTCTATAAAGTCTTCAAACCAATGCTATTGCAAAATGCAAGTTTGGCTCTCTCAGGCATGGAAGCATCACTTGTTTCCAGCTTCTCTAACTTTACTCTGAGCTCCAAACAACACTTGCTCTGGAAACTGCTTTAGTAACTGTTTCTTTCAATTGGAGCTTACATTGTGATTTATTGGTTCTAGTAAGTGGGATATTTATGATAGGTTAATATGATTTCCTATATGTATTGTTCAGAGAGGAGTCTTAAAAGTAACAGAGCCCTTCAACTACTCTTTCACTCTTTTATTCTCAGCTTCTCCTAGAAGATCTTACTAATGGAGTAAGCAATTTCTGTCAGGAAAAAATAATGCAAAGAAGGATTTTGTTCCTTGATAGAGAATAAAAAGGCATCTAATGTCATTTAGGAATCTGAGCACACCATTCCTTTAATGATATGTTTCTCTCTGCCAATCATGCAGTCTTCCATGTTCTGAAACATGGAATTGGGGCTTAATCCTTTCTGTATCTGGAAATATACAACCTTACTCAAAATTTAACATTCCTGCACTACTGGCCATACCTATATGTGAATATTTAATATTTCTGTGAACAGAGAAAATGATCCTGCTGTTAGAAATTGTTAGGTAGGTGAATAACATCCTTGGCTCACCAATGGGAAAAGTAGAAGAGAAGTGCAGTGGAAGGAGAATTGTCTTCATGATAGAAAAGCTGCATTGGAAAGAAGTATCCATTAGATTAATGTACAGACATTGTACTTGGAGGGAGACAGGGTCCAATTGCAGCTCTTTTCACAGATGAGATGAGTTTGCTGGTTTGTAGTGAGCAGTTATTCATTAGGCAATGGAATAGCTCTGGATGCTGCTGACCCAGACAATCAAGAGTGTACCATTCAGATCCAGTTAATCCTGCTTGGTATGGGATAACACATTTAAACACTTAGGGAGCACTGAGGAGTTCCTATAGAAAGGACCTGGGGTTTGTAGTATTTAATGTATTTGCAGGTCAGCATAATTTTTTTAACCAAGGACAAATTTTTGGTAACTTTATTAGCAAACTGTGCATCACTTTGTGGTTTAGAATGGGACACTAGTGCAGCTATCCCCTCTCTCCATTTCTCCTCTCCAAATAATTACACTATTGAAACAGTTACTACAGGTTTTTCTCTCCTTTTTTGTTTTTTTTTTTGTCTCTAAAGTGCTGCCTGTCTTGCATTACAGCAAGCTTGAGTGGTCACAGATTATTGATTTTTAGTGTTTGATAAAAAACTTCATAATACCTGTAATACCTCTGAGAGAGAGATGCTTTTGGTGCTCATTGCCAAGGGAACAGTCTCTGTGCATTCTTCATTGTGCTGAGGTGTTTTTCTGTTGGAAAGGACTGTTTTTCCAAGAATAACTGTTGTCATTTGTTGTAGTTTACTGACAATGTCAACCTCATTTAGACTCTAACATATTTCTGGGATGTTTTCTTTAATAATTTGCCTGAGTGCTGCTTTCTTGTTACTGAAGACATAAAAATGGGAAAGGAAAAAAAAAAAAGAGCACAACAAACTAACAACTCAGCTCCATTCATCCCTCTAGCTCCTAGATAAAGCAGGAGGAAATATATGGCTAAAAATCTGAGGGCAGAATAAGTTGATAAAGCAGGAGAGAAAAATGAGATAAGTACAGCCACATCTTTTTGTACCAGAAAACAAAGTACTCTAAGATTTTGACCACAAGGATGGCACATTAAAAAAGGAAAGATAATGAAGCAAGCAGGCAGTCATGCTTGGAGAGTTGCCTCTTTCAGGGAGCTCAATTCACTGCCATATTCAAGTAGGCAATTAGTTCTCTGTTCTCAGCTTCTATTGGGTCATTCCTCATGGTTTAGCTTGTTGAGTTCCTGGAAACAGTTTGTTAACTCAGCCTCTGGGTATTGCTTTTTTACAGACCCTTGAAGGAAAAGCATTTGGGATAGAACATTTAGTCAAGGTCTTTTGTTTCACGTGTGTGTGTGTCTAGGATATATGTATCCTAGAATCCTAGAATGGTTTGGGTTGGAAGGGACCTCTGGAGCTCATCTAGTCCAACCCCCCTGCACTGGGCAGGGACATCCCCAACTACATCAGCTTGCCCAGAGCCCTGGCAAGCCTCACCTGCAATGCCTCCAGGGATGGGAACTCAACCACCTCCCTGGGCAACCTGGGCCAGTGTTCCACCACCCTCATGGGGAGGAACTTCTTCCTAATGTCCAGTTTAAATCTACTCTTCTCCAATTTAAAACCATTGTCCCTTGTCCTTTCCCTGCAGGCCTTTGCAAACAGGCCCTCTGCAGCCTGCTTGGAAGTTCCCTTTAGGTACTGGAAGGTCACTAGTAGTTCCCCTGAAGCCTTCTCTTCTCCAGGCTGAAATATATACACACACAGTGAATTTCTGCTAGATAACTCTACTGTGTTAGGTCAGGTGGTATGCTACACCATGCATAGCCAGTCAAACTCTGGATAATTTGCTTTTTCTTCCCTTCTGCCATTAGTGACATCTTAACACAGTTGTTTGTCCATTGTTAGTGCTGATGAAATGCTGGCAGTGCAAAGGACCTTCCACCAATGGAGTTTTCTGTCTTAGTTTGTCAACCATTTATTTGTATCCAACTGCTGATATCTTTTTTACACCCTTAAATCTGAATATATTACTCCTTTTTAGAAGTAGTCTCCTCTCCTTGAGGAGTGCTAGAAAGCTCTGCAAAGAGCATGCATACAGAAAAAGTAATAGTATTCACAAGCAGAGCAAATTCAGGACTGAGTGCCAGATTATTGCCTCTCTGGTGGCTGAGGTTGTAGTCTTATTTGCTAGTTTTGATAACACAATCACAAAGGTTGGAAGAGACCTCTAAGCTCAGCAAGTCCAACCATCCTTAGCACTCCCACACCACTAAGCCATGGCCCTAAGGAGAGCAGCTCAATGTTGCCTAAACCCCTGCAGGGATGGTGACTCCAGCACCTCCCTGGGCAGCCTGGGACAAGAATGAACAACCCTTGCAGGAAAGAAATTTCTCCTTATATCCAATCTAAACCTCTCCTGGTGCAGATCTAGAGCCTGAAATGAAGTTTTCCCTCTATCAACACCTTTTTGTACCAGTGTTGATAACAGTGATGCTGAGATTTTTGCTGATAGAGATGGATTGATGCAGTGAAGACCGCTGCAACCACCCCATTCCAAGATCAGGATCACAATGGATTCTCCTATTAAACCTTTCAAGAGTCAAAACCCCCAAGACAAAAATCCTCTCTTTGTTTTCCTCCCACCATGCTAAGTCAGTCTTAGCCCAGAGAAGATCTCCACAAGCTTGAGGAGCACAATCCTTATCTTCAGCAAAGCCTTTCCTTCTCTCAGCTCTGTGTTGCTGATGTATACATTCACTGTCATTAGGGAAGTGCTTTCCTCATCCTAGATGTCTTGGAGCCTTGTACTAGAAATACTAAATATAACATTTTTCTAGCACTTGTGTGTCCATCAGCAGAATCACTTCAAGACAGGAATGAACCATAACTCTCCTTCTTAGGTTATCTGTTGGGTTTTTTCCTTTATTCAAGTGACTTTAAGAAGACTCTCATACCTTGTAATTAATTGGCCAGCTAGGGAAATCTGCCACAGGAATAAATGCAGTTCAAGTTGTCTTTCTTACTAGCTAGCATTTGTTGGGAAACCTTGGGGTTTTTTTTTGTGAAGACTATTAAAACATGCATGAAGAACTACTAATTACTTAGTCCAGGGAGAGTTTCATACAAAGAAGAAATGGAAATTATCATATAATGATAATAAAAACAGTGACTCTGTCACCTAGGGCATGAGCAGATGTGCTCCTCAGAACTGCAGGCAGTAGACTAGCTAATTAAATTAATCAATGTGCTTCAATCTTAGTTTAAATAGTTGATTCCAAAAGAACCCCAAACACTGAGGAAAAACTAGAATTTATTTGCATGAAATGCAGAGCTGCAAGTCTCAAAGTGCCATTAGATGTTTATCCCCAGGACTGTTTTCTGTTCCTGTGAAGGGTCTCTAATTCTGTGCTTTATAAAGGAAAATATTGATACAGAGCAGGAATCAGCTTCTCAGGAAGATGATGTTGAGTTACTCTTTGATGAAATGGGGAGTGTCTGCTAGCTAACCACTGCCTGCATCCAGAATTCCTGGATGCTGAGAGGATTTATGTTGCAGGATACAGCAGGAATGTAATGATCTGTTCTAGGACATTAATGTTGGTGTTCTTGTCCCTCTAATTTTGCCCCTGCTAGTGGAAATAGTGTCTGGAGGTAGATATCAAGAAGGTAAAGTGGAAATTTTGCTGGTATTAAACACTAGTGAGTGATAAAGTTAAACTGCTCTCCCAGAACTGGAGGTTGAAGCAGATGAGGAACATAAGGTGTGCATCTTAAAGGGGAGATGTAAGACAATAGACACTCCTCTTTACCTTTTTGTATGTTTCTTTGTTTGTCTAGGCTCTCAACATCAATTGTAGCTAAAAGATAAAGTGCATGTTGACTTGTAATTCAAGATAGATATGTGGTGAATATCCTTCCAGAAGAGTTCTGTTAGAGATCATGGCCCTGAGGAGAGCAGCTCAATGTTTCCTAAACCCCTGCAGGGATGGTGACTCCAGCACCATCCTGGGCCAAGACTGAACAACCCTTTCAGGGAAGAAATTCCTCCTCTATCCATTCTAAACCTCCCCTGCTGCAAGTTGAAACCAACTTAATGCAACTTGGCACCTTGCATAAAAATTGAACCACTGTTGGGGTTTGCATTTTTGGATGAGAAAAACCTCAAAACTAGGGAGAACCAATGTGGCATTAGAGCTGAAGAAGGCTAGAAAAACATCAAAACCATGTGGGAATAGCTTAGGATTTGTGGCAGCAGGATGGGTAGGAGCATGAAGATGATAAAATCCAGACTATAGTGGTGGTTTAGATGAAATGGTGAAAGCTTTAGAAGTCACTGTTCTTTAGTAACTCCTCTTGCATAGTCTTCTCCTAAGAAGGTTCCTTGACATTTGACTGAAGAAATAGTGGACAAAAATATGCATGGAGCTGAAGGATGGGAAATCTTCTTCCACTTTGGAAAGTCTTTGTTCCTTTCCTGAGATCTTGAGGCAGAAGTTGTGCATGAAGTATGATTTTATATTGTCATCATTATACAGTTCGGGTTTTTGTTGGTTTGTTGTTTTTTTTTCCTGAGGAAAAAAAGAAACTTGACCCAGAAAATCTATCAAACCACATGAAAATCTTGTGGTTGTGTGTGGAGGTTTTGTTCCAAAGTGTAAGCATCTATTGTGTTCATTGACAAGCTTGTCTTGATCAGAAAGCTCAAAGGAATATGAGCTTTGTTTCCAGAAAATCTGAGGCAATTTATGTTTCTTTTTTTATTGAAGTAATGTGTAATTTGTGAGCCTGCATGGGTTAGGTGTGAAATCAGATGAACTTCAGCAGTTCCAGTTCCATTACACTGTGGCTAATGCCAAAGACACCCTGTGAAATGAAATTGCTGAATTTCACACAGCACATGTACTGAAGGAGAAAAGAAAAAGGACTTCACTTGACAGCCAGCAGAGAAAAGTCTGCATTGCTCTTGTTCTAGTGGCAAGAGAAGAAAGCATTTCTTTTCAAAGTGGTATTATATGGATATTAAATAAACCCCAACCATTTAATTCTGTGTTCTAAAGTGGCTTAGTCTCTTGCCTGTAAGATTCTGCCAATAAATTCCAACTGGATCAGATACAGCTTGCAAAATCTTTCACCCCTTTTGCTGTCACTCCAGAGGCTGATGCAGTATTTCCATTTATTTTTTGCTTTAATTAATTGTTTCAATTGCAGCAGGCTTAAGGTTATAAAGAATTTCAGCCAGAATGTAAACGTTTCCTAAAATGGCTTTCAGAGAACAAGCATCCAGTTAGAAGAAGTTAATATTTAAACATAAGGCTATGTCATGGTGATTATTTTGGGGTTTTGTTCTGTTTTGTCAACCTCCAAGTTATGTAAGTCAGCTGGATTTCAAGAGGATTGCTGACAATCCATCTCCTAGGTGTGTTTCTTTCCCTCTGGATGGTTGATGACACATTGGTATAGACAAATGAAGGCCAACAAGGATGTGGAGGGTTCAGGTTGCTCATCATGGCAATGAGTTGGAGAAGGGGCAGTGCAACAGGCAGCAAGCTTGTAGAGATTCAAGCAGTAGAATTCACTTGAGCTATGGCAGAAAAGAACATGCTCCTTGTACAAGTCTTCACATCCATGAAGCTCTGCTTCAGGAGAGGTGAACATTTGGAAAGCCAACAGGAAAGGAGCCTGTGCATGTGATGTGTGTCATTGTAAGTGTTGTTCTAGGCTTCTGCTGGCATCTCCTGTTACTTTGATATCTGACATACATAGGGATTGAAAGACAAGACACCGAGAAGTGCTCTCTTTCTCTGGTATAGGTTTGGTATATGGAGGTCATTCAAGCTGTAAAGCTTTAGGTTTTCACTTCTATTTGGGGTGTAAAATCTTAAGGTTGATAAATACTTTGGGATTCTTAGCTGTGGATATTTGGTATTTCACAGAACCATTAAGGTTGGAAGACACCTCTAATATCACCAAGTCCAACCATACCTAGCACTACCATGCCATTTGGTCATGGGCTTTTTTTGTGACCTAAATGATTTTGTGACTAACTTTCTGTTAGGGCCAAGCTGGAACTAAGCACATGAAGGGTGAACTTTCTGTTTATAGGGCATGGTTTTATTTCTATTGCAGGTGAATTCTGCACCTTTATGTCAATATTACTGTATTCTGTTCACTTTTAATTCATGTATTATGGTGGTAGTGTCTATTAAAAGCTGCCTGAGAGGAGCATGGAAGGGTCTTACTACCTAAAGTATCACCTAGCTGCTTGCTTGAAACAAGAGCACTGCACACTTGATAAATGGACTCATATTGCCTTTGCTGTGGTTTCTAGCAAACCTTATATCAAATTCCTGAAGGGAATGGAAACACATGCTCTGTCCCTTGTCAAGCATTCCTCTCAAGGAAGGATATCCAATAACTGTAGAAAAGCATGTGCAGAATTATTGTAAGCCTTCTGGGCCTGTTCCATCAAAGCTGTTAGTGTTCAAGCACCTTGTTTTCCAGATGGTAAATCTGCCCCAAACTCATATTTTGAAGGACAAGGCTAAACACAGAAGCTGAAGGAGCTATGGGTGTATCCAGGCAGGGCAAGTGTGAGTGAATCTCCCTACACATCCAAGGTTGGCTTAGGGCAAAAGTCTAAGCAGAATCCAAGATCAGAATTGTCTGATAGAGACAACTACCTGCACTGCTGCTAATCCATCTGGGCTGAGCTTCTGGAGTACAGAGGCTACCTAGAAAAAAAACAAATACATCTTTTGCCTCACAAAGTAACTAAAAATAAAACCCTGAAATACTAGGTTTGTATAGTAGAAGTTTTTGTTTATAAATTGTATTATTCATTCACTTGTTCTGCACAGGGGGAAGAAATATTGACTTTTCCTCTCTACAATCTTTCAACTTCATGTGGTAATCTTTTGTTTTGAATTTGGATGTTTTTAAAGGAGAGAAGAGGATACTCGGACAGTTTCACAATACTATATTTAATTTAGGATTAGCAGTAAAAAACATTAAATTCACACCTTTTCTGTCTTTCTACTTTCCCTGTCACCTCTTTACAAATTGTACTAAAGTGTAATTTGAAACATGTTTTATGCTATTAAGATTTGTAGGAATTTAAGGGTCATGAGATATTCCCTGATCTAGATGATGGTGATGAGAGAGGGATGTGTTTAACAAATGTGTCAACAACAAAAAAAGGCTCAGAATGCCCCAAAACCACACAACTGAATGTGTCATTTAGTTACAAAGTGAGACAGAGACATCTAGTATTGGTTTGTCTTTGTGTTTTCTGGGTTTGGTTTTTGTTCCCTAAGAAGTGTTTAACCTTTTAAGTTCCAGTGACTTTGAAATAACTAGTGGAAACCACTGAGAAGAACTCCATCTCTTTTGAGACACTGTTGGAAACATGGGACTCATATTCCCATCTCATTTGCCTGTTTCTTGAAAAGTTACTGTGAAGGTGAAAATTATTGTGGGTCTTTCTTTTAAAGAGAGTTAAAGGAGAAAATAATTAGTACATTTGGAAGAGAGGATGCATGAGGAAATCTGACCTGTCTGTCTCCAGCCCTCCTCTTGAGGGAGGTTGGATGAGTTAGGACTAATGATGCCTCTGCTAAGAACTATGCTCTTGCTTTGCCTATGAGACCAGCCCCACTGGGCATTATTGATCTAGACTTTTGTACTAGAAAAGCTGTGTTTTATTTGGAATAGACATCTAACTAGTGCATGAAGTAAACTTGGCTTTCATTTGTTTTTCTATTAGAATAAAATGACTGACTTTGCTGCTGCTGATCTGGAGAGCAGGGAGGGTAAATGCTCTGCACATGCCATCGCAGCAAAGCCTTTGCCAAGGGGAGCTGATTTTCACTCTAGTTGTTCTGGGTCTGATAAGCTAGTGCCCTGAGCTATTGATTCTTCCTACTATGTGTCACTTTTTGTTAGTCTCAGTTACAACAATTCTTTTTTTCCCCCCCCAAACTCAGTTTTATCCTCTTTGATCAGAAAACTTGTGTGGCTTGGCCCAGTTTCAGCAGACACCCACGGATCTGCTGTTGAGTCTCCTCCTGTCTCTTCAAGCTCACATTCTTCTAGTGCATGAAGGAGAATCATTTTTACCATCAATAGTGAAGAGAAGCAGCAGATTTAATCACACAAGTATCTTGTATTGGTTCTAAATAAAACTTTAATCATTAAGAAAGCAGCACTTTTCCTGTTTCTAAAACCACAGCAGCTCCTGGAAGGATCTTGGTGAAGGAATCTCACAGTATATTAGTACAAGCTTTGGTTCATTGTTTGGGTCTAATGTCATCATAATTCTGATTTTTAAGTGTCCAATAAGAGAAAATTATTAACATCAGGGGTTTTTTCTCCCACACTTGGAGGCTGAGTGTTTATAATCTTTAAGTTAGCAATGTTCAGTTGATAACTAATGGAATCAGGGTGAAATAATGGATATAATCATTATAGGCTCATGCTGCTTAAGTTGTATTTTTACATGTCCTTCAAACATTATGTGTAGAGGAGAAAATAATAGGCAAAAGTGTTTGGAAAATTTGAGAAGTTCAACATCTGAACTTTCCTCCAGATATCAGTGCATCTTTTAATTTTGGAAATCAGAAAAGTGTCTTTAGTTCTTCCCTTCACATGTTTTCCTACATGTTTGCTTCTGAAATGATCAGAAGCCAAGCAGAACTCTCTTTCTGCTGTACACCATGGCTCTGGTACCTTAGGAGTGGGGCATTTGATCTAATATTCTGCTTGTTAGGATGAGGGAATTACTTGTTTCTTTTAAGTGAAATTTCAGTGGACGTTTCTTTTTTTTATCTCTGATCTCAAAACTTTGCAACACTTCTTGCTCTAAATGCTGTGGAAAGAAGTTAACATTGCTTAACAATATGTATTAGTAGTTCTTCATCCTAAGTATTGGTTTTCAGACATATTTCTTGGCATCTTTGTGGAAATAGAGAAGTCTTTCTTTACTACTGTAAAGTACTTGGGAATGAAATTCATTATATTCAGTATTGAGACAATTGTAGGAGAGATGTCTAAAACCACAAATGGGAAACATATCTCTTTTGGATGGCCTCACTTATAAATGTTGGTAAGTCTTTAGTGCTCCTTAATGTCTCTAATGTCAACAGGATCCTGGTGAAATGCCTTCCCCCCTGAACTAAATATACCTGCAGCTGCAAATGCACATGATATATAACACCCCAGATCCCTTGGGACCATACCTTAGGGTCAGAAGGATTTGAATGTTATGAAGATTAGTTTGCTCTGAGCTTCTGTTTTGCTTTCAGCTGGAGTGTAGCTGCATATTAGAAAGAAAGAAGAAGCCTTTCCTATCAAACTGGTTTTTGATGACACTTGAGTCTTCTGCTTGAAGTTCATTTCTTTTTAGTGTTGGGAGTTGGTTTTCTGTTGCTGGGGGAAAAAAAGAGAAAATCTATCTCTAGCAGGAAAAAGATATGCTGTCTTTTTACCTCTGATGCTTTGCCATCTACAACTATTTTGTGACTGAACAGACTGTTTCTTGATACTGGGACTTGGCTCATTTTCCTGCAAGAGGAAGAAATATGATCTCTTTTTAGAAATAAAAAAAAAGAAAAGCAACCCCAAACTGTCACCAGAGGTAGAGAATTACTAAAGGTTTTAGTTCTGCAGCTGGTGCCTCTGGATTGCAGGCCTGCTGCTTCAGTTACACAGGAGATATATTACAGACTCATTTCATTACATCCTGAACATACAATTCATGTTGTGAAGTAGCTTTTTATTCAAGGATTAAGATGTTACCACTGCAAAGCACTGAAATGTTAGTATGTAGATGCTGAGTGGTCTGAAGGTGTTTGTGGCTGAGTCAGATCATGGATTCCAAGCAGACATTTGTTGGCACAGAGATGATTTCTGGTTTTCTCAGTGCTACAGACAGGATGATTTGGCCTGGCAGCTCAGTTCCTGACACACAGATGCCCACATGACAGAAGCCAGCAGCATCCTTAATATCAGTTGGCTGTCTTGTTAGTGTTCATAGCTGCAGGGCATGGAAAATCACCCAATGAAGACTATTTAGGACTAATCATCATTAATTTTCAGAGAGAAAAATGTTCTTGTGGCTAAAATACAGGACTTGAGGTTTAGGTTATCTCACTCTTGATCCAGAGTTCTGTTCCTTTGGGCAAATCCCATGCCTCTCTGTTTTTAGTCTCTAAGAAAGGAAAGTTGTTTGCTGAATTTGATGTGATCAGGTTGCTTTGTAAGTGGAGTTAAGGTGAGGTGGAACACATCTCTACATCTTCCTCCTCTCCAATACTGAACACCTCCATGGAAATGATGCCATAGGTAAGGTCAATTGCTACAGGAGCTTTTAGGATAGAAGAAACTATTGTAAACATATTACTTCAAGTAATTCAGAGATTACTTCAAGTGTTTACATCATTAAAAGGATATTAAGGTTGCTCTTTTGTAGTATTAACTTGCAGTTAATGTCCAAGCCTTTTATGTAACCTATGCAAAACCAACCCAAAAGCCAACAGCAAAAGCCTGCCAGCTGTTAGAGTGGCAGAAGTCAGAGATACAAAGCTTTGTGGATGCTTCCACCTCAATAGATAAAGTTTAACTGTGCTTCCTTCTGCAAGAACTTTCATCATGGTTGGCTTAGAAAAGGCTGTTTGGTTTTCAGGCCCTATATTCCTGGATATTTGGGGAGATGTATCAGTGTGAATACAGGGATTGCCCTCTCCTGCTCAGGAATCAATGACTACATGGGCTAAGCAGGAGATGGAAGCAAGACCATGGCTTCTTGATCACCATTCAGTATGGGGAGGGGAGGATATCTGTGCTATTTAGGCAGGTTAATGGAGGGGAAATAATCCTTTAGAAAGCTGCTTTTCCTGTTCCCTTTCTTCTTCCTATAGCTTCTCCTTAAAGCTTTTCTACTTGCCTTTACATTCCTTTGCCTATGTAAGTGTAGAGAAATGAAATAGCCTTAATGATATGTATTAAAAAAGCTGCTCTATAAATCCATTTGTTCACATTGATCTTCCACTCCCATAACTCAGCCTTAGACTACTCCAACTCTCAACTGCAGAGCAGCCAACTACTTCTGTCAGGCTCTGGCACTCTTTTTTTTTTTTTAACCAATCCTTCATTTATTTTATTTCATTCTGCACGCACTCTGAGCACAAGTTTGGAAGCTAATAAATTAATATTTGAGCCATTTAGCAGCCTGTTCCACTGCAGCCTTTATAGCTTTGTCCATACAAGACTCTGAAGGGCTTTATGTGGGGAATAAACAGCCTTTGCAGTGCAGGAGTTCAAAGCCTGGGTGCTCTGCTGCTTTCCTCAATGCAGTAAATTTGAGGAAAGATTGTAATCCCATTCATACTTTTGGCTTTTAGAATGTTTAACAACTTTTAGACACTACAAATCATGACATAAATGCAATGGGATAGCAGTGTACTGATAGTGTGGGCATTTTATTGTGCAACCAATTTATATGTCTGTGTAATTCTGCTATAAATACCCATCTGCCAAATATTCCTTCACTTAATGGAGCAGACAGAACGTCACCTTTATTAATTCATTTTGTGCTTATAACAATCATGTTTTAATGTGAGCTGATTGAAGTTGCATAGACTGTCCTCAAAGATTCATTGGGTCCTTTAAAAGCTTTTCATAGCAACATATATGCAACAGTATATTAAAAGTAAAGATTTTTGTGTAGGAATAAATCTAGCGTGCTAATAATAGCTTGAAAGAAAGCATTAAGATCACTTCTTAATTTAGAAGCTTGCTCAGTGCTGATGGAAACTCATAAAATAGATCACACAGGGGAGAATCCAGTATGCTTCTAATCAGCTAAATGCCTTCTAGTCCAGATAAATGGACTACCTAGATTCCCTCTGCTCTTGGCAAAGGTGCATGATGTAGAGTTACTGTCACTTGCCTGTACAAGACTTCAGTTTTCATTGAGTCTGCCTTCTGTCTTGGTTGGACTCAGTGATCTGAAAGGTCCTTTCCCCAACCATGAAGATTCTGTGATTTAGAAGTTTTGAGGCCAATTGCAAAGATGAAGTCACTGGAGATACAGGACTGGTGTGGAAGTGTCCAGCCATAGGCAGGCTCTGCAATGGAAAGATGGAGCACAGCTTCTAAGTGACTCTTGTGTTGTTGGGAAGAGTCCTGCTGAGCTTTTCTATGAGCAGCCCTTGATAGAATAAATCCAATTGAGCTTCTGACTTGAAACAACTATCCTGCTATATTCAACTAATCTAGCTTGGTTCTCAGATGTTTTGTGGTTTAGGCCAGAAATGTCTCAGTTGTGTTGAGCTGTAATGACCAAAAGAGGCTGAAGCCCAAACCTCATACTTTCTGAGCTCTTGTGTGCATTTGTTTTCTGCATGGCATCATGTTTCAGAGCCCTGGGCTAGTTACTTGGATATAGCTAACTACAAACTGAAATAGTTGCATGTATTGCTTGTAATAATCATCTGTGTGTTCCACTCAGTGTGTGCGTGGCTGTCCAATGCCAAAAGTCATCTCAAGAGACAAAACTTGCTTCTATGACAGCTAGAAATCTTCACCATATTTCCAGAGGGAAGTGGTGCATGGCATGGGAGCCATTTCCAGTTCATTTTTTGCCTTGAGGAATGATATTTGAGGCCACTAATATACCATTCCTTTCACAGTAACCTTTTGATATGAAGACATTCCTGTGGCTTTGTGTAGGGAGGTGTGTGTGTGTGTGGGAACAGTTTCACTCTGTGACTTCACCACTCTCGGCAGCTGTAGTCTCTGCAGTGTCCCAAGGTGTGTGGCAGCTCCTGTCATGCTTTCTGAACACAAAAAGTCACTCTTTCTATCTCTTTATCCACTGCTAAGAATCCAAACTGGCTCTGCAGCTTGGCAGCTGAGCAGACTCCTTCACACAATACACAGCTCTGGGAAACCTTAACAAACTTTTGCTAACCTTCCTTTGTGACCTTCACTCCCTGAAGCTAATATAAATGAAATACTGAGTTTAGTCACTCAGATGCTGATCCTGCAAGTGTAGATCAAGATTTGGGCTTTCTGTGTTAGAGCACAGACCTGTTGAACTGTCTGAGACAGCTTGTGTGTATTAACATATATGTATTTGTGTACAGGTTAGGGCTCTTGCTTGCTGCTGCTGAGCTAGCAGCTTGGGTCACATTGTAAATTCGAAGCCTGGGAATTGGTGAAGTCTCTGCCTGCTCAGAGAAGGTTATCAGGTCAAGTTCTTCCTCAGTAGTACTCAGCCACAGGTATTTGTGTCCATTCTGGCCAAGAATTTAATGAGCCTGGCACTTTCTATGCATTTTCTCCTCTGCTTTAGAGATGGTCTTCAGGTTATGCTGAAGGACAGAGGGAGAACAGCAGGAGGATCCTGGCATTGGACTAGCTCTGGTAGGGAATTTCAGGTTTTGGTCTTTTCTGATCCTTTCCATGAGTTCTTAAGGAAGATATGCCTCTTCTATTCCTCATCCATCATGCAATTATTTAAACTGTTGAAGCAGGTAGTTCTCCTGCTCCTATTTGTCCTGTGGTTTAGTTGGTTACTCCACTCCTCCATGCCTGAGAGCTCTGCCCTGCACATTGTGGATTGGAAGGCTGCTTGGATGAATAAACTGGGTTTAAAGTGCAAGGTTGGCTGATTGCACTGTGGCAAGCCAACTCAGGTGCAAACACTGCATAGCAAATCCTTAGCAGAAAGCAGCATAGTGCTTGGACAAGATTATGCAAATGTAAAGTCTGTGCTTTGCAAAATATCATTACAAAATTGACCCTAGATTTGGGGTAAAACTCTGAGAACCAGGGTGGATTTCAGAAGGTTGAGAAGCACATGTTGTTGAAGAATATTAAGTACTTGGAACAGCTGAGTGCTGCTGGGGATGGAGGTGAATTTTCTTGCCTTTTAAGTGAATTAAGCTCTGGAAAGATTTGGCATGGGAATTTTGAGGACAATGCATTCAGTTTTTAGTAAAACTATTATGTTAATCGTATATATCACAGAATCATGAAAGTTGGAAGAGACCTCTAAGCTCATCCAGTCCAAGCATCCCTAGCACTCCCATACCACTAACCCATGGCCCTAAGGAGAGCAGCTCAATGTTTCTTCAACCCCTGCAGGGATGGTGACTGCAGCACCTCCCTGGGCAGCCTGGGCCAAGACTGAACAACCCTTGCAGGGAAGAAATTCCTCCTTATATCTAATCTAAACCTCTCCTGCTGCAACTTAAAGCATATAACCTTTATATTGCTCAAAGCTCAAAAATAGCAGAGATGGTAAATGCATGACTGATGTGTGTCTGCCTCATCACAAATTTCACAGGGTCAAGTTTGGAAGGGTTGGAAAAGACTTGTTGAGATCATAAGGTCCAATCCCCCTGTTCAGGAAGGGTCAGGTGGAATACATTGTCTGTGACTGTGCCTAGTTGAGTGTTGAATATATCTCTGTTCCAGTGTTTACTCTTCCTTAGACAAACTAACAAACATTTTCTTGTGTTCACATGGAATTTCATGTGTCTTAATTTGCTCCTTGTCTCTCATCCTTTTGGAGTAAAAAGATTATGAATTCAAATGTAGAACACAGAGTTTTAGCAAGTGATCCACTCCTCTCAGGTGACCTTGCTTGTTTAAAGCAGGTAGAGCTCTTTCAGCGTTTGAGTCAAAGGCTTTTTAGGAGAAATCATCCTATTTTAAGAACAGCAGATCAAAAATTCAAGATAGAAATCTCTTCCTAATTCTTTCCCTGTCCTGATGTAAAACTTTGATTGCTTTGTGGGTTGGGTGGGGTTTTTTTGGCTTTATTTCTCTGTATTTAATAAAAGGATAATAAACCTTTTCTTCCCTTTGTGAACATCATCTGGATGTTCTTAGGTGAAAGATCCTATAGCAGTAAAACTGAAATACCTTTGGGCATCTTCCCTGCTTTTACATAATGCACAAATTTATGCTTACCAATAGCTTAAACTAAACATTTAATCCAGTCACTGAGTTACTGTATTTTCCCAAAAGTTTTATGTTTTTCTTTCTTAGTGGATTAATTGACTTGACACAATCCATCTCCTGCAGTGCTGGTGCTTAATGCTTCCAGTAAATATCTTCAGCCCTTCTCCTTTTAGGGGAAGCTGTTTTGTGCCTAGGAGATTCTGAATAAATGAGGTGATAAAGAGTCACTACAGATAAGATTTGCTTTTGTGCTTCTGTTTTGTCTGAGGAACTTCAGCTTCACTCGGGCCTCGTGGTGTGGAACCACAATTGTTAGCTCCTTTGAAGTGCCAAAGTTTTCCTAGTGTGTAAACTGAAGCAGAAGGATTTTTTTTCCCCCCTTTTTATTGAGAAATATTGAGTGTGAGTGTCATATTAATGAGATCTATCTGACTATGTAAATGTCAACAGTGCTGCCAGGGTATAAACACCTCACTTCAATCAATACATTGTAATTATAGAGGTCAGGAGGTCTCAGTTCTTCTTCTGGTCCTTAGAAAGACCCCACACATTCTCATTCTCTGCCAGAACAGGAGAAAATTCAGCTGTAAAGATTCAGACTTGTTAATATGTTCCTTCTTGCCTGCTCAGCAGGATATAAAAATGACAACAGAAATGTATTTCTTGCATTCTTGATCTAGATTTAAAGGGTGTATATCCATTTAAATAATGCCTGGCTCCTCTAGTCTACCACATATGAGTAATTTTTCACTATGTAGAGCATATGTCTGCACATCTTCTGCCTGCAAAAAGTCCTGTGGGTTTTTAATCCTTTCCTATTTTACCAGCTTGCTGCTGCCCCCAGTCCTAAGCAAGCAGAGGTCATCCAAAGGGACTCTGCAGAGTTTGTCTCCTGTCACAGTTGTGAGCCCTCACACTTTCCCCTCTCTGCTTCTCAGCTTTCACAGTTTACCTGTGAGATGCAGGATTTCTTAGACACAGAAATGTCAGAGTGACAGTTTGGCTTAGTGTCAAGGCGTTGTGGATTCTAGACTGGAGCTGTCAAGCAGACTCTATAGTCCACAAGGAGATGGAAGTATTATTCTTCTACTTAAGATGGCAGATCATAGAGATTTGCCTGTGTCTGCTTTCTCTTTGTTTCCAAACACATGCCTCAGCCGTGTGTAAATATTTGACACACAAGTACAGAGCATTCTGGATGGAATTGAACTCAACCTCAATTCCTGCCAAGGAAATTGGCCCCACTGAGAGCTCCTTATAATCTATCTTAATCCAAGATGGAAATGAAGCCCTTGTGAGGCATCTCACTGCTGCACTGGAAACACAAGTTGTACAAGGTCACACTTTTTGAGAGCAAGTGGCAAAGGAGGTGTCTGAAGGAGCTCCCATGGACACAGAGATCTTGGAGTAGATCAAGGTCAAGGCTCAAGCATGTGCTGGGAGATTTGCTCACATTGTTCACACCTTTCCATCTCCTGTGTTTTGTTGTTTTGTTTTTTTTTCTGGGGGAAATGAGTATTGGAATGGCTGCCTGTATCCTTCATAGGGTGCAACAGTATGGCTGCTGGTGAGCAGAGACAAGAGCTGAGGGTAAGCAAGCACAGAGGCACCATTTGTCTGTCTGGTCACTGGCCAGTGTCTCACCTTTTGTCCTAGTGGTTTTTTAGGGCTTTAGCTTCACAGAGTCACAGAATTGTCAGGGTTAGAAGGGATCTCAAAGCTCCTCTAGCTCCAACCCCTGTGCCTGCCCTGGGCAGGGACACCTGGCACTAGATCATTTGCTCCCAGCCCCAGCCAGCCTGGCCTGCAACACTGCCAGGGCTGGGGCTGCCACCACTTCTCTGGGCAACCTGGCACAGTGGCTCAGCACCCTCCTGGGGAACAACTTCTGCCTAATGTCTGATTTAAGAGGGTTTAGGCAGAGGCTGCTCCCTACAAAACCTCTCTAACATTCTTCTCACTCAGTAACACTCCTGTGAGTGGAATCCCCAGTGGTTCCTAGCCAAGTCTAGCTCTTTTTGAACTAATCACTGTTCCAAAATATCTCAGCCACTTGATCAACAAGATGCTAATCCATCAGCATGAGCCTTCTTGCTGTATCTTCCTGCATAATTACAGTTTCATTGCCATCATCATCATTGCCTTCCTCAGAGGAATATAAATTGATTGACAAGGGAGAAAAAAAAAAAGGAGTGATGATCAGGCATTTCAGTCTTGTAGGTGAAGTGGCTTTTCAGCCTCTGGAATAGCAGCATCTACTCCAACTGATGATTATGCTCTTGCTTTCTGTCCTCCTGGCTGTCTATTCTCTCTCTGTGTGCAGATTTGTATGTCTCAGAAGCCCTTGCACATATCTTCTCTTTATTACACTAGTTCTTGAGGGGAAAAAGTGCTTTGTTGCCCACTGAACTTGGTCAGTCTGTGAGGCTGCTGAACAGAGCAGGGTATTGAGGGAGAGGTGATGGAATTGTGAAGCAAGGAGATAGGTCTGTGACAGATAATGATGGCATATGTCTGCATCTTTTTATCCCATATCTCTCGTTTGGAAAATACTGCTTTTAATGTGGTTCCATGGAGGATTTTCTCCACGAGAAGAAAATAGCTGTCGGAGTGCTTGGAGGGGAGATGATGATACAATTGATTTGTGCCTGAGGAGAACTAATGGGCTTGGCTTCCTGCAGTTTATACCTTATTCTCTTACACTTCAGCACCATATTCCTGCTTTTCTGAGCTCTCCTGAAGTGTTAACTGGCTCATGGATTTCCTCCCACCTCTAACTGCCACTTCTTCCACACCATTCTCAAAGCTTTTCCTTTGTTCTGGCTGAATAGTAGCTAACAAACACTGTAATTAATTCCTATTAATTCACTGTTGATTGGTTGAAGAGAGAACTATTGAGCAGACATGGAAGCCTTTCCTGTGGCAAGGCACACTAATTTTGATATTATATCCCTGTCACTCTGCTAATTCCCTGTCCTTTTCCCTGCCCACCCATCCCTAATCAGGAATGTAATGGTCTGTGAAGCTGTGCTTTTGTCATATTGGTTATAATTGGTCAATCAGCTCCAAAGTTCCCAAGTATGACTGACACCCAACAGTGCCATGGGTGCTTCAACTGCCAATTTGCACTTCTCAGTGTGATTGTGTCAGCTGTCTTTTCTTAGAAAAGCAGGCAAAAAAAACCCACCTAAAATGCCCTTCCAACCACATCTAGAGACAGCTTCTGCTGAATAGATAAAGATATTTTTGTAGTAGCTCTAAAAACCTTTCCTCTGTTAGGTTGCAGGTCTGAGAGAGACATCAGGGCACAGATAGGTAGTCACTTGTGATATTATTATCCCATTAACAAGTTCACCATGGTCACAATTTGAATGCAGTTGCACTGTGAATGCATCCAAATGATTGAAAGAGCAGCCAAAATAATCACCCTGCTGCAATGTGACTGTCACACCTCGGGGTGAAGATCATGGGCAAAAGTAAAATAGGCTTCAGCTGAGCATGGGTAACTTTGTGTTAAGGAACAAACACTTATTGAGCTGCTCTTATTTAAGCTCTTGCCTTCTTGCAAACATATACCATGTGTGGAGTTCTGTCATTGTTGGTATGCACTAGCTTAAACATTTAATCTTCTTTCTTAATTGTTGATTGATTGCTGAAGGAGTCAGAATCAATACAAGGTACAGTGCTGCAAAAATCAGCCTTGACTTGGGAGCTTAATTATGGATTTGTCTGGATAGTCAAAGGTTTTCCTGTGCCCAATACTTCAGCAAAATAATGAGTTTTAATTTCTGTTATCTTTATTTGCATAAGGCCACACGTTTAGGTGCTTACTCCAAACCCTGTAAGGGCTTTCCAGGTCCCAGCTCCTCCTGGATGACAGTCTGTCTTGCAGCATTTCTTCCTACTGGTTAAGGTGAAAGCCAGCTCTTGATCTTCTGTATCCTAATGGTTCTCTCTGCCTGAGCCTTACCATGTTCTTGCCACTCTGCTTCATGCAACCTTCAGGTCCTTTCTTTCAAATGCAGTGCTTGAACTGTCTTTCTGTGCCCAGTTTATGACACTGTCTCTCTTTCAGAAAGGCACTGGCAGAGAGAACTAGGTGTGGGTGATTATCCCCTTAGTCTTCCATAGAAGGCTGGGAGCTCTTAGAGGAAGCATGGTGTAGATAGCTATGAGTATTTGGATGAATGTATAATGCCTGTTTTAAAGCCTAGAGTGGAAGGGAAAGATGTTTAGCTACTGACAATAGTAACAGAGGGAAGAAGAGGGCTTGCTGGGGGGGATGTCATCCAGGATCCTCTTCATTAGGGAGCCTATGGATATCAGCAGCTGAGGGTACCTGACAGCTTGGGATTTTCATGATGGTATAGAACAAACATAGAGCTTAAAGGAATCTTGTTATAGCCATAATTGAAAGTGTCTGAAAAGAAATATCTTTAATTCTTCCATACATTTCATTGTAAACAAGCTAACAGAAAATCATGGGTTGGAGTGACTAAGCTCTTCCAAAACCATTACTTAAAATCTTTTTTTTCCAGTGCCTCACCACCCTTGTAAAATTTTTTTTCCTTATATCCAGTCTAAATTTCCTCTCCTTTAATTTAAAGCCATTACCCCTTCTCCTAGCACAACAAGCCTTCCTAAAAAGACCTTTCTGACAGGCTCCCTTGAAATACTGCTGGGCTGCACTAAGCTCTCCCTGGAGCCTTCTCTCCTCCCAACTCTCTGAGCCTTTCCTTGTAGGAGAGGTGCCTCAAGCCTCTACATCTCCTCAACTCTCAGACAGTGGCTTGGCAACTCCATCAGGCAATTCCCTCAGGACTCTGGCCTCTTCAACTTAGGTATGTTCAGGTTCCTAAGGTGGTCATGAACCAGATCTTCACTCACAGTGGGAGGGGCTTTGCCCCCCTGGTTCCCATCTTGAGGTCCATCAACCCAGGAGGTGTGAGGAGATGAGTTACCAGGGAACACTGAGGTAAAAAAGTTCTTGAGCACCTCATCCTTCTCCTCATCAGTGGTTAGCAACTCCCCAGGCTTGCTCATCAGAGGGAGTGCACTTTCCTTGACTTTCAAATACTCTGAGTTGATCATTCAAGCTAATGTAAGACAAAGTATTTGCAAGATACTCAGGTAAGCCTGAGAACACTACCCCAAATTGTGAGGCTTGAAGTATTTTCAAGATGTCTTATGCAAAATTCATCCAAATCATGATGATTCTTCTTCTTTGCCATATTCTTTCATACCTTCCCAATCATTATCTCTCTTTCCCTTCCACAACAAGCCTAAGTAAATGAAGTACTGTATTTATGCAGTTACAACTCTGCAAACACAGGGTAGTATTTACAACACTAAAGCCATGTCACTTTTCAGTCATAACTTCATCCTTTGACATTCCTTTTCATGTTGAAATAATCACAGGAATAAATGATTTCATTTAGATGTCTCTTGCAGTATCTGCATATGAAATGGCTTTTAAATGACAGGGAGCTCTGTTCTAATGAAGGGGTAGGCTTGCACATTCTTCCTCCAGGGACTAGCTCTCAGCTAGCTGCTAGCATGCCTTTATTTGCATAGCAATACCTGGGAGGGGAGCTGTTGGCATCAGGGCTGCTGCACCCCACATTTCCCAGGCCCATTTCTATCTTCAAGTGAGAGGACTTGATGAAAGAGCTCTGATTACTCCCTGAAAACAAAAATCTCCTGAGGTGGCATTCTAGACAACTCCTTTTGAGCAGCTAGACAGGTTTGATGAAGCAGTTGAAATGAAAAAGCCACTTACTCTGTTCTCATTGGAGAACCAAGAGACACCCAATTCTTCTGGAGTAGATTCGATTGAGATTCCCTTAGCAAAAGGGATGAGTTTGTTAAAATAGCTTTCAATTGAGGAAGATAAAATACTTGCTCAATAGAATCTAAGCAACTTTCCATTAAAAGAAGAGCAAAAATGGAAATTTCTTCTTTGTTTTACAATTTGCCTAGCTTTGCAGTGTTATCCCAAGTTAATATTCTTTGTGGTTATAAAGAGTGTGAAGCTGTTGGAGGCAGCACAGTTCATGGTCACTGCTGTCCCTGTGTCACTACAGAAAGAGGAGACTTTTCCTGTTAATATTGATGTCACAAATTGGTGACCATGCCAGAAATCTATTTGTTCCCATGGTAGCTAATTATTCAACCTAGAAATGGGGGAGGAGAAGCAGCAGATTTTGGTAACACAATGGAAAAAGAAAAGTGATGATACAAGTTACAAAAGTGATGATAAAAATCTGCGAAACTTTCCTGATTTTCTTGTTTTGTTTACTTCAAATGATTCAAGAGCTCAGTGCTTTAAATTATTTTAGAACATCTAAATATGATATAGAGATTTTTTTTATTGGTGTTTATGCAAACATAATCTGCTAATAGCTCTTTGTTCTTTTAATAATTGTCACAAACTGTCCTCTTCCAGTCTGTGTCTTCTCCCAGTGACACATCTGCATGCTCTTTGGGAAGACTGGGAAGTCTCCTTTTGCCTCTGTTGCTCTGATGTGTGCCATGAAGAGCAAACACATCTACCACCATCTCAGTTCTCTCCAGCATCTTGAGTTTTCTTGCTGTCTTGATGCTGTTTCCTTTTCTCTTTGAACCTTGCAGGCTTTCTCAGAGGATCCTTTCTGTCCCTGTGCTATTTCTGAGCTCTGTAACCCATTTTCTCACCCACATTCCCAAGTATTTGTACAGCCTCGGTGATAGCCACTTGTTTGAGAACTTATTGTAATTCCTTCAAGCTTCAAAGAAGTCCAATACAAAAGTCCTGCTTTGTCTCTGAGATGACTGCAACCATCAAGAGTTCCTTTCCCTAGTGACTCAGCTGAGCATTTGTTGGCAGAGATCTTTTGAACCACCTCTGTGCCACAGATGCTTCCTTTGTGAGATGAGAAGCTCACCTGGACACTTCTCTGGCTTAGGTGTAGTGATCAGTGAAGGGGTGGTTTCCTCTAAAGTGCTGCTGAACTTTGGGCAATATTTCTCTTCTGTACAGGATGGGGCTGTATGTAAACTCTGAAGAGCAACTGTGGATGTCACAGTGTGAGAGCACAGAGCTGAGCTCAGCCTGGAAGAAAGAAGTCCTACTTATCTGATGATCCTGTTCTCTGAGACCTTAGATTTTTAAATCCTAGAATTGTCAGGGTTGGAAGGGATCTCAAAGCTCCTCTAGCTCCAACCCCTGTGCCTGCCATGGCCAGGGACACCTGGCACTAGATCATTTGCTGCCAGCCCCAGCCAGCCTGGCCTGCAACACTGCCAGGGCTGGGGCTGCCACCACCTCTCTGGGCAACCTGGCACAGTGGCTCAGCACCCTCCTGGGCAACAACTTCTGCCTAACAGCCAACCTAAATCTGCCCTCCTCTAGTTTGGATCCATTCCCCTAGTCCTAGCACTGCCTGACATCCTAACAAGTCCTTCCCCAGCTCTCTTGTAGCCCCTGCAGATGCTGGAAGGCCACAAGAAGGTCTCCTGGGAGCCTTCTCCTCTCCAGCCTGAATAATCCCAACTCTCTCAGCTTGGCCTCAGAGGAGAGGTGCTCCAGCAAATTTTTCCCTGCCTGAATCAGAAGAGAACTGCAAGTGCCAGTGGATGTGGTCCCTTTCATATCTCCTGTGTTTGAGTAGAAGGAAAGGTGAAAAATCTATCTTGTATCCATACAAAAGTTGGAATTCACATATGTTAGGGAAGGAGTTTACCTAGATGAGAATTTACATCCAGGCAGTGTCTGGGAACAGGAGTTACTGATATCAGGAGTATTAGTTTTTAGATGCAGGCAGTCATAGGAGAAGTTGTTTTCAATCAGAATTCTGTTCTCTATTATTCATGAAAAACTGCCTGGATTTATCTGTGATCTGCTGCACACAGTGAGAAATATTCTCCATAGGTTTGTTTATCCATTTTTTTAAGTGTGATGCATAAAAACTTATAGCAAGGCTTCAGTACATCAAAAGATGTCAATAGATGAACCAGGTGAATTCTATAGTACAATAAAAATAGATAAAATTCAATATAGATCAAAGAAATGTCACAAGTCCTTGCTACATTGCAGAAGTAAACATTACTTAAAAATTTATACAAATCCATCAAAATTATTTCAGAGGATAATTTGGGAGAGAAGTTGATATAATCTGCATTTGATTTTTAGGTAATTTTGTTGAAGAATAGAAGTGATTTTTATTGAGGGAGCTCATATTTCTAGAAATGTGACCTGTCTGCGACAGAAAAATCTATTGCAACCACAAAATTAAAAGGAAACAAAAGATGCAGGAGGAAAAATTGCTTTAACAACTTTTTCTTGATTTTGAGATTGTTTGGGTATCATTTTAGTTATGGATGATTTTTATTCTTTATTGTTATTTTACATGCTCTGTTTCCTTTTTTCTGGAAGGTTACCTGTGGATATTTAAACATTAGATTTATAAACCAGGTTCTAGGAAACAAGAGACTAAACTTTATGGATGATGTAAAGGTCCTTTTTCTGGACTCGATGACCTTCAAGGTCTCTTCCAGCTGTAACTGTTCTATGATTTATATTAATATCCATGCATACTCAAACATTTCCTTGGGATGCTGTTGCTCAGCAAGCAAATTAGGTGCTAGATTGAGTGGCTTCCGTGTGGTATTTTCCATGTGGTATTTTCCATGTGGTATTTTCCATGTGGTATTTTCCATGTGGTATTTTCCATGTGGTATTTTCCATGTGGTATTTTCCATGTGGTATTTTCCATGTGGTATTTTCCATGTGGTATTTTCCATGTGGTATTTTCCATGTGGTATTTTCCATGTGGTATTTTCCATGTGGTATTTTCCATGTGGTATTTTCCATGTGGTATTTTCCATGTGGTATTTTCCATGTGGTATTTTCCATGTGGTATTTTCCATGTGGTATTTTCCATGTGGTATTTTCCATGTGGTATTTTCCATGTGGTATTTTCCATGTGGTATTTTCCATGTGGTATTTTCCATGTGGTATTTTCCATGTGGTATTTTCCATGTGGTATTTTCCATGTGGTATTTTCCATGTGGTATTTTCCATGTGGTATTTTCCATGTGGTATTTTCCATGTGGTATTTTCCATGTGGTATTTTCCATGTGGTATTTTCCATGTGGTATTTTCCATGTGGTATTTTCCATGTGGTATTTTCCATGTGGTATTTTCCATGTGGTATTTTCCATGTGGTATTTTCCATGTGGTATTTTCCATGTGGTATTTTCCATGTGGTATTTTCCATGTGCAGTTTCCTGTGGCCATTAAATGGAGGAAGGAATTTGTTAGCAGTTTCTGACAAGCTCCCTGCTCGAGGGGTGATACAGAGACTGATGGAAGAAACCTTCTGGGTTCATTCTGGAGTCTGTATAGTGTCAGGCAGACAGGATTATAGCAACACAGAGGGGCTAAGGATGTGTCAGGGCAGTATATTTGGGGTTCTTCTGCCTGTTATCTCACAGGTGGGTCAGGAAAAGGGCTCTGGCAGCACACGAGGTGGAGGAGTCAGCACATGAGTCTCAGATGCATTGCTAAATGATACAAGAGCAGACAATATGTTGTCCTGGAAGGAAACTGTCTGGGAGTGAGCAGTGGCCTAGTGTCTTATCTAAAGAAAACACACCTCAATAACTTTAATTGTAACAAGAAACAGGGTTTTCCCTAAGTATTTTGAAGAACATAGAGAGAATCAGGGGTATTTTACTCTCCGTGTTTAAACTTGTCTTTAGAGAGAGAGAGAAGGATAAAGAATGCCTTGTTCATTTTAAGTGATTCCATAAATACTGCTATCAATTTTTGCATAGTTATAATATTTCTTTGTTTTTCCCTGATTCTGCTAATCTGGCATGTGTTGTCAGAAGAGGAGACTTAGAGACTTATTTGTCTCTACAACTCCCTGCAAGGAGGTTGCAGTGAGATGGGGTAGGTCTCTTCTCCAGGGTTAACTGTCAGAGGATGAGAGGAAATGGCTTCAAGTTGCAGCAGGGGAGGTTTAGATTGGATATAAGGAGAAATTTCTTCCCTGCAAGGGTTGTTAGGTGTTGGAATAAGCTGCCCAGGGAGGTGCTGGAGTCACCATCCCTGCAGGGGTTGAAGAAACATTGAGCTGCTCTCCTTAGGGCCATGGGTTAGTGGTGTGGGAGTGCTAGGGATGCTTGGACTTGCTGAGCTTAGAGGTCTCTTCCAACCTTCATGATTGTGTGATTGTCTGCTTTTCAGTACTGGATTTGTTGTTGCTTATGAATCTGTGAAATGCACATGTTCTCTGGAAAAAAGGGTCCTAGGGTATTCAGTCAGCACTGTCTGCATGTTTTAAAGGTCTGCTCTTTTACCAGATTTTTTTCTAATGCATATCAGAATTGTCCAGGCTGTGATATATGGCAGCATTAAACTGAAAGTTTTTGGTCAGTTCTTGGTTTTTGTTTGGCCATTTAACTGTGCTTTAAGAGTCCTTTCCTCCCTGCTGATGAGAAGCATCAGTGTGCTCCTTCATGCTTGCATAGACTTTGTCATCAAAGCACTCTCCTGCCTTTTATTCTATCACTTCAGCTCTCTCTGACGTTTGCCTTTTCTCTTTGTCTCCAGTGAAAGTATGGCTGGTGGCTAATGTCCCTTAAATCCCAGAAGTACACATGACTGATGATAAAAAAGCAAATTCTTAGATATTTTTACCTCCCTGAGCCCAGATCTCTCTGAGAAAAGAGAGGCAAGAGAAGGCAGCAGGGTCAGCAGACTCATGAGCACCAAGTAGTTAGAGGGTGAGGAAGGAAAAAAAGCTATTTTTGTGGTGTGGGCTGCTGACCACACTTTTACTGGGCTGAGAAATCCTAGGCAGAGGTTTAAATAAGCTTTTGTTTTTCAAAAAGTCAATGGCTGTGAAGGGGACTGAAATTGGAAATCGACTAAGCCATTGACTCCTGCTAGAGAAGGGAAGGCAGCAGCATGAAGGATTCTCTGCAAAGCAGGGAGAGAACTGAGAGGAACTAGAGGAAAAGAATTGCAGAATGAAACTGCTTACTTCCCTCCTTTTGGAGATCTGAAAGAGTCTTCCTGGAGGTTTCCTTCCTGCCAAGTGTGCAGCTGTTTTCTGGCAGGCTACTCAGTACTTTGAAGCAAAGCAGAAATCTATGGGCAACGAAAGGGTTGAAACTTGTGGCAGATCCACTGAAACCACTCTTATTTTTGGGTAGTCTGTCATCATTTTTGCAAGCAACCAGGACCTTTCTATGGGAAGATCAGCCTCAGTAATCCTCTATCCTTCTGGACAATGATGCAATATTATCACTGCACTGGTCATGAAAATAGGATAGGAAAATTTGCAGACTGGCTTAGGACTGTTCAGGCTGCTCTTGCATTCCAGCAGTGGTTTGCAAATCACTGACTGAGAGGGCCTGTTTGCAAAGGCCTGGAGGGAAAGGACAAGGGGCAATGGTTTTAAATTGAAGAGGAGTAGATTTAAACTGGACATTAGAAAGAAGTTCCTCCCCACAAGGGTGGTGGAACACTGGCCCAGGTTGCCCAGGGAGGTGGTTGAGTTCCCATCCCTGGAGGCATTGCAGGTGAGGCTTGCCAGGGCTCTGGGCAAGCTGATGTAGTTGGGGATGTCCCTGCCCAGTGCAGGGGGTTGGATTAGATGAGCTCCAGAGGTCCCTTCCAACCCAAACCATTCTAGGATTCTATGAAGCATCATCAGGAGAAGAGGAAATTCCCAGTTCTGTACCCTCTGAAGAGGGACAATGAGAAATACTGGAGTTTATGTGGCTTCCCAGTAAGTCTGCAGAAGCAGCAGCAACCTTCCTGCCATGAGCAGACATCTGTGGTGTAGGATTTTTCTTCTCTCAATTGAAAGGGCAGCATCAGAGCAATCTGTTGTTTGTATAGAGAAGAGTGATGGGTAAAGAAAGAAAATACACCCGGGGGAAGAGCTCCTCTGCTTGAAAGAGAAGCACAGGGAAACATTTGCACAGCACAAAAGCAGAGGAAAAGCAGGAGGTAGTGGGTAGGTCTGCAGTATAGAACATGGAGCATCTTCTTCACGGGGAAGAGATCCATTTATACAGTCCTACATCTCTGAAAGCCACTGAAGGATTAGCTCTGACAGAAGACTTGACAGTGTTCTGAGCTATCAATATGGTTCTGAGGTGATGGGAATACCTTTTCCCTGTCAATCTGAGCTTAGAGGTCCAGGCCAGGTATAAATCAAGCAGCTGTTACGTGTTTCAGATTGATGAGGAGAGGATATGTGAAGGTTATTTGCCTCTAGACCAGTTATATTTACAATAGTTGAGATAATAGTGATCTGGCTAGAATGTTTAGCTCCTGGTAGCCTGCCAGTGAAGTCTAATATTATCTATGTACCTATTTTAATACAATTCCCCATGATATTTCCAGAAGATATCCTCCTTACTTTGAATATTATTGAAGTCATAATGGGTGAATAAAAGATTTTAAAAGAAAATCTTAGCTTATTATTGCTTGAAAACAAATTAAACTAAATCTTCTGAACGCTAAGAAAATGTTACTGTTTGAAATCTGCCTGTGAAAGTGCTTTGAGGCAGTGCTGAATGATCCATTTCTGTTGCAATTATGGCAAGGGATTGATAACAAGAAGTAAAAGAATAAATATTAATTGATAAAAGCTTATTAGAAAGGGAAGCAATCCATGTCAAACAGCTAACAAGTGGTTCAGATGTGTTTAACTCTGTTTGTAGCTAATTCTTACAGGGCTTTACGCTACCTCTGCTATGAACTGCTGAGGTATTACCCAGATTCCCATTATTTTTTTGCAGTCTTTAGCTTTCTGTTGGCTGAATTGTTTCCATGTAGCATAAAAGAGTAAGTTACTGGAAGGTGTCCACTTTGCCATTTCTGCCCATCCCTATAGAAAGTGAGCAAACACTCTAAATCCTCTTTCAAAGCAAGTGTAACATCTGAGTCAAAATCAAATCTGCTCAATTATATGCAATTTCCTTAGTGCATTTTTCTGTCTAATAGAAACAATATCTCAGGCACCATCATTGTTGCTGGCTGGTTTTTCCTGAGCTGTTAAATTGTCAGTTATTTCTAGCAGGTTTAAATTATATCAGAAACATTTCCTGTGTGCCTTCTTGAATCATGTTTAAAGGGGCAAGTTTGGATGTTTAAAGATGATTATCAAAATGAAACCACAAATTCAAATGACATTTCTTAGATTCCTTAGACTTTTCTCCCCCCTCTTTTTAGATTAAAAAGTACTGGTTTAGATAGAGATATGAATCTATTCATTTTCCTAAGTTATGTTTACTTCACATTTTTCAAGCCTATCATCACTTCTCCCTAAGGCTAATATCCCCAAAGAAGTCTGTAGATATAAGAACACAGAATCATGAAGGTTGGAAGAGACCTCTAAGCTCATCAAGCCCAACCATCCCTAGCACTCCCACACCACTAACCCATGGCCCTAAGGAGAACATCTCAATGTTTCCTAAACCCCTGCAGGGATGGTGACTCCAGCACCTCCCTGGGCAGCCTGGGCCAGGACTGCTACCAAATTGGATGAGCTGAGGGATTTCCTCTTTAAAACACCTTGTCTTTGTAACCAGGGCAGGACAATCCACATTCTGAAAAGATGCACCTGCCTACAAGGTCAAAGTCCAGATCTTTAATCATTGTCTTAGAACTAGTTTCATTTCAGATAAGTCCCTGATTATGTGTTGTGTTCTCCAAAGCTTAGATCTGCCTCAGAATCATGCACTGAAATGCTTTAGAGCTGCAGAGGTTAACATCAACATGAGGAGCACAACTCTCTTACTTGTCAGCTTCTGTCATGCTTGGATCAGGAGGTCCCAGAAGTGCTTGAGGGATTCTGGTTCAATTCCTTTTTGCTTTTGTTTCTCTTCTTCAGTGAGGACAGAGCTTGTATATCCTTATTGGGACTCCCTGGACAATAACTAGGAGGGCAAAACTCCCTGAAGTGCATGCACATCAGATGCAGGGCACAGCAGACACACACAGTGCTCGTGCACTTAGCTTTACATACACCTTTGTGACTTCTGGCCTGGGGCTTCCAAGTGTTTGACTTTTTCTTTGGAAACTACTATTTGCTTAATGTCTGGAAAATCCAGGAAAATGAAGACTTATTTCCTACCAAATAGAACAGAACAAAACTTCTGGTTAGAAAATGGAGAATCTGAACATACAATAGGCTGAGATGAAGAAGTGTGATTCAGAGCTCTCTTTAGGCAGGTTTTTTTAGACATTGAAGAACAATAAGGGATTAAAGAGTGTTCTTGTCCTTTTAGTGAGTGTCAAAGCATAGCACCAAGGCACTCACGACTAGCAGTGATAGAACTGATAATGAGATCACTCAAAGGATATTGTAGTTATGACAGTGATGAACATAGTGCAAATTGCCCATTGTCTGGCAGAGCAGCCACAGCACAACAATCTTCAGGTTGTACTTGGGTAACAACCTCTACAAAGCCTTGTTTGCATTGGCCTCTGGAGAAGAGAGACTCCATTTCACAATGCACTACTGACACTGACATCCCTGCCTACAAATGACTTCAGTGCTTTTTGTCCTTGGGCTGCAGCCTACAGAAGAGACAAAGCAGAGAGATTCATGTGGTGGGCTGACCTTGGCTGGACTTGTAGGAAATGAGGGGTTGTAGACCCTGCAGAGTGCAGTTATTTTCTGTCTTTACTGTTATCCAGCCCCAGGTAAGATTCTGGTGTGATTGCTGTGAATGTTTCTGGTGACCTTACAACAAGCCAGAGTAGGTGGAATTTTGAGTTCTAAGGGCCACCATACCTATGTGAAAGCTTCCATTTGCTATCTGAAATGACTTCTCCTAGTAGTAGCCATCTCTGTGGCCTCCATCAGGGCCAGCTTCTCTTTACCAACACTAAGAAAATGTCTTCACTATTTAACTCCAAGTTAGAGTCTTTTGGAACATCCTTTTTGTTGCAATGAGGTTTGGTTTCTAGCTTCTAAAAATAGATCTGATCAGGATGCTTAAAAAGAAAAGTCTGAGGTGAGATTCTTCTACCCTTAACAGTGTGAGAGCTTGAAAAAAAACCAAATGTAATGTGCAAATATTGTATTGCTGGTTCCTTTCCCATAATCTGTGCAAATTACAGGCAAATAAAATCAGTGGAAAACAAGCAATAGGACAGAAAATGATCCAGACAGGTGCTATCTTGCTCCTATCAGGAGATGAAACACAATGAAATGTATCTGAACAGGCTTGCCTGTTGTTGTGTGACTCTAGCTGTTCCAGCTTGGATGTGAGTCAGGAAGGAATCTCAGATGATAGCAAAAGTTGTTCCTTGAAAACATTTCAAGTGGATTTCATTTCAGTGCACATCAGCAGGGCCAGGTGGATGCAGCTGGATGACTTCCTCCAGCTGATCTGAAATGGTGTTCCCAGCTAGTAGTAGTAGTTTAGTCTGCTGTCCTCATCAGTGAGGAGTAACTAGAGGATGAAATGCTTTCAGGTCTCTTTTGCTGAAGGAGAAGGTTTGCATCCTGTCAGCTCTATTGCTCTTGTTTGTTGTTACAGAGCAGTTAGTGTGCTGTTCTTTCTGTAATGGATGTGGCTTGCTCTTACTCTCCTGGAATACAGGATATTCCTAGGAAAATAGGTCTTGTCCACATCTGTAAAAGCTTGTTCTGAGCCCCAAGGCTGTTTTATTTACAGAAGTGCCTTGCTGTTAGATGCAAAGGTATGAGAATATCTAGTGGGTTTCTGTTATCTCTGCTGTAGTAACATGCTGGTGTCAACAGAGCAGATGGCTCTTGGCTCTGTCTTTTCTTTAAGAATACCACTCTCTACAGGAAAAACTTGAACCACCATTTACCTTGCCTATTTCTGTGCACGTGAACTGTATTTTGCAGAGAATAATTGAGCAACTGTGGAGAAGAATGGTTATTGTATTATAACTGGAGAATTCTGAATGGAAGTTGTGGCTTGGGTGAGAGATTGGGCAGGGGTTGTTTTGGGCTGGGTTAGTAGAATTAACCTGCAATAAAACACTGGAAAAATAACTCAGCAAAGAAAAGAACTCAGGATTGACATCTCACCTAGCTGCACAACTGTCCATCAGAGGGAGATAACATACTTAATACTGGTTTTATCTAATTTTTTGTTGTTCTGCCTTTTGGCACCTACAAACTCTGACCTTTTGGTCAATGGCATAACCTAGAACATGCTTACTTACAGAACTAGAGCCTATAATCCTATGATATTAATCTGCTGTCAAAACCTGCTTGCTGAATTAGAAGAGGAATGTGGGCAATTATTATGGATGCAGTCTTTCATTCTTTTGCAGATGATAGCATTCTTTAAAAGGCAGAAAGATAACTCTTGTTTGTCCTGTCCTGCCTTTAGGGGTCAGATGAAGCTCCTTGGCACTAGATTGCTCCTACTTATTGATATATTCCATAAGAAATAAAATCCTGGTGTGCAATTTGGGGCAAGAAGAAAACAGAAGTGAGAATGCAGGGTTAACAGGGAGAGGATGAGAGGAAATGGCCTCAAGTTGCAGCACGAGAGGTTTAGATTGGCTATAAGGAGGAATGTCTTTGCTGGAAGGGTTGTTAAGTTTTGTCCCAGGCTGCCCAGGGAGGTGCTGGAGTCACCATCCCTGCAGGGGTTTAGGAAACATTGAGCTGCTCTCCTTAGGGCCATGGGTTAGTGGTGTGGCAGTGCTAGGGATGCTTGGACTGGATGAGCTTAGAGGTCTCTTCCAACCTTTGTGATTCTATGATTCTGTAATGTAGGAAACCTACAGTACAGCAGGGGCTGGGACTTCTGGGGAAGCACATGAAACATTTTTACCTAAAGGTGTAAAGGAGCATGTGTTAGAGTTTCCTGCAGCCTAGGAAGCCCTGAAGAATAGCTTGATTGAGAGCAAGCCTGAGAGGAAGTGAAAACCCTGCAAGGATGCAATAGGAAGATGTTTGTTTACAA
Source organism: Bucco capensis (assembly GCA_013396975.1). Taxonomy (NCBI): domain Eukaryota; kingdom Metazoa; phylum Chordata; class Aves; order Piciformes; family Bucconidae; genus Bucco; species Bucco capensis. Next base: position 908,494 of record VWZO01002559.1, on the reverse strand, counting down.
ATCTCCTTTATTTCTGATCTCTCTCAGTCATTCTCAATTCTTTCTCTACCAAAAAAATCACTTGTTCTGTTGTGTGTTTTCAAAAAAAAAACCCTGGCATTTGAGCTTAAAAGCTGTTCTGATCTTCTTAGATGTGCTTGTTTGGAAGAAAAGGCCCAGACAGATTTTTGTCAAAGCTGCGACCAATTTGAGCTCCTGTCATTGTAATAGGTGCTGACTTGTTTATGTACTCTCCCAGGGAATATTTCTAGTTTAAATGCCATGTTTTGTTTGCTGATCTTTTTTCTGGAATTATGGGACTCAAGGAAAATTGTGGGTTTGGATGTGCATTTGTATTTTCAAATGCATGAGGCATGAAGCAAAATGAATGGCTGTTTTCTACATTGGGTGTTTTCTTCTCAACTGAGCCAATCCCACTGAAAATTTTGACCATTTTTCCTAGTGTGAACTTATATTCAAGCAGAAATTTGTATGTTTGGGAATGCAAATGAGTATTTTGAGCTTTTGTGAGGTGTTTGTCTAGAGTTCAATGTTGGTATGTGAAGGAAGGAAGGGCATATAGTGTTTGTAAACACAGAATCAGAATCATTATGGTTGGAAGAGACCTCTGAGATCATCAAGTCCAATCCTAAACATCTCTTTGGCTAGTAGAATTCTTCATTACACTAAGAAAAATTTTAGTTAATATGAAAGGGGCTCTGTGTGAAGTTTTATTTTCCCCTCAGAAAAATTGCTACTTGTTCTAAAGGATGAGTTAGTCATAGGGAAATGCTTGTCTCAGCAACAGAACAAGGAAGTGTTAGCATAATGTATTTGCTCCTAATGTATTTGCCTGTCTATTTCCTTTTGGTCTGGAATGTAATAGTCCAGGATTAAAAATTCCCTGTTTAGCATTGTTCAGTGAATGATGGGTAGATATTTAACACTGAAATAGCAAGAAGAAACAAAAAAGCAAACAAGCAAAAAACCAAATAGAGCCCAGGAGTTTTTGTGACCATCCCTGGAGGGGTTGAAGAAACATTGAGCTGCTCTCCTTAGGGCCATGGGTTAGTGGTATGGCAGTGCTAGGGATGGTTGAGCTTAGAGGTCTCTTCCAGCCTTTGTGATTCTGTGGCACTGTTGTGAATGCCTTTCTCACTTGCTCTGTATCAAGGGGCCCTGCAGTCTGTAGGTCTCCCTTACTCCACTGTGAATACTGCCTTGAAAGCTCACGTTTGCACAGAACTTTTTATATCACTTTCTTCTTGGTATGTCTAAGCAGTAAACTCTGAATTATATTAGCTAATTCTTTTCTCAAAGATCACCTCCAGATTCAAACCTCTGAAGGCCTGTCCCATTTCTACAAGAGAGCCAACCCTCCAAGGGGAGTGTATTGCTGAACTTGTCTTTGGTTGCATTTACTGACAACACCCTCAACATTGTCAGCTCTCTCCTGTTCTCGTAGCTAGTCTCCAGCAGTGCATTCAGTTAGTTCAGTCCATCCAGTTGTTAGTCCCTTTTGAGAACATGAGGATGAAGAGATGTATGTCTTTTTTCACCCTTTCAAATGCAGGAGTTTTCTGTAAGTTCTGAGCTCTGTGGTTTGCCTTTTATTTCCCACTAGTGAGGGCAGCATGTTCCATTCCTAATGGAGGTAGACTTTCAAGGTAGAATTCCCCTCAAGGACATAGCTCTGTCCCAGCAGCTGGAGAGCAAACTTGTTCTTTAACATAACTGAGTGTGAATTGTCTGAAGAAATATATTTTTCTGTTGGAAAAATGCCAATTATCAGGTTCTTTCAGATCTTTGATAAGTGCTTTAATCACTGGACCAAAGCTAGTCTCTTATGCTCTCCCTTAGGGAAAGTGTTAGTAATTACACTAAGTAGAATACCTCCTAAGGAGAATAAGAACTCTTTAGCTTAGGGATTGAGACCTGCTCCTGCTATGGCAAACAGCCAGCTTGAGAGATTTGGCCTTACAAAGGAAATAATGAGCTGGAGACTGGACCTGAGGCAGGCAGTTGGGTGGCCTTGGGTAGTAAAAGCTTTGGGATGCTCTAGCTGTCAAGAGTTTACATAGATTCAGAGGGAACGGGCCTGACGCTGCCGGAGGGGAGTGGGCTAACTGTCAGAAGAAAAGTTAATCCTGAAGGTCTGCTAAATGCAGAAATATTTAAGAAGCTCCTCATCTGCAACTTGTTGTGTTAGAGTTGAAGGACACCTAAGAATAGTATTGCCAGTGAGGAGCTAGTGAAGCTAGTAGGTCAGTGTGCTGCCCTTATGTACTTTTTGTGGCATAGTGAGGAATAGTGCTGTGAACATGAGCCCACCATATCACAGGTGAGAGCCTTATCTGCAACACTGTGGGATATGAGAGTGATAGCTGTTTGCACAACATTTCTAAGCTGACTCTTTGCTTCTCATTAAATTGAATTCTTTTTTTTCCTAGTCAACCTTTCCCTTAAGCAATGTATGAAAGGAAACTAATGGATGATAAATAATGGTTTGATGTGAGGCTCAGTGGAAGTTTATAAACTGGGAAATAAATTCAACTTTATTGTTGCAGGAGGGGCAGGGAAAAATGTAGGAGTGAGAACAAAGAGAAGCAGGCAATTGTTTCTTGGTGAGAGGCATAATCCTCACCTAGGATCTACTCTAACAGGAGCTGAGAATTTCTTTCCCTACTGAAGTGTCATACCTGATGTAGTCTTTCTAGTGCCTCCATATCTGAGAAGTTCTCAGTATATTTTGATTCGAGCAGCACTTTGGTATTTGGAGGCCAAACAATTACAGCTGCAACACAATTACAGTTCTAGCTGGAGTCAGTGCTCCCATTAACAATAATGGAGGTTGGGGCTCTGCTCCTGAACACAGCACTCAATATTCACCCATAATTGTCTATAAAATCAAATCATATCCACTTTATTATTTGACACTGCTCCCACTGACAGTCCTGTAAACACATCAAAATTGCTTTCTTGGATGTTGGGTACACCCCCTTTGTATCCTTTGAGCCATTTCTGCTAATTTAAGATGCTCTAGCATGTTGCAGAGGGAAATAACTACTGGAGATGGTTAACCTATTGATCTATTCCCCCTTCCCCTGCATTGCTTTCCACCTCCCATTTCTCTTCTCTGCTTTCTCATTTTCTATAGCTCTCATCTGAGTCAGTCTTCCAGCTCAAATCATACATAGATTCCAAAAGAGAGGTTTTTATGCAAAGTTTTGTAGTAGTAACATCAACATTTGTTTGTAAGCAATGCAATGTTTGGTTGTGTTGTCTCTGTTGGTTTAACATACACATTTATGAACGTTAGGCATGAAAAGAGAGTGATTTATCTTATGAAAGAAAGGGAATAAAATCTTGATAAAACCTTTTAACTTTCAAAGCTCTTTCTGTTCATTGTTTATGTATGGTTCTGTAGCTTGGATATTTTTAGACTGGTACTCCCATTGAAACCATGTGTTTTGAATGTTTAAAGGATGTGTGAATACATCTTTACTGAGATCATCTTTGCTCCTATACTCTTCCACTTTCTTTGCATCTACTCATACAGCAAACTTGAGGGAAGCTTTATTCCTCCTTTGCTCAACTTAGCATACTTTTTTCTGTCTTCAGCGATATAAATGTTGTAACAGCAGAGTTTGTGCAAAAAAAGAACAATTTCTTGACTTTGAATGGGTACCTTGACTAAAGTGCATCTTTTCACAAGAAAGTGTTTGTATTTACTTTGAATGACCATTTCACTGAGCTGTTTGCTCAGAATGCTTTTCTTAACCTTAAACAGGAGTTTCTTCTTTCATCAGCTTATCATTGTGTCCTGCTTGTCACTGGGATAGAGCTCATTTCCTTCCTAGTAGCTAATACAGTGCTGTGGTTTGGATTTAGGCTGAGAAGAACGTTGCCTGATGTTTTAGTTGTTGCTGAGTAGTGTTTATATTAAGTCAAGGATTTTTCAGCTGCTAGCATTATTAAAGCAGGAGAAGAAGCTTGGAAAGGAACACAGTCAGGAGAGCTGACCCAAACTGGCCAAAGGGATATTCCATCCCATCGGATGTCATGTCCAGTGTATAAACTGAGGGAAGCTGAGCAGGAGGGGCCAGGTGCTGCTTTGGTCAGTGGGTGATGAGCAACTGCACTGTGCATCACTTGTCTGTCTTTGATTCTGGTTCACTCAATTTTTTATCTTCCTTTTCATTACTACTATTACTACTATATTTTATTTTCTTTCAATTATTCAACTGCCTTTATCTCAAACCATGACTTTATTTTTCTGCTTCTCTCCCCATCCCATCAGGGAGGGAGCAGATGCATGATGCTTGCTTGCTGGCTGGGGTTAAACCACGACTCTTTGTTTTCCCCAAGAGCATTGCCTACCACAGCAGGATAATTTCCATGAAATGCCATGATCAGTGAAAAAAATGACACTGTCCAAGCCTCAAGGTGATATCAGAAACACTGCCTGCACTTTCCTAACTGACATCATTTAAAAGAGGTGCCATGTATTTGTCAAACCCACAGAGGTGGGCATTAAATTGCTTAGCCTAACCACTTCAGAAATAAGGAGAGTCAAATTTAGTACAAAGTACATATGTTCAAGATTTTTCATCTGTGCTTCAGTCTTTGCAATGCTAGGAAGTGTTTGCAATGTAAATGCTACAGGCTTTTCTAGGTCATTTAGCATTATATGAGAACTCACTGCTCTGACCCCATATGGTGAAGCGTCAGGAGCTAAACAGATTGGCAGGGCTGGGTCATCATGCACTCTAATCCTTGAGGACATCAGATGCTGTTTAGCCAATTCAAAGCAGCTTGACATTCCCTTCATCAGTGACACTTTATTTCTCTGTAATAGTTCTGTCATCCAAGCTAACTGCAGCAGACAGTTTTGATATGAACGTCCTGAAGTAGCTTCAGGAGAGGTGGACAGGCTTTAATTCTCATATATGTATTGTGCATTAGTTGGTTCACACAACAAACTCTATATCTTGGAAGTGGAGTAAATTTCTGGCTCTTGCAAGTTTTTTTCCTGAATATGTGAGCTGGTCTAGGTGATCCTGCTCTGGCAGGGGGGTTGCCCTAGGTGATCTTTCTAGGGCCCTTTCAACCTCTAACATACTGTGATTCTGTGATATTACTAGGTCATGAGAGAAAAGAGGTTCCATGCTTTGAAGTATTGTGCCTTAGCAGTCAAATCACAGAGGTGATAGTTAGACCTCCTATGCTCTATTTTCATAAGTAGTATTTGCTCATAATAAAAATCCCATTGCATTTCCTCTGTTTTCTCTTCTGCATTCATAGTCTGAAGAAGAAAAGTCCATCTGCAAGAAAGATTGTGTTGGAAGGAACCTCAGGAGACTGTCAAGTGTGTCTCCTGGTGCAAAGTGGAGCAGAGGAGGCTCAGGGCAGACCTTAGCTCTCTCTACNTGCAGGGGGGTTGGACTAGATGAGCTCCAGAGGTCCCTTCCAACCCAAACCAGTCTAGGATTCTATAAGTAGATGCTGGCAGAACTGGTCATAAAGATCTCTAATGATAGTAACTTGACACCTTCTGTAAGCAACCTGTTCCCGCGCTGCAATAATGTCATTTATTAGGCTGATTGTTTAGCTCTTCTAACCAGAAAAATAATATGATACAGTGCAGGAAGCAAAGTGGTGGATTTGAAGGTTGGTTTTTTTCTTTTTCCTAGTAAGCACAAATGTTGTTTCTCTTTCCATTTATTGCTATAGTAAACCACCCAGCCAGGACTTAGCAGTATACATGTGCATGGATGTGAATGCAAATCCATAGGTTTGAAAACAGGGAAACCATAAAGCTATCAATGTTAGCTAGAAAAATCTTGTTAAAAAGCACTAGAGAAGGAATTGTTACTTCTTCAGGAGTTGATCCTCCTGAAGAATGAGGAATAAGGAGTTTCTATTCATAGCAATCCTGTGCAAAAGTTTGAACTTGTTAGTTTGTACATCTATTTTCTTCACCTTTGAAGATGATCTCACACTTAGTGGTGTGGTAGAGCATGAAGAATCTGACATTTTTATTCTTCTGTCTCTCCTTTCATCTCAATTTCTGAATGCCTTGGCTTTATTTTTATCTAGTTGAGTTTACCATGCCAGAATTACATTCTTCTAAATACAGCAGAGTTGTGTTCAATGCTCAATATCTGCATTAAACTGCATATAAAAATACTTCATGGAGAAGAGGTATGTTTGAAGAATTGTGCTAATGGCAGTGCTTTTCTCCTTCTCTGTCCCAACTGTACTCAGAGGCTGCTTTATATTATTCATCAAGGTCAATGGTGTACCTTAATTTTAGGTAATTATAGAAACATTTACTCAAAGCCTGGCCAGGCTAGGATTGCAGCTTGAGGTATATTTGCTGTGAATGCTCAGTGAGTGAATCTCTGCACAGTGCCTAGCAGCTCTCAGCACAATTATTTATCTGTTTATAAATGAAGCTGTGAAAATGTTGTCTGGTTTGGAATGGCAGTTGCAGGCAGAGCAGAATCTCTGCTTCTCTGCTCTCCTCCAGCTTGTTATTCAGCTTGAAATACAGGGAGGGTGAGCTCAGGCACTTCCAAATTTCCTTTAATCTCCCCAAACTACTCTCTTCCCCAAAGCACTGTGGCTCATCCATCTCTCAACTGATTTTGTGGCATTGTTTTCTTGTTTGTTGCTCTTTCTCCTCTCCCACTTATTATTTTTTTTTTGGTAGATTCATTTAAATAAAGTTATTCTTTTATTTGTTTCCCCCCTCCTTTTAGAACTAAGGTTTCCATCTGCTTTGCCTCTGACTTTGATGATCTTAGGGGTCTCTTCCAATCTTAATGATTCTGGGATCCTTTTTTTTTTCAGTTTTACCATCAATTTTGAGTTCAGCCATAAATCCTACTCTTTCAGATATGTTACATCTTATTTCTTTAAAAAGAAAAACATATCTATTTACCAGGAAAACAGAAAAAAGACAAATTCAACCAACACTGACATCAAACTCTAGATACTCTTATGTTCAGTTGAAGTTTTGTTGTGTGTGTTTTTTATACACAAACCAACTTTTACAACAGCATCACCCTAAAAAAGTCCAACATGGTGCAACATTTGTTGTTTGTCTACTTTGAGCAGTCTCCTCAGCAATAATACATGGGAAAGTGTCACACAGGACTCCCCAGATCATCTCAAGAGCAAAAGCAGAATGTGCAGCAACTTCTCGATGTTCCTACTCTCATTATGCCAAACAGGGATATTTTTCCTGGGGTCATTAAGAGCCCTGTAGTCTCAAACAATTAATTCCTGTTTGAGTTTATTGTATTTGGTAATCCCAAGCTAAGAAAATGGATTCAAATGCTTGGCTTGCTGAGGTGATGGTTACATTTTCATCTGCAGTGAATAACAAGTGTGGAATCCTTTTGTTATCTGTCAGCATTTTCTATTGTCCAGAGGGAATCTAGTGCAGCTTTTGAGAAGAACCATCTGCTTGACTCTTCTTCTCATTATGCCAACCCAAAAGTCACTTCTAATAGGATAAGGGAGCCACACCATGATTTTGGGTTGAGCCACAGAAGAAAATCCACCTCCCCCTTTGCCATGAAGAGTTGGTCTTAGTTCTAAGAATTTGCATTTTCTGAATAGAACACTTAGTGTGTTACCTTTTAACTCAGATTTTAATTAGTTGATGTAATAACTATTGACTTTGCTGTAGGGATATGCCAGTATTATTGATATGACAATTAAATGCAAAATGATTAGTCTATTACAGAAGTACTAATTGACTTTTGTCTCACTGAGCTAAACTATTAAGAGCTGCTTGGTCAAAATAAAGTGAGCTCTAGCTGTAATTATTAAGCCCTGGATTTCACTTGTGATGCTGCTCACATTTGTTCTGTTTCTATTTGAATAATCCTCTGAATTGATAGATATTTTCAGGTGTTTTTTCATTGAGCAGGAATGGAATTTGCAGAAGTGGTTTGTGTTTGTTGTTGATGCAGTAGTGGAATGGTTTGTGGAGAAAACAGCTTTCTGGCTGAGCTGGAAATGGTTGTATTTTGATGGTGCCCATAGGCTTAAGCATCTATACTAATAGGACAATTATTCATTGTGCTGAATATTTGGTTTTAATACATTAAGTTGATTTCCCTATAATGTGGCTTCCTCAGTGTGCATAGTGGATCCGATTTCTGCCTAATGTTATCTGTTTAATGTTGATCTCTCTTGTCTTGATAGGAGCTTATGGTCATTTTGCATGGGTACAAGACATAAAGTTCTGTGTTAGGGTTTTTTTTGGTCTTGACCTTTTCTGCATTGTCCTTACACCATTATCTCCTTTGAAGTAAAACCTTGGCTACTTTGCTGTCTGTAGGCACACTTTTCTGTTTGAGAAAAGTCTTGTCAACATTGATGGCCAAAATGACTTTAACACCTTTTTCCTCTACGCTATAGGTAAACAAGTAATTTTCCTCTTAGAGTTAAATTTTTGTTGTATTAATGATGAAGAATTGAAATGTTTAACTATTAAATTGCAAAGAGAATGTTTCTGACAGCTCATCTTTATCAGTTGTAATGGTTTGTGTGCACTGAGCATTGCTCTCTCCTCTATTCCTTTCCAGGTATCAAAGGAAATGATGCTTGCAATCAAGTTCTAAGATGACAAGGTAAGGCTTGAAGCACATAAATTAAACAAATGATAATTATCTTATTTAGCTGATTTGGGTTAAATTTTTGCCTAGGAGGCTTTGTACACTTCCTGTGAACTTGCATATCTAAGAAAAGAGTGTCTTAAATTCCATGAACAAGTTTTGAGTGTGGTACTTCCAGTTGTCCCAATTTGTCCTTCACAGTGTAGGACAGCAGATGACTCTGGGTTGCTGATGTTTCATGCTTGTCTTAGAGTTTAAGCAGAGATTGATAAAAAGCATCTTCATAGCTTTCAAAAATTCACTCAGTGATGTTCACATGTGTTTTTTATTGCCTATTTTTTTGTGTCCAAATGGCATGGCTTAAAGTACTGCCAGCAGTGCCTGAGAGGAAGCAAGTTGAACTAGGAGAGTGTCTGTGAGTGGTGCACAGGGTGCCAACAACTCTGCTTAGTTGTGATGCTTGGAACTAAAAGCTTCATTGTCTTTTGGGTTTGGCTGGTTGGTTTTTAAAATGCACCTATTCTTTCCTTTGAGGAATACTTGAGATGTTTCAGTGTTAACTAGTAGTAAACACAGTGGTGGGAGAGGATGGATGCTGATAGTGAATCATGAAGGAAATGGCTTACCGGGAACTGTGAAAGTGCTTCCAGTTTTCTCCCTAGTGGTGCTTGGTGTCTTGGTTGACAACATATCAAAGGAACAACAGGAACAGCTGTCTGCTTTGTTCTAAAACTGCCTCTCCATGCTGCTCCCCAGGCAGCCCAGTCCCTAGTCCAGGGGAACAGTAGGCTAACAGCATGGATCAGACAGCTGCCTGACGCCGGAAAGCTGTTGTTCCCCTCCTCCCAGGCCAAGCTGAGTGGATGCATGTGACTGTGCTCTGTCATCAACAGACAGGTCTTCTTGAAGCTATACTGTTCAGGATCTTTGTGTGTGTGTGGTGGAAAGGACAAATAAAAAGCAAGAGAGAACAAGGTGGCTTACTGTGGACTGAAGGAACTAGCTTTAAATGCCTGGAACCAAAAGCTCTTCATGAATGAGGGAGGAAAGGAGGAACAGCACTGCTAGGGGAATCCAGAGAGAATTGTGAAGGTGTTGGCACAGGAGAACACACTTATATCTGAGCAGAAATTGAGGTAGTGACAAAAAGATCTACAGCCCCGGGGTTGAGGCCCAAACTTGATCCAGAAAGTAAAGCAGTTGGACATTTAGACAAGAAAAATCTCCTGACATGAGAAGCAGACATTGCAAGTGACAAGCTCTTAGTGAACTAGGCTGAGATGTGCATCAAAGGATGTGGTGTACTTTCAAGAGCTGAGGCAGCTGAGAAGTGAATGAATGTTTTAGCTTTAAAAGATGTTGAATTCTTAATCTCTAATAGGCTGTAGATGGAGTTCAGGTTGTTACCTGCCATGGGATGAGCCATTCCCATGCCACGACATACAACAGAGTATGTTGTGACAGCTAGGCATTCCCTGTCCTCCTCAATCTTTGATGGAAAGGAAAGGTGAAACCTTATTTCCTGTTGAAACAGAAGCCCAAATGGCCACCCTGCTTCTCTTTTGTATTGGAAGTATATTAGAGAATTTCATTATCCTTATATGCTGCCTTGAGGAGGATCCTTCCCTTACATCTCTAGTCTGGCAGGCCAAGCATAATGCTGCCTCCCTACTCAGGGTTTTGGGGATTGGGTTTTTTTTCCCTTATTTTCTTAAAGCTTTTCTGCATGCCTTTTCAACACAAAGTGGGTCATCTCCAACTACAAGCTCTTAAGCTTTTGCAATCCAATGTTCAAGAAAATTAACCAGCTCTTTCTTATTCAGATCATATGGGATCCTAGGTAGCCTGAGGATTTAATCTTGGCTCTAATTCTCCACATTGGTCTGTAAGGTTTCATCTCCTTTTATTAGATTTGTGTGGTCAGGCTTTTCCTCAGCTTTCAAAAAGTAACATTTTTTTTTCTTTCCATTTGATATTCTTCATATTTTACACTTCTCAAGCTCATCATTGTTTTCCTTAGAATCTACAGCAACAATTTCTTAGAAGCATTTATAACCAAGCTCTTATTAGCTCCTTCTTAGAAGATGGATGTTGTCTCTGTACATCTGTGTAACATTAATGGTTAGATATTTAGAGCCATACTTATTTATCTATGCATTTTGATAGATTTCTGTTAAGTTTTGTTACTGTACAAGGGGAAATAGTTACTGAATGTGGCACTGATGTAAGGAATCTTCCAATCTTTCTATCTTTAAAGATGAGTGAAAAAGCACAAAAAGTAGTTGATGCCAAAGCAAAGGAGCAAATCCAATTGCTAGAGTTCATCTCAAGTTGTAATAATAGTTACAGTTAGTCCCCAGTAACCTACCTAACAGCATACTTTGCTTTGTAATGCTTGCCTGTTGTGACACTCAGGATGTGTAAGGATGTCAACAAGTGGGAAAGTTAAGCCAAGTTGTAACTATGCTGAGGGCACCAATGTGGTTACACCAAGGCAGTCTTATTCCTGGAGGTAACTGTAGGATGCTCTCAAAACAGCACAGAGGCTTTGTGTCTATTTCCTCAGCAAAAATACTGTACTGCATATATTGCAATAAGTGAATACTAAGATTTTAAAGTGCTTATTCTTCTGTGCAGGGATTGGGGTAGTTTGTGGTGTCAAAGATCTAACAGGAACCTCCCTAATCATCACTAGCAAGGCATTGTGCCAGCCCTTCTTGTCCCACTCCTGCAGCAGGATTTTAGCTCAAAATCTGGATTGAGTAGTGAGGAATTAATTCTATTTTCACTGGAAAGGGAGGCAATGGGGAGATCCACAAAGCATTTGACAGACATGAAGTGTTGAAGACTTAGGGAACCAAGTGCAATCAAAAAAGGTAAGGGAGCTCCAATCTGGGCTCAGTTTCACACAGATTGGAAGGAGATGGCAGCAGTCATCAGTGTCTTCAATTAGTCTTAAAGGGCTAATACATGCATTGCTAATTTTCTCTAAAGAAGGAGGGTGTTACATTTTCTGTTGATGAAGAGAAGAAAAATGATATCAAGGTAAAATGGGGCTCCTTTGCACAGTTTAACATTGTGTTAAAATCTCTCTTTTTATCCATTTAATATGTTAATATAATGAAGAATGAATCTGAATGGATCTTTCTAAACATTTACCAAAAACCCCATCAGTCTGAGATACTGGACACCTTCTTCTTCACCTCCTGCTCTTGCTGCCTTTTCCCCACCACTCTACTTGTGCTAAGAAAGTTCTCCTGCTCCTTAGTTCTAGTTAGTCTAACTTTTTCCTCAGCAGCCTGCTGCATCAAAACACAGTGGTCAATAGGAAAACCACTCAAAAAACCTAGTGTCTGGCAAAATAAAAGTGTCTAGAATGAGAATCAATGCACTTCAAAGAGAAGTAAATGTCTCCAAAGCCATCTGTTGCTAGTGCTGCTCTATGCAGTTGAAAGCAAATTGACAAAGAGACAGTTATTGCATCAAGATCTCAGCCATATTTACTACCCTTATCCAGCTGAATATTGGCAGAGAAAGATGTCAGAAGCTGAATTCTGAGGGTGTGGATAAATAGGATGGTAGTGGTACTCCTGTAGAGTGATCTGGTTGGGTTCACTGAGGGATGTACACACTGCAAAGGTGCTACAAGTGTCCCCTTCTTGTTTGTCATCACACTGGGAGCATAGCTGGGAGGTCAGGACACCAGTGAAGCACTTCAAGGACAAATTTAAGGCAGATCTTGATTTGTGTGGTGTCAGCTTCACAATGTGGAAAGCTACAGCTGACTGCTGTCTCCTCTTGAGAGAAAATGTACTCACACTGCCAAAGCCTATGAACAAAATGGGACTGACACTGGGCAGAACAGAAGGTGCCAGACAAAAGAAAATCCAGTCAGTTCAGGAAATTGCACAGGTGGTAGCTCTTTGTGCTGCTATAATGTGAAAATCTGATTAGTTTCATAGCAGGTAAGGTGAAAAAGTTGATTCTTCTGACTGTGAGTCAACAGAAAAACCTCTCTTGTCTGTCCTTGCTTGGCTTCACTCACTGTCGTATGGGTGACAGTGAATATGATCTCTGGATATTCATCGTCAAGGTTTGCTCTTGGATTTTCCAGCAGAGCAGTTTAAAAAACAAAAAAAGACCTTAAAGCCAATGCTGCTCTCCCTGAAATGAGTGCTTTGGATAGAGAAGTTCTTGCCTCCCTATACAGCTGCAGCATATTGCAGCACTGTGCTGCTTTAGGGTAACCCAAAGTAGTTAGAATGATATTTAAATGGGCTTTTTGCTGGCTAGTAGGGTAACATGGTAGAGGAAAATGAATCATAAACAGGATTGAGTGGGGACAAGGTGCAACTGACTGGCTGGGACCTTATATATACAGTGTTCTAGTTGTTCACTGACTACAGGGATGGCATCAGAAGCAATCAAGGGATTTTCCTTACCTCCCAAATGACTTTAATGGGCACTTTTTATGATAAAAGCAAACAATGTAGACCTCTAACATCTGGAGCTGTATCCTAGTCACTGTTCTCAGCTACTTTGTGTTGTGTATATTGGGAACTACACTATCAGCTGGATTTGTCACCATGTGCACTGTGTCTCCATCAACCCCTGGCATAGGAAAGCCTTTCTTCACTCTCTAGAGGAAGAAAAGGTCTGTTGTTCCTTGGATGTGCCCTTTGTGTGGCCCTTTGATGTCCCTCCATCTGGCTCAGATATATGCAGTTGTTCACAGAGTTGCCCACTGATGCTTTTCCACCTTCTCAGCAATATTTTCCTCTCTCTCTCTCTCTAATTCTTCCTCTGGTGAGAGTGCAAAGCTGATCCTGCTGGGATGGGAACTGCTGGTGAGACAGGTTTACAGGCAGCTTTTGGAGTGATTTTTGCATGCATGGGCAAGAGTGCTGTAATCAAAATTATTCAATACTTGGCTAGTTCTATTTAATGGTAAATAGCAAAAATAAGTGTACCAGTAGAGAGATTCTGATGAAGTGTTGAAAGCTGTTGGCCAAGTTCAATGCTCTTCTGTAAGCCAACTCTTGAGCTCAAATGGTGAAGGAAAAAGGATGGCTAGCAGTGTAATGCAGTGAGGGCTCAGGTAGGCTGGAGTGCTTTGGTTCTGCATCATACCAAGCTATGATGATGTTACTGGGGCTGCCAGGTTTTTTAGGGGAAGCATGGAGAGTTCAGGCTTGCTCTGAAGCTGCTTTATGAATGGAGACTTTTACTACATGGTATGAAAAGATTGCTAACCAAAATGCTCATTTTCATACCCATCCCTCTAAGATCTAGGCATTCCACTATTTCTTACCTCCTAAAATGGGATATGAGGAGGAGAAAAGTGCTTTAAAATGTCATCTGTTTTCACCACAGCAGTGGCTTTGGATAGCATGTTCATCCCAAGGCTTGCTTCAGGTTGATTGCACTTTCTCACCTGCCTGCACTCTAATGACAAACAGGAATGTTGCAGGCAGAGAAACATCATTTGGACTTCTTACTGTGAGGTTCTATATATTAATTTCCTCAAAACTCATCAGATTTCTTAATTGTTGTGCCTAGAGAATGCTGCCTTTCTGCAATTGTTTACAGCAAAGGTATTACCTTGGTCTTTTGCTGCTGATTGGCAGAGATGAACTGTCACTATAGCAACTGAATAAATTCATTAAACCCCAGACAAATTGCCTGGCTTTAAAACAGGAGATTGGGAAACTAGCAACTAATCTGCAATAAAACAGATTTTTCTGTCCCTTGAAATTGAGGAGTTTGTAGCTCTTTCCCCTCAGATGGGGATGGAGCTGCATTTGGAGTTGCTGTGAGGTACAGGTAGTGCATTTGAATCTCAGCTTTAAGTTCTGAGGTGTAAATTAAGGCAGAGAAACTGCCTTGTGCAACCATGGCCATGTAAATGCCTTTTCACATCTATTTTTCTGTGTGCCCAAAGGGAAAAAAATACCAGCAAGACTCAAAATAGCCCAGCATTCTGACTTAGGGAATTAGGATGCTCTCCTCATATCCTGTAGCTGCTATTTTCTGCCATATCCCCTGAAAAACACTAACCACATGGTTTGTACCTTTGGCATACAAGTGTGTCTAGTTATCCTCTGTGGTTTATTTGTGGCAAATAGTCCAGTTCCAGCAGGCAAGGTTGAGAGAGCAGCTTCAAAACAGCGACTGAAGGGAGACATAGAAAACTGAGAATCACACTCTTGACCTGGAGTAAAGAGAGATAAAATCTGAAATTCAGTATGTCAGACTGCTCTAGAGTAAGTGTCTATCTTTCTGGTCATAACTAGAAGTTCTGGTAGGATGCTGATAAAAACCATTTTCAGTTTGCCTTCATTAGGTTAACATTTGCCAGGTAAAATCTAGCTACATCTAACAGGAAAAAATACTATCTACAGACAAGGCAATTGGCTTGTCTGCCAAAAGGAACCACTTTTTAGAGGTGGGACTATTTAGGGCTTCTAAAAAGTTAGCACTGGCCATTGTGTTTCAGCTGGAAACCTTCCTAGCTTGTAAAGCACTCCAGCATCTGTCTTCTGATACCATAAAAGCACATGCTGTGCTCTCCTTAAGGAGTGAGTGTTCATTCTCTGTTGCTCCACTGCTTTCATTAATCTAAAATTACATTCTTTAGGCTGGAAATGATCCCTTTTTAATAGCAGTATTTTCTGGTTTGCAGTATAACAAAACCTGTTTTGGAGGTGCTTTGGAGGGTGTTTGAACTCCAGCTTTGGATTGATGTATTAGAAAATGCCAGCTGTTATGTACAAAAGACATTCTTGCTGCAGGGTTCTGAGAGATTAATTGGGAAATGTGTCCCATGCATATCCTAAATTATCAGCTGACATAAGGCAAATAATTAGAAACAAAATGTGTTACTTAAAAAAAAAAGCACACATTTGTGTGCCTGTCTGTCTGCAGAATATTTTAATCCTTGAGGCTGCCAGCATTAACTCTGTCAGCAATCAGGAATCCAAAGCAAGCTCAAGAACCAAGTGCATTCCACAGAGAGCATATGGTCCAATTATGTAATTATTCTTGAAAAAAAACCATCTCATGGAAACACCTTTCAAAGAGAAAAATGCAGGTAGCCTTTCTTGTGACATTTTCTATCCTCTTAATTGTGACTTTTGCTTAAGGAAGCTGATGCTGCCTGACCCTCAGTTAATGATCTACACCAATTTGTACTCCTTTGAACTGTTGCTTCAGAGGAAGGTTTGCATTAGAAATCCTTTTACTTCTGCTGAAAACTTCTTTCTTTGCTTCTCTCTGTTTCCTATCTTGGGTCTTGGTAAGTTTAAGGGCACTGCTGTGCCATTTATATAGCATGACAAAGACAAGAGCCTTTTCAAGGAGAGAGGTGAAAGAAGCATATTCAAGCACTGAACTTTGAGGCCTTACCAGTCATGTTTTCACTTGCCATGTCCTCGCACCACAAAACACTCTTACAACTCTTCCTAGCTATTGATTTGACCTTTGTTGGTTTTCTGAGGGATGCATTGTTTATTTGTTTGTTTGCTTCCCCAAATATCAATAAATCAACCTATTAAATGCAATGAAAATCCAAACTTCAGTTTGTCTTGTAACTCAGGAAGGCAGTGGATGGTTGTAACCTTTGTGTATCTTGATTAGGAGAAATTGGGATGCATATGTCTTAGTTTAGAAATGGGATACAAATTTATCTCATGTCTGAAACAGAATATACTTCTTACTTTATATTCAATGCTTTGTGTATCTACTTTATCATTAAATTTCCAGATGTTCATTAAAGAAATATATTCTGGTTTTCCAGAAGGGGACACAGTTGACATTAGGCTCAATGACAGCAGAGCAAATATTCCAAGGCTGGAAAGAAGCACTCTATTTTTTTTTTTTCCACTGGCAAATTTGATTCAGCTCAGACATTTTCACAGTAATAATAATAATGACAATATGTTGCTGGCATTTCAACCTAGCTCAGTTCCTGTGACATAGCAACAAATTTCACCCAGGGAAGTTTCATCTCCCAGTAACCCTGTAGGATAATAAAACTGGAACCAAAAAGAGATCAAAATTATATAAGGAAAAGTTTGTAACACATGAAAATTAGAGCAGAGCTTCCTCTCTGTGTTCTATCATTATCTTTGTTTACCCTTTACCTGAACTGATCAAATTGTGTTAGTGACATCCTCACCTCTCCTCACCTAATTACTATTAGTTGGGCTGTCAGAAACAAGGCTTAGCTTTTGTGCTGGAGGAGCAAAAGGCAGCAAGATGTTTGAATGCTCCCACAAAGGACTTGTGCTGAAAATATGGTAATGGGAACAGAAAGCAGGAATAAGTTTAGACTGAGGGTTGTGTTATCTGTGATAATTAAGCTTCTTGACTCGTGAAGTTAAAGGTGAATGAACCCTTAACTCCTTTTAGCTCTTGCACTGGCATTGTCTTGAAAGATTGGAAGGAGTGGCACATTAGAGGGTTGCTTCTGTGGCATGCAGACATGGTGGGAGAGAGAAGAAAGGATTTTTATTTCTTTTTCTCTTAAGAGACCAAAAGGAAGGAGAAAATAAGCATGGTAACAGATCACTTTGAGAAATCTCTTGCAGCGAAGCAGGCAGAATTCCTTTGCTCACCTCCTGTCCTCTGCTCCAACCACTCTCTGAACTGGCTATCTTCCCAATTAAATCCTTTTCCTACCATTGAGAAGGGAATTACTGAGATGGGCTAGCTCCTGTGTTCATGGTTACAGGAGACTAGCTAGTGTCAGCTCAAGGTTTAAGCAAGCAGGCATCTGGCACTGTCATGCAGCAGGGTGCAAAGAAATAGGCTGTCAGATCTCCTGAAGTCAGGCTAGCCCAAAACCTGCTTGCCAACACAGATCACTGCTGCCCCTGTTGCTGAAGACAGAATTAGGAATTGTGGAGAGTGAGGATCTTACTGGTTCTATGATTCTGTAAGTTAAAATGATGTTTAAGACCATAGAGTTCAACTATTAACCCAGCACAGCCAAGTTCACCACTAAACCATGGCCACACATCTTTGAAATAGCTCTAGGGAATGGGATTATACCACTTCCCTAGGCAGCTTGTTCCAGGGCTTGGCAATGCTTCCTGTGAAGAAATATATCCTAACATCCAACCTAAACCTCACTTGGCACAACTTGAGGCCTTTGCTGCTCATCCTATTGCTTGTTACTTGGGAGAAAGGACTGACATCCACCTTGCTCCCACCTCCTTGCAGGGAGTTGTAGAGAGAGCTAAGGTTTGCCCTGAGCCTCCTCTTCTCCACACTACCCAAGCCCAGTGCCCTCAGCTGCTCCTCAGCACACTTGTGCTCCAGAGCCCTCCCTATCTTGGTTGCTCTTCTTTGGATGCATTTCAGCAGCTCATCTCATGGCAGATGTCCCAATCCTGCAGCAGCCTGGAACTCTGACAGCATAAATATACAGAAAAATCATCTTTCAGAGAATTTTCAGGCTGTCTTTCCTGACCCTTGCTTTTCTTCACTCTGCCTGTCCTGACCCTTGCTTTTCCTCCCTCTCCCTGTCCTCTCCCTCAAAACACCCGGGAAAGCACAAATAATGCTGGACAAGAGGGTATTGCAGAGTTAGGGAAGGGCTGCCCAAGTCCATGGATTATTGCTGTTAAACTGGATGTTGACTTTCCTGGGCTCTAAGCAAAACTCCTTTAAACAACAGATAATAAAGTGCTGTTAGAGTTGGTCATCTACACTGCTGGTCTTCAGAGCTTTAGTGGCCAGGAACAGGTGTTGCTGCTTGCCTTTGTTACCAACTGCTCCTCCTGGACCTGTTCCCTTTTTGCTGTTCCTGCCAAGCCTTTCCTAACTGGCTTCAGCCTCAGTGGCTCCCTGTCCTCTCTGCCAGCTGCTGGCTGCAGCTCTGCTCTCTCTCTGCTTTGCTTTGCCAAACTCTCACTCTCAGCAGCCCTACAAATGTTTTCAGTCTTTGTGGGGAAAAATGTAATGCCATGCTACCCACCTGTGGCCCTTAGAATTATAGAACAGTTAGAGCTGGAAGAGACCTTGGAGATCATGAGTGCAGCCTTTGTCCTAGCCCTAGCAACCTGCTAAATGATGCTCCCCAATGCAACATCTCCCTGGCTCTTAAACCCCTCCAGGGATGGGGACTCCAGCACCTCCCTGGGCAGCCTGTTCCAATGGCTCACAACCCTTGCAGCAAAGAAATTCCTCCTAATGTCTAACCTGAACCTCCCCTGGGGCAATTTCCATCCATTTCCCCTTGTCCTATCACTCTCCAGTAGGGAGAACAGAGCAGTCCCTGCCTCTCTACAACCTCCCTTCAGGGAGTTCTAGAGAGCCAGGAGCTCTCCCCTCAATCTCCTCTTTTCCAGGCTAAACAGGCCCAGATCCCTCAGTCTTTCCTCCTCAGGCTTATGTTCTAAGCCCTTTAGCAGCTTGGGAGCCTCTGTCCCCTTGTTTTATCTTGGACTGTCTAGGGAGGAGAATTCAGTAGGTTTACTATATAAAGTAGTATTCTTTTCAGTTGTTATTCCATGTGCCACCAGGAAATAAACCAAAAATTTCATCAATATCACATCAGAATAGCAGGTTTTAGTTTTAATATTAAATTAAGTGAATTGTTTAATGCTTGAGAAGTCTGTGAAGTCAGAAATCTGCTGGTGAGGTCTAAGAGTTGACATTTCTCCACCAGTAGTGTCCCTGACTGAGAATTGTGTGCAGTCAAGAAAATGTATTGTCTACTCTCTCCAGCACTTTTGGCACCCACTTTTTGGACTGCCCTGCGTATATTTTTTGTGCTATTTTGCCTTTTATTGCCTTGCTTGGATGGATTATGTGTCAGCCATCA
>VWZO01002559.1:793688-888462 GCA_013396975.1 Bucco capensis | reverse complement strand
TTTTTAGATGTTAATTTTCCCCCCCCCCCCCTCCCCCCATCTGTTAGTTTTGTTTTCTTTGTATAAGATGAGCAGCAAAATTAATTTGGTCAATTTATTGCCACTGCACTGACAAATGAGTTGCCAGTTGGATTTCTAACTAGGCTTCAATGGCCCATATGTATCCTCCTCCTTTGTCATTAGGAGGGATGTTTCCTCTCATGTTTTGTTCTTGCTATAATAAGGTTAAAATCACTACTGTAAATCTGTGTGAACTTACTACCCAATATGTTGAGAAGAAACTCAGATAAATAATTTCAAATGCTCATTCCACCCCATTTTGTAAATTTCTTTCTTTTTACTGAAATTAAGCTATTAACCTGCAGCTCGAGATTGCTTTAAATTAATAACTTGACAACATCTGGAGCAAAACAATTTTTTTTTCCTGTCGATTAGATAAAGCTCTTTTAGAGGAGAAAATAAACATATCCCCAAAGGTTTTTATTGCACTTTGAAATCATTTTACTTCAAGCAGTGTGGTATAAGCATGCCTCTGGTATTGATGGGGAATAGTCACATTGCAGAGTCTGAAGTGGCATCTGATGGCAAAGTGGACAGAAAGAACTCTAGATCAAATCTGGATTCATCCTGAGAGCTTTGAAACACCTAGAAGCTTTTGAATATAAGAAATGGAACTTCTTAGAAAGTTTACTTAGGTTTTCTTTTATGACTTAGAAGCTAAGAGGGTTTTTAACAGAGGCAAATACCCCAAATGCTCAATGTTTGAATAGCTTCCACTTTACTGGCCATTTTTCAAGGCTTTGTAGGTTATAATAAAAGTAAGTATGGTTAATGAAATTAATTGAGGCCAACAATGTGAAGGCAGTAAGGCCAGAAGAGTTTGAGGAAGCTCAAGATCCTTTTTTTCTGAGGATGCCTGAAGATCATAGAATCCTAGAATGGTTAGGGTTGGAAGGGAGCTCTGGAGCTCATCTAGTCCAACCCCCCTGCAGTGGCCAGGGACATCCCCAACTACATCAGCTTGCCCAGAGCCCTGGCAAGCCTCACCTGCAATGCCTCCAGGGATGGGAACTCAACCACCTCCCTGGGCAACCTGGGCCAGTGTTCCACCACCCTCGTGGGGAGCAACTTCTTTCTAATGTCCAGTTTAAATCTACTCCTCTCCAATTTAAAACCATTGCCTCTTGTCCTTTCACTACAAGATGTTTCAAGTCAGTTCAGGCAAGAGCTCTGATTTCACATCATTGCTCTGAACAGCACAGCTCTTCAAGAGCTGTCAGTCTGCTTCCTGAGGACGTGAAGAGCAATCCTGCAGCCTGCCCTGAGCACTTCACACTCTACCTACAAAAGTAAGGCTGAAGTTACCAACTCACTGACTTCATGTCATCCTGCCAGTATTAGCTGTTGTAGGATTTAGCTGCTCTCCTTAGGGCCATGGGTTAGTGCTATGGGAGTGCTAGGGATGCTTGGACTTGATGAGCTTAGAGGTCTCTTCCAACCTTCATGATTCTGTGACTGCATTCTCCACATGTTAAGCTGCATAGCACTTCCATCTCCATCCATTCTTAACTCAGCTCTCAACACAGATATATGTTTCAAAAGTAGTTGCTAAATCCTTTTGTAAGAGTCTTTATGGCAAAAAGGCTGGCTGAATGTTCTACCTGATGGCAGGCTGTCATTAATGCTCCCCATTGCTACTATAACTCAGGGGGTACTTGAGAAATTTAATAAGCTCATTCTTTTTCAGTGACTCAACCTTTCCTGGAGTAACACTCTGTCATGACCAAGTTTGTCATGTATTTTTAATTATTATACACTGTTCTCTGCCTAGGATAAGGATCATCAAAGTTTTGTCATTGATTGTTAAAAGATGATAGAGCTAAGCAATTAATCCACTGCCAATTCAGAGAGAAGTGAGATGGAGATGGAGGATTTGCACAAGGATTTATGGGACTGTATCTGAGACAAGGAGAAATGCAGCCTAGTTCATTCCGAAAGATACCTTTACTGGACAAAGATTTGAGTTCTTCCTGCATCTATTTTCCTATGGAAATGACTTCAGCTCTTCCCCTAGGATTTCTCTCCATATTCTTGCTATGCTATAGGAAAGAGGCACAGCTTCCCCTCAGTGCTCTGTGTGACATTCCTCTGCTGGGAGGTGAAAATGCAGGCACTTATTTCAAATGAGAATCACAACTGAGAACTGCCAAAAGTCTATTTTTTTTTTCTCCCTAGAGACAAAATGAATCTTATCTCCAATCATTTGCATTTGTCAGGAAAAATCTGTTGTGCACTCCTTGTTGGAAGTCCTGAGCTCTGCAACTCCATTTTCTACACCTGACATTCAGTTTTGGGGCTGGGGTCTTTTAGGCAGACCTTCCTGAGCTGCATCACTGAGTGCCCTTTGAAAAGAAAAACAATTTAGAGTAGGTTTCACCCTGGCATGTTTGTAGTTGCCAGCACTAAAAAAATAAAGTTTTATAGAAGAATGGAGTTTGAGAGACTTTTCAGTGCCTTGCCACTGCAGAGTTTTGCATGCATCCTTCAAGAGAGCAGCTTATGGCCTGGCACAATGCTGATGTCAGTAATTTAGTCATCATCAACTGCCAAAGAGAGAGCTCTAATTCTATCATCTGATACAGATATGTCAAATATTTTGATGCTTCTTGTTAGACAAGGCCTTACATAAGAGTTTAGAATAGGGAAAATAGAGAAGGGCACAAGTCCCTGGAGAATTCCTTAGGATGCTAATTTGCTGCCAGTGTGATGATAGCAGTGGGATTGCAGTGGAAGCCTTTAGAGAGCTTTGGGTGATGTGAAAATGAAAAGGTGTCAGTGCTCATTACATTGCCATTAGCAAAGAAATCAAACCCTAAGAAAACATCACAAAAATCAAATGGCAGCTAAGTTGTTTTTTTCTGCAAACCAAAGAACTTCTTAGTAGCCATTCAATTTCTGCTTTTCATGTGTTAGTTATTGACAGTGCATAAGATTGCTAGCTGTACTTCACCTGCCAGCATTTGGACTATCAGATAGAAAAACCATACTTTGCTTTAGTGTTGGGTGTTTTTTCCCCCCACCTTTTTCTTCTTGACATTTCACAGGTGTAAATTATCCTCCTCAGTTCAGGGAAATTAACTGACAAGTGGTTCTGATGCCAGTTCCAGGAACACTAAGCTCTGTAGGCAGAGTAAATCACAGGACCTGGAGATTGGATTTGCTCACTAAAGCCTGCTCGGAGAAGCTTTCATCCCAAGGAAAATCCCTTATCTGGTCTCCTTAGCATTAGAGATGAGCAAGAGCTGGGATGGGCAAATAACAACTTTGAACTTGAGGTGGTTTGAAATGGTCAGAATAAAGGCCAGCTTACACACAGCTTCAATGAGAAGGAAGTCTTACCTTGGCATGAGTGACTTTTGGAAGGATTAAACTACAGATAGATGAGTACTTCTCTACATACTCTGCCCAAGATCTTTAGGAGAACAATCTGGTAAAACAGAGTTGTAAACCAAAAGGAATGGAATGGAATGTGCCATGAAAAGAAGCTATCTTTAAGGTGTAAAATCAGGATTCTATCCATCATGTTTCTTCAGATGAATTAACTCCTGTTGTTGATCAGGTATGTGCTTTGACAGGCTAGTGTAAGCTCTGTGTAGGGCATATTATTGCCATACAGATATTCTATGACATAGAAGAGCAATTTTAATCCTTACTAAACCAGACTGAAGCAGGAAGGAAATGGCAAGTCATAGACACATATTTGTTTCCTAAATTTAACAACTGCTGTGAATGTGCAAGAGAATTCCTTGGGGAGAGCACATTTTCTGTGCAAGATAACTTCTGTTAGATGAAGTCACTGGCTGAGAAGTAACAGATGGATTTGTATATAATCAATCAAAGTTATAGTAATAATATCTCTAGCAGGCTAATAAGAGATTGAATTCTAATCACTCTAACTGAATTTGGTCAAAGTTATGTTTAGAAATGAGGTTGACTTCAGAAACGATAAATATTTGTAAGTAGAGATCTTCTAAACTAAGATCATCTTATATTGTAAAATACACAAGAGGGTTTTTGATTTCCCAGCTTGATCCAAAATATGCTATCAAGCATTGCCAAAGTGCAGAGATCCTCTAAATAAAAGCAGGGTAAAAACTGTCTTACAAGACACTGACAGCTGAGACAAGGAGAAATACAGCCCAGTTCATTCCTAAAGATACCTCTCCTGGAATTAGTTTCTTCTGCCTGAGATTTCAATCTCTATATAATCTTATTTTAAAAGAAGAAGTTCTTATCCTGATAAATAGAATATTAGGAGCTCAGCACCTTTCTCCCTGATTCCAACAAGTTTGCTTAACAAGAGTTTAAACCTTGTGAAAAAGAAGCCTGTCATTTGTGTGTGTTGGACACAGCTCAGCTTCATCACTTGTACACTACTTCACAGCTCTTTATTTTGTGCTCTTAGGTAGCTACCTAGTAAAAATATATACTATATGACTTTGTAAACTCTTAATTTATCACCACTGGATGTCTTCTCCTGTAATTACAGTGGTGTGTAATCTGTACCAGTTGACAATATTTGGGCAGAAGCATCTACTGTAATATTTACAAGGAATGCCTGGCTCTGTTTAGTTTTCCTTGTACTCACAGTTACTTTCCTGAGTTATTTGGATACTAGTATATAACAATGGCTGTTGCTTACATTGCTCCTGGAGTAGTTAATCAGACCTATTTTAATATCTGGGAGCTTTTCAAGAGAGAAATTATAATCCCCCCAAAAAATCCATTCTATGCAAACAGAAAAAGCAACAAAATTCTGCTGCTCCTGAAATAATTTCACACTATTTAAAGCCAAGCTCAATCTTTTCATCATTTCTCACAATGTGCTTGTGCATTCCAATGTGCCTCAGTGTAGCTCTCTGAAGGATTTTTACTTCATTTTGTTTCCATTCTCCCACTCCTGTAATTCCTAGACCTCTACAGAAGTCATAGTTCTGTTGGATGGCTGAGGCAAAAGTTGCCCACACAACATTGTCATTGCAATCAGAGCCAGGTGGCAACTCGAAATTGTACATTTATTTATTTGTGGGAGAGATTTTGCTATCTAAAGGGAAGCTGCTGAGCATATCTTGAATATGATCACTTCTTTCTCTAGTTCATAGCAGATCAACCTCAGCCTGCTGAGGAGGAGGAGGAGGATGTGATTATAATGTAACTTAGGTAGTATTAGGTCTCCTGTTTGTGTTTTATTCCTGTGTCACTAACTACACTGATGAAATAGCTAGAGTTCTGCTTTTTTGTGCTTAGATGTGGTGCAGTGCAGAAAATGCCTTTGCAGCTGGCTCTCCTTTTTTAATTGCAGATCATTGATGCTACAGTTGGTGAATTTTGTGGATGTTTATAGTTCTGTGTGGTATAATGAGTGAGGTTTACATTAGCATTTTGAGTTGGATAAGGAGTGTATATCTGAAGTAAATGTCCTGATTCCCTCCAGGTAATGATGCTTTCATATGCATCATGAAGCAGTCTTGGAGCATGCCAGATGGGTTATTTTTGGATGAGTAGCTGTGTTCTAGGAGAGCAACTACCTGTTAATGGGAGTATTATCCCTGGAACCAGACCATTCCTGGTGTTAAACACTTCCTCTCTCAGCAATACCAATGGTGTGGACCTTGGGCCCTCAACACCAACTGTGCCTTCCTCCTGTTCTGCAGCACTGGCAGTTTGACTTCCCAGTTACTGTTGAATTTTGATAAGTTAATGCTACTGGAAGCTTAGGCTTGTTAAGATTTTGACAAATAAGGATGTTCTTCCTTACAATTTGTTTGCAAGGCTCCTGAGGAGTTGGTGTTTCTTCCTTCAAGGTGGCATCTCATGATCTATCACAAAATTGGGCTGGTCCTCTCTTGCTTTGCTTCACTGGAACAGGTTCCTTTCCAATTCAGTTGTTTCCCTCTCCAGGAGACTTCTTTTCACCATTTGTGCTCCATATAAAACTGAGAAATTTGTGTGAGGCAAAGTAGGATTTCTTCCTAGGAAGAAATAAATACAACGAAGTGGATTTTATTACCTAACCTAAGCCCTAATCTTCCTGCTCCAGTTTATGCAGATAACATGGTCCAGTGCTAGGCTGGATGGGATAGACTGCATCTCTGTAGTTTGTGTTTTAACTAGCTTTGTGCAAATGCCTGGGGGACCAGACATTAATTTTTGTAAGAGTTTTGCTATGTTTTCTCCACTAAAGCAGCAGAAACAACTTGGAGATATCTTCTGAGTCCACTTAGGAGAGCTCTAGATGAAATTACTCCTCTGTGTTCAATGAAACCAAGCTCACTTACATTAATCAACCACTAGCAAATTGCAGGACTAAGGGTAGTAAGATAGTACTTGTTCTTTGCAGCACTAGTTCAAGGCATCATTCTCACTACTTGCTCTATTTGTGTGGGCCTAACAGGCTGGCAGCAGTTCCCTCTCCCACCTTGATACAACCTTTGTAGAGCTCAATATTTGTAAAAAAACCCTCCAAATTCAATCCTGTTGTAGCTGGAAAATGTCTTAGTAAGTCAGGAGGTGAGCCACTCACTTCTGAGTTGGTACTTGCCCTGGAGACTGTAGTGCTGCTTTAGTAGTCCATGTTGAGAAGGAGACCTGAAACAAAGGCCTTCATTCTTTCTTGTCATTAGTTCCTCCAGGTCACTTAAAGAAATGTCTGAGGTCACAGAATCACAGAATTTTAGAGGATGGAAGGGACCTCTGGAGATCATCTATCCAAACCTCTGCAAGAGCAGGAGAACCCAGAGCAGCTTGCACAGGATGGGCTCCAATCTAAGTCCATCAGGTTGTCATTATCATGGGCAGGCTTCATGAACACAGCTCCAGGGAGGGCTCCATCCATGCTCTTCCCAAGCGCTTTTTCCAAGCGCTGCTGGCTGCAAAGGCCAATTTGGGACAGACAAGAGCAGTTGCAAAAGGCACAGCACAAGGACTCCTCAGGAGGTAGAAGCTGCAAGACACGATTCTTTCTCCGCTGTNAAACTGTTGGACTGATTTAAGCTCTGAATCACCAGTGATGATATGAGGATGATGAAAAACTTCCTGAGGTGCAGGTTGATATAAAACTTCTGTTTTCTTTAAGCTAACTTCCAGCCAAAAAGCTCAGCAGTGGCTGCAAAGCAGGACGTTAAATGCTGCAGAGCTACTTCTGTCTGGGCAACAAGGGCAGCGTCATTAGAAAGGGCATCAGCTTGTAGTCACAACAGAAAGAGCACTGAATGTGTGATAAAACACTTGGTACTTCTATTTGTTTCTTCCTTTATGTTGTGAAGCAGTGGGAATGAACAAGCTGGTCCTGTTTCCATGCCTGCACACTTGGTTGGAAGGCAGTGCTCTGTATTCCCTCCCTCGTGCTCTGTGGCTCTGGAGCAGCTCATGCTCTGAGAGGCAGCAAACATTTGTGCTTGATCCTTGGGCTCCTGTATTAGAAACTGGGGAAAACTGAAAGCCCAAATTCAGCAGCTGAATGTCCATCTGAGGGTAGGAACTGAGCTAGGGGCAGCAGGAGTCAGGATGATAAAAGCAGGACTTACACTCAGTAGCATCCCCAACAAAACAGAATAGGAAGTTGTCATTGATTACGTTTTGATCATGGAAAGCTTGGGTTTGCTGGGCTTGTAGCTCTTGTTTTGACTATAAATATTTCTGTAAGGGATTCTTCTCCTGACATTTTGAATTTATACTTTAAAGGCTAAATGAATTTTCAGTTCTCATTTGAACTGTTTTTGTTTGTGGATTTTGTTTGGTGTTCCAATTACTATCTAAATATTTTTATTGCCTGGAGAGCTCTCTTTAGCAAATCAACAAACTTGGGATCTATACTAATTAAACTATGAATCATTTCAAAACCACCAACAAAAAAATTATTTTTTTGTCCTTTTTTAATTTTTTTCACACACACAAAAAAAAGATGTAGCTATATATAGGAAGCCTTCAGCCTGTTTACTGATCCTGAGGATGATTCCATTCATCTAACCCCTCCCAAAAGCTTTGTTTCTGATCACAAGAGTCATCTAACACAATTAGTGCTTATGGATGGAGAATGTCAGCATGCAGTCACTCACAGCAATAAAAATATTCAAAACATCAGCCAGAAGAATAGATAGGAAACACAAGAAACTTGAGGTCAAAGTGGAGAAGCAGTTTTGTATCCAGTTAACAAAAAAAACAACAACCCAGAGAACCTATGAATAAATTTGCCATTTACCCTGAGAGAATAATACACTGTGGTTGAATGTCCCACATCTGGGCTTTTGTTGTGCTGAAAGGAAGGATGCTCCAAAGGTACAGACTTTTCCCCAGGAAGATCCTGTTGCCATTTCTGACTGGAATTCTTTTATGCCAGCTATTCTTGCAACGCAAAACTGCATCCTCCTCTCAACAACTAAATATTCCTGTGGAATCTGGAAAAAGCATTTGGAAGCTTTTCATTTCCTTGGAAGGAATACATAATAGAAAGAGGAAAACCTCTGTGTTCTGGAGAATTAGGTTTTATTTGTAGTTCAAGGCCTTTGAAGTCATTTTGGGGTAGCTTGTGGTTCTCTGAAATTGCATTTGGGTTCTGCTTTTAGCTCCTGGCTCTCCTGCAAGGCTCCATGGCTTGTTTTGCAGTGCCTTTCATAGACATTTGATTTTCTCAAGGGTTTCCCGATGGTTATTTCAGAGCTGTGCCTCTAGTTTGCAACTGGGCAGGAGAGCTCCCAGGTTACTGATGTGGTTTTGCTTCTCTGGGCATGACAAAAGGAGAGAACAGATGGCACTGGTGATACTCTGTCCAGTTGGATGTGTTTGTAGGAAATGGCTTAGCTGCTGAGTCAGAACATATGATTTGCTTTTAAGATGTTCTAGCCCATACTGGAGCAAGTGATTTTGCACTACAAATTCCTCTCCACTTGTCTTGATGGTCACACAGATCATCATCTGACTGAGAGAAGCCAAAGCACTGCTGGGCCTCATACAGCACAGCCCTTTGGAATGAGTCTCTGCTTAGACAATGGTTGAAGCCAAGAGCTTTTGGGGAATGTGATTGCCCTTCAGATTTCCATTCCTCTTCCATTTCCAAGTCTCCAAGCCCACTATAGCAGCAGTTTAATGCAGAATTCATCAGGGGTGGATTGCCAGAGTGTCTTTAGTGCTTGTCACACACAAATAAGCAGCAGCAACAGGGCTCATTCTGCTCATCTCAAGAAATTAAGCCAATTTCAGGAGCCATCCCCAATAACTGACTCACTGTGCTAATATCCCCTTTGTCTATCCAACACTTGTACTCAAGGTCAAAGCACCTCAGAGCCCTCAGCCCTGCAAGTGCCCAAGTTCAACACTGAGTTAATTATAGCTGAGAAGAACTTAACAAAGCCCAAACACTCATGATCTTGGATGCCTGTCTCTACAAATAATGTTTCTTGCACAATATTAATGAGTCTTTTTCCCAAAGAGAGCTGTGGTTTTGAATGTTGTCTGCCTGGGGTTATTGTTGATGCAAGTCTCCTGACACTATTAAGGTGTTTAAGATAATACAACAGTTTCTTTCATGTAAAACAGCTTCATTGATTCCAGAGGTGAACACTCAATACAAAGCCACCTATTATGTCATTTACTAATTAATAATTTCTAAAAAAACCCCCTTTTTATAGCAGTTAGATTTGCATGGCTAATTATGAGCTTCACACCATCATCAAAGGGGATTATATTTGGGTACTACTGGCAAAATTGTCAATAATCATCCCAGCCAGAATCAATATTACGATGTAAATGTGTTTCCAATTGGTGCTTGTGATTAAAGATAAATGTTTCTTTATGCTTTTTAAATGACTTGTTCATGTCCAATATTTCTTTCTGAGATACTGCTGGAACTTACCTTGCTGGCAGTGGAACTGAGGCACTGTAATGTGGGAAAGATTTAAGCACAAGTATTCAAGCTTCAATGGATTTGATCCCATTGAGTAGCTTAGCTGCATTTTTGAGACAATTGGGGTTTTTTAACAGGGTGACCTGTAGTTGAACAGTCATCAAGGTGTTTCCCAAACCTGCACACAGCTTTAACAAAGCAAGGTTAATTAGTCCTTCCTAAACAGACTAAGCATTTATAAGCTTTAAAATGTGAGAGGCCCAAGCAGTGCTTAGAAACTCTTTGTCAGAGAGAGGGAAGAGAGGATGGATGACTCTTCCAGCTGAACCATGGAGCACACACTCAATCTGCCTCTATGTACCTCACACTATTATTTGCAGTGCCAGCTCCAGTGTTTCTTAATGATTTTTAGGTGTCTCTGTTTTCATGAGGACTATCAACAAATATTACAAACTGCATTTTGTTAGCATTTACTTCCCAGGAAAGTCCAGGCCTAAACCTGGACAAACTCAACCAACTCAGATACATAGTTTTGTCCTAGCTTTCATCCTGGGGATACATTTTAGATTCAGATGGTTTATGCTTAAAATCACAGCAGAATGTGTGTTTTCACTGAGCCTTAAAGTGACTTAAGCTGTTGAAGCTGATGAACAACATCCTCATGTTCTAGTCTACTATGCAGGGAGATGAAGTTGTGGAGATGAAGATTATAAGAAGGCCATTGCTCTTCATCAGTTGTGTTATTGTCTGAGCTATTGACTAGATCTCTGGGTGAGAGAACCCAAAGCCATTGTGGTCACCAAAGTCCTAGAGCAGCTCCAAGGGAGGAGAGCAAATCCATGTAAGAGGTCAAAGCCAAGTGGGCACATGCCCAGTTCTGAGCATTCTGTCTGAAAATGTGTGTGGAAACATGCAGCTTAACATTATTTAGTTACTTAAATATTTGGAGATAATATTTATTACATTAAAACAGCAGAAGGAATTTCAGGAATTAAATGAAGTCTAACTACTGAAACAGAAGCCTGAATCTTTACAAGGCATTCATTGGTAATCTTTAGGTAAATAACTAAGGATGTTGTTGATGAAGAGAGGCTTTTGAGTGATATACTCAGAACTTTGGAAATTGTTTTATATCATAATACTTACTTCAGTCAGTAAATATCAAAATGCTACAGAAAAGGGGAAAGTTGAAGACATAAGAGAAATCCAGCACAGGAAAGCCAAATGAAACATCATTGCAGTATATTCAGAGAGAGGAAAATCCTGAATATGGGAGTGCTTTGGGAGGTTTCATCAGTCATTACTGATGAAGCTAATAGGATGGAGAACTGGGAAGGATGAACCATGGGAAGATTTCACCTTTCTCATGTGAGCAAACATCTACACATTTGGCATCCTCATTTTCCAAAGCTGTTCTGTATGTTCCAGTGTGGCAATAAGATGAGCTATTAAGAAGCTATACTTTTTAATTACTAATGAATTGGTCTCATTTGTCAGATGTCTGGAAATGAAAACACTTTCTTTTAAAGCCCCTTTGCTGTGTGAATAACTAGCTAGGTGTTCTTTACCTCCCAAGGGGTGTGCAGCCAGGGAAAGGTGGAATTAGGCAATTAACAAAATAAGAGAAAGCAATGAAACAAGAAAGAGTGCTCTGAAAAAGGAGGTGTTATCCTGAACTCCCCACAGCCATTCTGTGGGGTTCCACTTAATTGAGATGAATAACACAGTTTCATAAAGAAACCATTGGAAGGTGCCTATTTAAACTTTCTGACTAATTAATAGTTTCTCAAGGATGCTCAGCAGTGGGGAAGTGAGTGCTGCTCAGGCTATTACCATGTTGTTTGCTGCTCTGTCTAATTTGCCTTTCCATAGGAAGATTTGCCCATCAGTCAGGGATGGGGAGAGGGTCAGTTACAGTCACCATTGGGTATTTTCCATTCCCTAAATACTGTCAGGGTACCAAGAGAGTTGCCACTTTTCTGACCACTCCAGACCAGAGAACAACAAACAGGTGCATTGAATAGTTATTTTGATCTTTACATGGAAGAAGAAAATCAAGGCAATTTTTTTTTCTCCCAGGATTTATAGTCTATTCCTTGTGTGATTCACTGAAATGGACATGTTGCTAGAAATTTGCTGGCAGCTGATTAGTGAGCATGCAGAAGACAACTTCTGTGGCCACTTCATCCTATCCATATCTCAAAGATTTCTACCTGTGCCTCACTAGAATATTATCATAAGCTGGGTAGAATAAGAGAGAGAGAGGAACAGAGGGTGTTAGCTCCCCTTTTCCCACAGAAGGAAGGAGTTCAGGGGAAGATCCTGGAGTACCTATTTCCTTTAGCATGTGGGCAAATGGCAGTTGTGACCATAGGTGAATGAGCCCTCCCTGTCCTTAGCTTGGACTCTTGAGCCCTCAGATTTTCTCCTTCCCACCCCACCAGAGTCAAGGAGAAATGAAGTTTGTCCAGCTGTGGAGGCTAAAGTCATCAGCCTCAAGTCAGAGGATGGGTATGTCCTTGTGTCCTCCTTCAGCAGCCTGGCTGAAAGCCTTCTCTTCCTAGCTAGGAGTTACTACAGTGTTAGATACTCAAACTAAAGCACATCCTTATGTAAGGAACACTAATATCCTGGATAGCCACTTCCCAAGAATGTCTGAATCAGAGCACCAAAATGCATGGATTTCAGGTTGCTTGGCATCCTTCACGTTGCCAGTCTAGGAGCTCAATATCAAGAAAGCAGTTATCACTATCTTGCTAGGTGTTTATATCTCTCTTTATGATATATATATATATATATATAGTTCCTTTTTGTTCTGCTGTATGTTGTTTTTCCTTCTTCCCATCTCTGGACCCCTGGTGTGTTTTTGCAGAAGTCAGCTACATAGATACCAATAAATATTTCCCATAGAATCACTTAATTATTTTTCTTGATGGCCTGTTTGTTTTCTAAGCCTTTTTCCTTACTACCTCTTTTCTCTATTTTCCAACTTCAAGTAGGTTTTCTGGATGGTTCAGCTACTTCAAAAGTTTTTGGCAAACAAGCTATTTCTCACTAGGAAAAGCAACAAACTTAATCCAGGTTATCCTCTGTGCTCCCTGAGAAGAGGTGGCTGCTTAATCCTGTAGACAAGTAAATACTTTCTTGAACACAAAAAAAATCTCTATGTTGTCAGATTGCTTGATTTTTTTTGTTTTGTTTATTTTATTTTTGTCCAGAAAGGAAGAGAGATTTTTACTTTAACTGTTGTAGGAAGAGGTGAATCAATACAAGATAAGACCTCAGAGGTCTTTTTCTTCTGCTGTTGAACTATAGGCTAAGCCTGTAGCATTTTGCACCTTGGTATACATGCTGCTTGCCATGGCAACTCTAAAGCCATACCAGGAGCTTTGTAACACAACAGGGGGTGAACCAACCATAGCAGTCAACTCACCAAATGAGGTTGTTTTCATTAATGAGACTATTGATTTAGTCATACATCCATGTTCACTGGACATGTCTCTGAAATGTTGCTGCTCAGTGATGCCCAATGGCAAACAAGAATGTCTATGGAGTGCTAACATGTTAATGTAATTGAGCTAGGACCTTCACAGCTTTTCTCTAGGGAGCTGCTTTCTCAGTGCTAGGGATGCTTGGACTTTTGATGATCTTAGAGGTCTCTTCCAACCTTCATGATTCTATGTTCTTGTGTTTTGTTTACTTGTGTTTTTCCTCCTAAACACAGGAGGTTTGTGCCATCTGGAGAACAGCTCTGCTTGGTGTCTCACAAGCAAACAGATGAATTTTTATAGTCAAACCAGATCTATTAAATAATATATATTGGAAACTGAATAGTCATTGCTGTTGCATCCAGAAGTGTCAGCAGGAATGTTTTCATACAAGCCCAAGACAGATTTTTTTTGTTCTTTCTTCTAGGATTTGATAACAAAAGTAAAACACAAGGGGAAAAGTTACAAAGAGAATAATTTAAGTGGATATAGTGTCATCCTTTGTTTGTACAGAATATGTTCTTATTCTCCTAACTGTGAGCAGTGGAAGGAGAACCATTTGAGGGCTTTACTGGTTCATGTGGAAAGAGCAGCACAGAAATGCTCCTCACTTGCAAAGTTGTTTGCTGCCTTTCAGATGTATGTGTGTGAGTCCTTGCACAAGCAGAACATGGATCCAAGGGTATCAGTTGCTCATTCTCTAGTATTACCCAGGACCAGTTTTCCTGAGGCCTTCAGGACTTAGGTGCATTATTCTGTTTATCTCCTAGGATGTTTTGGACCCAATCTTAATGATAAGATCAAAATTTTATATAGATCTCTTCACATGTATATAAAATCTTAATATTAAAAGACATTTTTTCCTTCCCTAGTGTGAGCTCTTCATAATTTGTCTTCCCATCACCTGAGAAGTTCTCCCTACCTTCTTGTCATTTTTCTATATGTCACCCCAAAAGACTTCTTTCATGGGAAGATTTTTCTCTGTCAGAAAATTAGGGGTTTTTTTTGGATTATTTGACAGATCCCAGAGTTTGGTATCTTGCAAAGATCACATTCATCTGGAAAACTCTGCCTCTTGCCAAGGGAAGATTAAATGCTAATGGAACGGAAGCGTAATGCCTGCAGCCTTCTGCCTGCTTTGCCAAATCCTCTTTCTCTTTCTGCAATATCAGCTGTGTTTTTCAGGCACAAATCTAGGGGTAAATGATCCTACTGGTGCAACAGGGAATGGCATGCAATCCCAAGCTTTCTTGAAGGTTTTGCCCATTCTCCCTGCCAGAGTCAATGCAGGGAGCTGCCTGTGATGTGTGAGCAGGCTTGTGTTGGCATTCTGCTCTCTGGAGAACATTTTCCCTGGTAGAAAGGAGAAGGAATATTTAAAGCATACATAGGAGCCTCTTCAGAATTCTCTGCAGCTGTAGTTTGACAATATTACACTGCCTGAAATGTTTGCTTATCAGGAAAGCTGAAATGTTTAAGGAACATTGATCTACATTTCTTGTCAGTTTACTGTCTCCATTGGCACAACATTTGGAAGGATTCTGATTTGACAAAGTGGAGAGTGCCTCAGACTTGCATCTGCAGTGAATCTACTCTGTTACCTCTTTCTGAGCTTTGGAACAATAACTCTTTCCCACCTAAACACTTACAGAATGTGAAGCATATGACAGATCTGTGCAAGTTGTTCCTATTTTCCCACCTTATGTTATAATGGCAACTGCTGCCAATCAGGAAAACAGGGAAGTTGGGAAAGAGCAAATTGCAGTGAGTGCCACAGGCTTCCTTCATTTCCTCTCACTGAAGCACAGGCACTGTTCAGTTGTTGATGTTTTTCAAAGCTGTGTCAGTGTTACTGACACAAGATGTTTAACTGCTGCTCTCAGCTCTGCTAGATCCCATGGTTAGTTTGCTGCTGCCTATCCAACCCTGGCCAGAAGTGGTGATAAAGGAATCAGAAGGAAAAGTTTCCTATCAGAATGGGGGGGGGGGGGTTTCATCTTTTTTTTCTGAAGTGCAAGAAGCATTTTTGTGGTGGTGAGCAGCCAGCTGAATTGCTGAGCAAAGCCATGAGAAGGAAGAGAGTGGAATGTTAAGTTCCGTAGGATTTGACAGCTGACTTTCAAGCAGAATTAGAGTCCTGAATTGAATGTAGATACAGAAGTTATTAGTTCTTTCCTCTCCTATGGTTTCTTTTGTATAACCCCAGGTTACTATGTAATAGCATCACTTCCTATAAAGTTCTGAAGCTAGGGTCTTATTTGATCTTATTTGTGGGTGTCTGACTGTATAACCATGGTAATCTTACAGTAGTTAATGCTTAAGAAACTGATGGGGAAGCAGTAATGGAAGTGTTCCTAATCTTGCTGGAGTAATTCTCCATAGCCTGCACAAAACACTGGCTCTTTCCTCCTGCTCCTCAGCAAAGATTTAAAAGCTGAGTGAGTTGCCATGTTACTTAAGACTTCATTATTTTTTACAAAGCATACTCCAGAGCATTTGCTAGACCATTATGAAGTATTATCATAAATGATTAAGCTGAACTATAATTGTCAAAATATGTGAAAAAAGCACATCTGGCAAGGCTGGGTTTTCACTCCCTAATTCACATGACTCAGTAATTCACAGTGGAGCCTTCTGACAGGGAGAATCCAGAGGAGTCTCTTGCAGGGTAGGGATGTGCTTCCTCAGCTCCCTCTGACATTGCAGGCACTTCTTGCTCAGTCTAATCTAAGCCCAAACCAGACCTAGAGAAAGTCTAATGGATAGAATTGGTGAAAAAGGCACATATATAACCAGAAACCTTGTTGATCATCAAAGCCAGCTTTATGTAGTCATTTTTGTATATTGATTAGCATAACTAGCTGCAGTTTTCCCTTTTTTACCCTTGCTTCCTAAATAGTTACACTGCCATTTTTAACCTAAGTGTGTTTATGGTCAATTTATATCATTCATTTTTGTGCCAGCACCAACCTTTAGGTGAAATGGTTCTTTTGTCACTTTTAACCTAAGTGTGTTTATGGTCAATTTATATCATTCATTTTTGTGCCAGCACCAACCTTTAGGTGAAATGGTTCTTTTGTCACTTTTAATCCAAATGTGTTTGTGGTCAATTTATATCATTCATTTTTGTGCCAGCACCAACCTTTAGGTGAAATGGTTCTTTTGTCACTTTTAACCTAAGTGTGTTTATGGTCAATTTATATCATTCATTTTTGTGCCAGCACCAACCTTTAGGTGAAATGGTTCTTTTGTCACTTTTAACCTAAGTGTGTTTATGGTCAATTTATATCATTCATTTTTGTGCCAGCACCAACCTTTAGGTGAAATGGTTCTTTTGTCACTTTTAACCTAAGTGTGTTTATGGTCAATTTATATCATTCATTTTTGTGCCAGCACCAACCTTTAGGTGAAATGGTTCTTTTGTCACTTTTAACCTAAGTGTGTTTATGGTCAATTTATATCATTCATTTTTGTGCCAGCACCAACCTTTAGGTGAAATGGTTCTTTTGTCACTTTTAACCTAAGTGTGTTTATGGTCAATTTATATCATTCATTTTTGTGCCAGCACCAACCTTTAGGTGAAATGGTTCTTTTGTCACTTTTAACCTAAGTGTGTTTATGGTCAATTTATATCATTCATTTTTGTGCCAGCACCAACCTTTAGGTGAAATGGTTCTTTTGTCACTTTTAACCTAAGTGTGTTTATGGTCAATTTATATCATTCATTTTTGTGCCAGCACCAACCTTTAGGTGAAATGGTTCTTTTGCCTTGCTGCTGGTCAGTTCTGTGATGAGAAAGAATGGAAAGCAGATAAAATCCTTCTCAACTTTCATTCTGTAAGGTTATACAAACCAAGAGTCTCTTCTTTAAAATAAGTTTTAATTCCCTCAGATCTACCACTACTGCAGATTGAATTTGTTTTCCTTGGCTGGCATTGTATACCTTATCCCAGATGAGACCTCACAGTTACTGTATAAACACCTCTACTGATTGAACCTTTCACAGATGTGTTGGATTAGTCTTGTGATCATTTTGTGATTAGACATCAGATCCAGATTTTTTCTTCTATATTTCCCAACAATAAGATGTTCTTGTAAGTCTCCTCTAGCATTATTTTAATGGCCTGGCTGTCAAAGGGAATGGCTCATGCTGTGATGAGATTGGACAGGGGAGGGTGGCTGAAGTGAGAGATTCCTAGTTCTTCTTTGTGCTGAGTCTCTGGAACACAATATTCACCTCCATCTGGCATTTGCTTACAACCATTTTCCTCTCTCTTTCTGTGAAGTTCATGAAAACATTTTGGACAGAATTCACCTTTACAATAACGTTAAGATCTTTAGCCAAAGTCTTTAACTTGGTTCCAAGTCTGATTGTGGAGATCTTTAATAAACCTTACTACTCTTTTACAGTATTTCTCTGAAGCAATTTTGGTCACAAAAGGTTCTGCAATGACTTTCCTGTTGTTTTCCTATTTATTCACAGTATTATTATTCTGTAAGGCTACTTTATTGCTATTTTGTATTTTCCAATACTTGTAATACACTTACCAGTAGCTATTGTGTGATGTTCTCTCTGATTCACATTCTTTCTGAGGCTGTCCTGGTTTGATTGCCCAGGATCCTTGTTTTAACATCCTTTTTATTATCTGATTAACACCATTTACCTCCTCCACTACATCTTTATTACATCTGGATTTCTTTGTGCCATCTCCACTGTTCCTTTACTTGCCAACCCCTTCCACTCATTGTCACCTTTAAAGAACAGGTCCAAAGCAGGACCCTTTTCCCCTGATTACTGACCTCCTTGCTTTGGGTTCCTATTCCATTTCCCTTGCAATGTGCCAGTATTTGCAAAGCACTTTGAAAACCTTCAGTGTGTGTAAATTCCACTGGTTTCCTCTTGCATGGCTTTTGCCAGAGAGAAGCAGAAGCTGAATGTTCTATAACTAACTCCTCAAGAGGCAGAATAAACTTAGTTACTCTATAGGCCAAGGTTCACCTCTTGTGCATCATTCCCCTTCCACAGACTCTATCAGCTAATACTGAAGAGATGTGGCTGTAAGGTGCAGGAAGTTGCCTCATGGATTCTGCATCCTTAGCAATGTTTTCGCTCTCTTGCTGAAGCTGTGGCTAGTCAAACCCTGCTTTCACTCTAGGAGATGAGGTGAACACACTGGAGTTTTCTTCCTCTGTGTCCAGAGGGAGCACAGCTGAGAAATCTCAGCCCGCATGAAGCAATCATCACTTGTGTGCCTGGAGAGCGTGTGCTGGAGCTGCCAGCCCAGCCTCCCACTCCAGGAGTGTGTGTGTGTGCTGCTGAGCACTACAGTTAGGCACATTATGTACAGAGGGGGGCAGTGAGGATTCAGCAGCAGCCTCAAATTAGCATTTCTGAGCACTTGAATCAAAACTTGGCCTAGAAAGCATTGAATATGTTAAGGCTTTAAGTAACAACTGGTTTGTTTGGGTTTTTCTACCTTTTGTGTTCAGTATGTTGTGGTGGTGATGTCCAAGTACCTTCTAGGCTAGGCTGTCTGTCAAGAGCAATTAAAATGAGAGAGAGATGAAGGAATCTAAGTGATTTGATGGAGCCAGTTGACAGGAGCTGCAGGCTGGCTTCTGGGACACTAATATGTGGGAGGGAAAGATGCAGGCTGGAAGGCACCAGAGCTGGCTAAGAACAGCCACAGAGGCTCAGAGCAAAGGTCTGCTTTGGTAGTAAATACCCAGCAGTTAGCAAACAACAGGCACCTACAGAAGAAGTTTGTGTGGCTGTAATTTTCTAGCCTTTCTTTTTGAGATCAGCATGTGTATGTTTGTCTTTAATAACCCTTGATGGATTTTTCTCCCTTAAATAGCTGTCACTTTTTGTTTAATGTTGATAAATTGCTCTAGTTTTGTAGAAATAACTAAGTTTATAAATTCTAATAATGATTCTAATAATAATACTACTAATTCTTAGCAAATTTTTTCCTCCTTTATTTCCTTCTTATTCTCCTGCTGGAAAAGCAGGAATAAAAGATCTTTAGGAAAAGCTTTTCCATGCAGAAAATATTCTCTCTTACAGTAACTTTATAATGAAAAAACCTGTTGTCCCTCTATCATGTAGGGAAATAGCTGTCAGTGTCTCCCACCTCTGAAGAGGCTTTTTGCAGATGTGAAGCACTTGAGGAGCAGTTTCACATACTTAGTTCTTCAGGTTGTTGGAAGGAATCCAAACCTCTGTGTCTCCTGAGTGCTAGAAGAAGCAGCAGCAGCAGCTGTGTAACTGCTGTGGGTGGCAAAGTAACAAACAGGCCAAAAGAGTTGAGATCAGGAGGCACAGGACCAGGGCCTGATGGAAAAGGAGCCTGGCAACAAAGAGAAAGAGGAATAGATGCTGGCATAGGTAGGAGAGGGAAAGCAAAGGTGTTAGAAGAGGAGGTGAAGACCTGCTGAAAAGCTAAAGAATTTCTAAGGGCTAGGGATCACCTCAAGGAAAGCAAAAGAGGAGCCCTCAGCACAAGTTGATGCCTAAGCAGTACAGAAGACAGCAAGGTGGGAGTGGACAGAAGGTCAGTAGCTGAGTGGAAAAGATGGGTAAATAGCTGCTAGATGGAATGGCAACAGGAGAGAGTCCTAGGAAGGGTGAAATTGTGTGTGCTTCTGGCTGGGTTGGCAATCTCTGGAAATGTGATTCCTCTCATATTTGAGATCGTCAGTGAGAAAAATCAATCTAATGCTTTTCATTTTGAAGCTGCTCCTGTATTCCTTCTGTGTGCTTGTGAAGAGCACGTTGGTGGAAACTAAAACTAGCATCACACTTTTGAGAGAAGGCTATGGCACTGCTTTGCTTTAAGGTTTGGCTATCACTGCTTAATAAAGGTCTATCAATCTATTTATGAGCCTGCTACAGACCAAGCACAGAAATGTATGAAGACCTCAGAAATTATTTATGATGCATTTACAGCATAAATAGCTCAGCTGTCAACTATGATTGTAAAGTTCTTCCTCTTCTTCTACCCTCTGCTTTTCATTTAATATGGCTTTGTTCAGCTAAACAATTCATAATTAAAATAGGAAATGATGGAAACTTAGAAACAAACCAATCCTGTGATGGCTTTTAATAGCTATAATAAAATATTGAGAGTATCATGTCTGCCAGTGTGGTGTAGACACACAGACTGTCTGTGGCTGTGAGGTTTGAGCTGGTTAAAAGTGAATTGAGATGGAAAGGAGACTTCTAGAAATGAAGGGAGGAAAACTTTGGGAACCTTCCAAGGCTTGAGTCTGAAAGGGATCTTTTTCTTCCAGCAGTTTTGGCTTTCCAGCCTGAGGTGGAAATCACCATATATTGCTCCTAGTGGTATTAAACCTATGTGTCCCTATAGTGCCTGAAGTTAACTCAGTTAAAAAGACAAGACTGCATGCTTTGTAAAGAGAATTGTCCTGGAGCTGAGAGCATGACATGGTTGGTGTGGTGTCACAGCAGACCTGCACAGATCCAGAAGATGCCAGCACAAAGTCACACTGTCAAGTTATTGAACCCAGACTTGTGGATTGTACAAGTCAAGGCATAAAGTGATCAAGTTCTCTCCTCACACAAGTGAAATGTTTTGTCCAGGGGCTAATGGGCAGAGAGAGATGTAGAACCCCATTAGCACTGCAGGCAGCAAGCCTTCACCTGACTGGTCAGCTGCAGCTTAATCATGGCCACTTTGTGTACACTTGTGCCTCTCTCAGTGTTATTTTTCAGCTTGTTCTCTGGGTACATTTATGGGTTGTGTTCATAACAGTTTGCAGCTTTCATTTTGGAAAGCTGAACAAATCAGGCTCAGGCAGAGACTCCCTGTTCTTCTCCCCATCCCAGGAGGCTCACTCCATGCCTCTTCCACAGCAAATCCATCTGGCTGGAACACAACTACAGCCAGATTCCAGATATTACAAAGAAGGACATTTGGTGAAGTTGATATTTGCCTTTTCCACCCTCACACCAAGCTGATAGCACATAACATTTTGTGAGAGACTCCAGGAGTGGCTCCCTTGCCCTTGGCAGCAGCTCCCCACTGCTAACATGTTGTCATCAAATTCTTACTCACACTAATAATGATCTATTTCTACTGACAGAAAGATGTTTGTGAAGTGTAATAGTTCAAGCTAGATAATCCTTGAAGTGAGATGTAAAATATAAAGGACTGGCTTTTAATGTCTTGCTCTAGGAGATAAAAAGCTAACTTTTTTTGCCAGGTAAGACAGCTGAGGTGGTTTTGGGCCCACATAGAATGGAGAGATGGCTGAAGGAAGGAGGCAGACAGCAAAGCAGTCCCTGTTTCCTCCAGCTTCCCTGACAAGGAATGATACAGTGCATCAGAATTAGGAGAAACTGGTTTATTTACTAGCTTCTGCACAAGATGTTTTATTTGTCATATTTTACGTGGTCTTTTTCTAGACATAGCCTAAAAGTTTCTCCACACTTGGAAGATTGGCATGAGAAATCCAGTAACTAAATTTTCCCTGATTTTTATAGAGCCAGTCAGTGGCAATGTGAAGCTGGAATGAAATGAAATGCAGGATGTTAACAGTAATTGTGATATATGGCACCACGAAAGTTTGGGTATTTTGTTTTGACTTCCTCTTCTAAGCCAGCCTGAAACTCCCTAATCCAGCCTGAAACTCCTTAGCATTCAGAAGTTTGTTGAAAGACTCCTGATATATTGATGTCCTGAAAAAAACCAAGCCCTATTATTAATATTTTTGACTTCTGGATTGTTCTGAAATGCTGACTTTCTCTGTTGCTTTAGTTCTGTTTCCAGGCAGATTTTGGCAGTGCAGAGAGGTGGAGAAAAATAAAATAAGAAGGGAAAAAAAAAGAAAACATAATGCTTTGCAGCCTCCAGGATGCCTGGTGGGGAAGTGCCAGCAGTAATTCAATGCAAATATTTAGTTGTAGAGTTTTGGCCCAGATGTCAAAGCAGCTCTATTGGACCTTGCATTATTTGGACCAGGTGCTAACTTGGACTAGGCATGAATTACTTAGGCACATACTCAAATACTAATTGGGTTTCCTAAACCTTGAGCTGTTCTTTTGGATAATATTACTATAGAATTGACTGTGGCACTCCTGAATAATAGTGAATTATTTGTATTCTTTTTTGGCCACTATAAACACTATTGTACTTTATCCTTTGATTCTGCAGGGAGCCTCTTTTTCTAGTAGGTGTGACAAGGCCACATGTCCTCTAGCCTAAGACATTATCTTAGTGGCACTAAGCTTGACAGGCTACCCAAGTTGTACATTTTAGTGCCTAAAAGAGAATTTAATGATGCCTGGAGAAGTCAGCCAGGGTTTCAAACATGAAATGAAGTGTGTATAGCTCAGTGATCTCCCTAACAATGTAAATCTAATGCCTTCAGAACAAATTTGGCCACAAAAGCCTAAAAATAACACTAAATGTTCTCACTTGCCATGTATATGATTGGCTTCCTGAGGGGCTTGCAGAAATGTCAGTTAAAAGGTACAATCTGAAGTGCAGTTAGCAGTTTTGAGCATTCAGTAGTTAATGTTTTGGGGTGGGTTTTTTTCCTTCCCCCTCACCTTTAGTTTGGTGATAAAATGGGAATCACCTCCATTTTCCCATCAGTTCCACCTTTTAGCATGAATCCTTCACCAAATGTCCTCTTAAATGCTGGCAGAGTAGCATAGAATCACAAAGGTTGGAAGAGACCTCTAAGATCCTCAGGTCCAACCATCCCTAGCACCACCATGCCACTGGCCCATGGTCCTACCCCAACCCAACCTCCCAGAACACACAGAGGGGGACAGAAGAAATGCCCTTGGGGCTCTCTTTCCTCTCCCATGGCCAGCTAGCTGTATGTGGGCATGAGAAAGCCACATTTTGCAGCTGCTCTGTAATATCCTGGGGAGGAGGATCAGAAAGCTTGAGCTCCGAGTTTGTTCCTCTGTCAGGGAGCATGTGTCTGTATGATGGGAGGATGTGTGCCAGTCAACTGCACATAACAGCCTGAAACTGATCAAAATTCCTTCATGCTGCAGGGAAAATTTCACTTGCTGGT
Source organism: Bucco capensis (assembly GCA_013396975.1). NCBI lineage: Eukaryota > Metazoa > Chordata > Aves > Piciformes > Bucconidae > Bucco > Bucco capensis. The sequence continues at coordinate 865,020 of VWZO01002559.1, read as the reverse complement.
GGCCAAAGATGTGTTTCCTCTCTCAGTTTAACAGCTCCTCTTGTTTTATTGATATTGAAACATTATCCTGCTTCCCCAAAAATTCATGAGGTTGGAGAGAGCTGGAGCAGCCACAGTTCTAATTGTGTGGTGCAATGGATATCATGCTTGGAAAGGAAAGATTTTGACAGGGTTTGGTCACTTATTACACCTGTAGTATTATTATTAGCAGTAGTATTTCTGTGTACCTGTAATCCATGCTATCACACTATTCCCTTTCTCCTGCCTGCACCCTGAAAAGACTGGAGGGAGAAGATGCTTTCTAGAGCTACTCAAGGAGAAGTTCTGAGCACCTGAATCTCCACACATTCTTGGGCAGATAACATATCCCAGTAGCTACCCAGCCCTTAACAGTCTGGATGTCTGTGCCAGGAGTACTATTGTCCTGCTTTCAGAAAGACTGATGTCCCAACACAAGAGTTATTATGGATTGTAAATGTTATGGCTTTTTGTGAAGGGAAGGGAATTCTGTCCAGGAAACCTTTTACAGTTTGGAGATGAAGTGAGATGAAAAATTAAGACTCTATTCTTTCTTCTGTAAAATCCCAGAGATCACATTTTCCTCTGCTGTATTCCCTTAAGCCCATAAGGTACACACCAGCAACTGAAAGGCATTTATATGGGAGGAGACCATGCCACTTGCATCAGATTCCTCTCAGGGTACTTCCTTATGCAAGAGCAATTCTCAGTGGCCACTTACAATCAAATCATAATTACTTTGAGTCACCTGAGTGCTTGTGGCTGCTGCTGTAACAAAAGTGAGGCTGGTGTTTCACAGATAGGGAGGGAGCTGACTACAAAGGATCCCTTNTCTGTGTTGAGGGCTCCAGAGCTGGACCCAGTATTGCAGAGGAGCCTGGCCTGGCCATTTTCATATCTCAAGTAAGAAAAAAGACTTCTTTCTTTGTCTGTGTGATTCTTAACCCAGATTTAGTGTGCTGCAGAGACATTCCTCTGACATGCTGAATGATAGCAGAAAAAGATGTGGTGATGCATTAAAAGCTGGAGAGTAAAGGCAGTTTGGGAAACTTAATCAGAGCCTTAGGCAAGAAAAGGATGTGTAACACTGATATGTACATTTTGCTCCTGCTGTAGTTAATGAAAAATATTCTACCAACACTGGTGTTGTCCCTTATGGTTTAGCAATGCAGAACCAATCCTTCTTATTCTTTGTGTTTTGTGTTTTTTCTTCTCTTAATGTTACTTAATCTGGAAATAAAAAGGTTTGATTTCTGTCATTCCCTTTGGCTACTTTGCTTAAAATAGTGCTTAATTGTTTGCCCTCTGAAGGAATGGTGCCAGGTTTAAAGGTTTATTACATTTCCATGGCTTTTTTTCTTAAGATTGCCTTTCTCTTCTATGTTTCTCCATGTCACCTGTCATAACATTAGGCTTTTCAGGCTGAGCCACCCTCAGTTTGAGAGGAACTGGGAGTGAGTTGTCAGGTTGCCACAGAGGCCAAGTTTCTTTTCATTCTCTCCTAGCAGCACTAATCAAGACAATTCTTCTGCTCAGCACACTGCAGTAAATGCCTCCTGTTATTAGCCAGGTCATCAGGAAGACTTGAATGAATTGTGTTGGGTTTTGTTGGGAGTGATGGATGCTTATGTTCCTAATTTTCATTGTGTCTGTGCCAACTTCCTTGCTGTAATTTTGAGAGAGAACCATTCCTGGTCTCCAGTGGACTACTTAGTACCTCCCTCAGCTCTACAGGCTGGGTGGTTTTTGATTTTCCTCTTTTTTTTGTTGTTGAGTACAGATGCTGCTGCTTGTACTTCAGGCCTGGTACATTATTGATCAAAGCAGAGAGAATGCACAAGCAACATTTGAGCTGAGGTTGGATGGATGAGAGAAATTAGCTGTTGTCAGAAGCTTACTGTTTTCTATTTTAATTTCAAGATCTTGAGGATGTTTCCACTGGCACTGTCTTAGAAATCTGCCAGTCCCCATCTAGCTAAGGAATGATTTATGCTCAAAATTAATCATCTCTCAGCTTTTAATTTTCGTTCTTTAATGATTCTCTTCAAGGTTGTTGTGGTGTTGTGTTTTTTTTTTTACACTCCATCTTATTCCCAATTTCCAGATTTCATTTCCCTTCAACATGTTGAACAATTCTATTTTCTACCCTGTTGTCTGGTACAGTAGGTTGCAGTCAAATTTGGTTACAGCTAATTAGAGCAAACTTGTTTGAGCACTTTGAAGATTGTCCTCTCCTGCACAGCATCAACAGCTTGAATTCTGAGAGCTCTCTTCACCCCTTGTCTGGAGCACTAAGACCAATGAATTGACTGCTCCTGAGGTTATGGTTCCTGACCTGAATAAAAGAGCAATAAATCAAAGTATGTTCACTGGCACTGAAGCAGGCTCCAACTGTGGAGAATCAACATGCCAGTTCCAAATTGCAATTTCACTAAAAATAGCAGAGTTTAACAATTTTGACAGTTGCAAAGTGGAAAGATCTAGGCAGGCTGTCCATCTTGTTGTGGCTTCTATGTCCTGTCAACCATGCATCTGTGGGAAAAATAAGACCAGAAGAATGTTGAACATCTTTTATTCTTTGCTAGGTCTGCCCAGCCCTGCTCTCTGCATAAGGAAACACAGATTTAATAGTGATTTTTTTTTTTTCAGTGGTAAAACAGAAGGATCTTTATGTGAGTTTGTGGCTCTAGGATGGGAAGCATTTTGGAGCTATATCTCCCCTTTATCACTTCCCCTTTCTGGCTCTGTCTTTCTTTCCAGGAAACAAAAGACAAATTAGCAACTGTGTTACAGTTTAATTCTTACAGGGAGCAACTGCTCCTCTCTATTCTCTAGTTTGGATAGCCAAGGATGAAAACTTTAGTTTCTCCTATCAACACTTATGTCCCAATCTGGAATTTACAGAACCATAGAATTGTCAGGGTTGGAAGGGATCTCAAAGCTCCTCTAGTGCTGGGCAGGGACACCTGGCACTAGATCATTTGCTGCCAGCCCCAGCCAGCCTGGCCTGCAACACTGCCAGGGCTGGGGCTGCCACCACCTCTCTGGGCAACCTGGCACAGTGGCTCAGCACCCTCCTGGCCAACAACTTCTGCCTAACAGCCAACCTAAATCTCCCTTCCTCTAGTTTGGATCCATTCCCCTAGTCCTATCCCTACAAGTCCTTCCCCAGCTCTCTTGTAGCCCCTGCAGATGCTGGAAGGTCACGAGAAGGTCTCCTGGGAGCCTTCTCTTCTCCAGCCTGAATGATCCCAACTCTCCCAGCCTGTCCTTATTGGAGAGGTGCTCCAGCCTCTGAGCATCCTGCTCTGGACACCAGTTTACCCAAGCTCTATTCAGTAAACATTTAAGCAAGTATTTAATATTAGGCACATTATTTGTCCTTCAGCTTCCATGGACTGCATAGGCAGGTTAGAGTTAAGACCATCTTTAAATGCTGGGATGAGTTAGGCAGCAGTAATTTCACATTGGGGAAAGATAAAATAAAGCAAGCTTTCCAATGTGTGGTTAAAGTTTCCTGGTAATGCCAAACTTAACTCTTAATTGGCCATTTTCCAGACAGAAAAGTATGTTATCTATGGCTTTAGCACCAACTAATTGCTCTCTGCCTCACAAAATGCCTGAGGTTGAACCACACTTGGCTTCATTCGAATTCCACACTCCTGTTGGTCTGTGGGGAGGAAAAAAAATAGGAATTAGAAGAGACAAGAGCACTGGGGAGTAGTAATCTTTTATTTATGTCTAATGCTGTACATTTCCTAAGTGTACTAGGAGTTTTCCTTCTAAGTCACTAATTATGGTGAGTGGCATGTGGCATGTGCTGGTGCCTGAGGAGAAGTGGGATCCAGACCTGGCACACTGCACTGCACTTTGCTTTTGCTGGCAGGCCAAACTCTCTTCATTTCTTTTTTCAATGAGAGAAACAAGGCTGTTGCAATTTGCTTGAAGTTGTGTTTTGTTGCAAAAAAAAAAAAGAAGGTTGTTTTAGAGAGGCATGAATTACTTTCTGATTTATCCAGAGGGGTTTTAGACACAGAATGGGAAGATGGTTTTAGTTAACTGGTGTCACTGAATTTTCAGATGTCATTGCTTGTGTCTGTTCCAGCTCTAAATCACCTACACATTGCTTATCCTGTATCAGATCTGGTTATACATATATATGTGTATAACACCAGATATCATACAGGATAATATATATGTGCATATATATGTATTTGGCCAAAAAGATGATGACTGCATGGAGCATTAACTACTGGAAAAATGTATAAAATTCCCCTAGAGCTATTAAGATTTGTGATTTTTGTATTTGTTCAGAGCAAGGCAAGGATAAAGATTATTTTCATATCATCACCATTGCTTTTTGAAGGTGATAAAACACTTAACTCATTTTGCACAGTGTATATTTGCCAACAGTCAGGTTTAGCTCATCATTATTAATTTTGTGAGCTCAGGCAGAAACCTTCCTAACTTTTAAGTGTGTACCTGCAGAAAGTGGTAATGATATAGCAAGCTTGCTGCTCTTCAGGCTAGATTTGTACCCTTCTTGCACAAACTGAAAGGAAGCCAAACAAATTCTTCTTTCCCACTCTTGGGAAATAATGTGTTATCCTAAGTGCAAGACGAGGAGAAATGTGTTAATTGTTTGACACCTCATCATTTACAATACTCATTAAAGGAGATAATGGTGATGCCACAAAGGCTGACCTGGTGGAACTTGGCAGATCTCTCTAAGGTGGATGCTGCATCCTTAATATGGAGAGGAGACTCTTCAGAAGATTCTGCAGTGATGCAGTCCATCTATCTACAGCACAAGGAGACAGTGCTTTGTTTCCAACCTCTTCCTATGTGTATGATGTTGATATTCACATTTATAAGGAGCAGCTGAGGGCACTGGGGTTGGTTAGTGTGGAGAAGAGAAAGCTCAGGGCAGACCTTAGCTCTCTCTACAGCTCCCTGCAAGGTTGCAGTGAGATGGGGCAGGGCTCTTCTCCAGGGTTAACACTGACAGGATGAGAGGAAATGGCTTCAAGTTGAAGCAGGGGAGGTTTAGATTGGATATAAGGAGGAATTTCATTACTGAAAGGGTTGTTAATTATTGGAAGAAGCTGCCCAGGATGGTGCTGGAGTCACCATCCCTGGAGAAACATTGAGCTGCTCTCCTTAGGGCCATGGGTTAGTGGTATGGCAGTGCTAGGGATGGTTGGGCTTGATGAGCTTAGAGGTCTCTTCCAACCTTCATGATTCTGTGCTTTTCAAAGGATACAGCAGGTAAAGGGACTCCAGTATCCACAGCTCATAATGTGCTGTGTCCTCTCTGGCTGTGTGCCATGGTTTGATAATTTTTGTTTAGCTATTACAAAAAGCACTTTAAATACAGCAAAAAATAAATATATTCTTTGTGTTTTCTTTTCCCTGGGCAACAAAGAAAAAGAAAAAAAAAAGTGTTGTTTTATTGAATTCTCTTCTGCCGTGAAGCCTTTCTTTAACAGTCTTTCAAATGGAGCCCAGGGATATCCTTCATCATTTCCTCTATTGGTTTCTTCTCCCTGTAAACTTACTGGAAGCACTGAGGCTTGGAGTGAAGAGGAAACCCAAAGGCAAGTGACAGAAGCATCATAAGCTTCAGGGAGCTAGTTTAACATGGTTAATTAAAGGGGTGATCAGTTCAGGGCAACAGCAGATGTGAAGGATTGATAGACAAATCTCTGCAGTCAGTCTCTAGATGAATGCTCTAAAAATGAGGAAAAAGAGCCCATCAACTTGTTGGAGCCTAGGCTTATTTATCAAGGGGGGGAAAACCCACAGCAGCATCTGCTAATTAGTCCATGGAACAAACTCTTGTGTTTGCCATGTCTTGCCTAAATTGTAGTGAGAGGTGTGTGTGCTGCACTGCATAGGTGATTGGATCAGATCACCTTTGGTTTAGTAGATTTGCTTTGGTTTGGTCTTGCATTTCAGACTGAAAACAAGAGAAAGTTGCATCTCAAAATTCACCTTGCTTGGGTCCAGGCCTCATCAGGTTTAATGCTTTCACTAGAGAGCTTCATGGAAAATCAATAGTGTGCTAATGAAATTTGCCATTTCCACAAGTTCAGGTGGCACAGTCAATGAAGAGGAAGCTCAGAGTGTTCTATGAAAAGCATTTAATGACTTTAAGATGTAAGGTAATAAAGTTAGGCTATGATTCAGTTGTACAGAAATACTAACTCTTTCACTCAAGGAGGTATAAAAGGATTCAGTGGCAAAGAGGATGCTCCTCAATTCCCCAAATGAAGACTGAGGCCTCCTTGGCAAAGCTTTCTCAGTCAGAAGCACTGTTGTGACTGGTGTGCCAGTGGCAGATCAGAGACTGGCTTCTTTGGTCTACTTGCTGAGCCACAGTTGAGAGAAGACTAAAGCAAATCCTGCCGAGCTCGCAGCAAAGCACAAGGCATACACAGAGTGACATGCTGTGTGAATTCAGCAAACAGCTCTGTGTGGCACATCTCTCTGAAGCCTGCAGCAGTGGCAGAAGCCTGAGCTCCTTCCCCCCAGGTCTGCTGTGCTCCCTTACCCCCTCAGTGCTGCCACTTCCCTTGGCCTGGCACTGGCATCTCTAGATCTGTGAGGTGAGTTGGCTTCAGTCAACTCATCTGGCTAAAAACTGAGCCAACAAAAGGGAAAGGAGAGTTGTTTTCAGCTAGTTCAGTTATCTCATTCAGATTACCACATGAAGCAAGAGTTCTCCTGCTGGCACAGGACAGGACAAGCCAGTGGGACTAGGCAATCTGGCACTGCTTTTGGCAACTGCACATTTATGCTGCATTCAAGTGACTAATGTTACCAGGGTGCACAAAAAATAGTTTTCATCAGCTATTCTATACTGATCAGAGGTTTGCACTAAGCCTAGTGTTAACTAAATGAATATATTGGTGTCTGTTGTCACCCTGCTGCTGCCTCCCACATCTGACACCACTGTTACATGAGCTCTCCTTCTCCAGCTCACTGACTGCATAGAGGTAGTTTCAGCCTTTTGGCTTCAGAGGGCTCAGCAAGGCAACACAATGAGCCTAAATACACTCCTTTGTGACTGCCCTGGTTATGCTGTGAGGTTTCTGGTGCTTTGCTGCAGGAAGATCCATGTTTCTACAGTGTTCAAGGCCAGGCTGGATGTGGCCCTGGGCAATCTGGTCTAGTGTGTGGCATCCCTGCCATGGCAGGAGAGTTGGAACGGGATGATCTCTAAGATCCCTTCCAATCTGAGCCATTCTAGGATTCTCACTTGAGGTTTTCATGGAGAACATCCAGCAGATGTAGTAGGGATTATTCTCTGCTCCCCTTGCCTCCAAAGCCTGACACACAAAGGTTTGGAGAAGGCTGGTTTGAGAGGGGGAATATTGGTTTGTTTCTGTGAGAAGATGATTGCAGTGCTTTGGAGTGTGGTTCAGATGAAAACATAGCTGTCCTGCTTATGGCTGAGAATCCTTCAGCAGATAAATCAGGAGACTGTAGGTGCTCATGGTGTGAGTTTGGTTAGTTGGTGTTAGCCCTGGAGCAGTTCATTTTTTTTTGTTTCTGACAATAGAATATTGTATCTAATTTATATGTAGTTTACATTCAGCAGGGTGTTCTTTCTTTATGCTTCATTGTACCATCTCTATGGTATTTTTAGTCCTGGAAAGTTTCCAAAGAAGGCTTTAATTTGTGTAGATCACACTTGTGATTTGCCTGGATTCAGCATGCTGTCAATGCCATGGGGTTTGCTGAAGCCCATGAATCCTGCCTTTGGGACAGGGTGCACTCAAGAGTTGGGTTTTTATTGCCTAACCCTCCCTTGGGTAGAAGAAGGAAGACTCAGGGAGGAGTGAGGAGAAAGATTGACAATGGTCAGGCTGGAATTTGGCCAGGGCACCAACCTGAACAACTGAGCTGCGTGGGAGCTTGTAATTCCTGAGAGCAGAAGGGTCTAGTTTTTATTTTTTGCCTAAAAGGAGCCTTTGTTATGTCAGGACCCTTTATAACACCATGTGGAATTATCAGGACTAGCTTAGCAATAAGAATGTCACAAATGAGATCATTGCCACTTACTAAATACTTCATAACAGAGCCTCAGGGAGTTGAGAAAATCAGAATTTAGTAGCACCTTTGTTCTCTCTTGAAGCAAACTGGCAATAGCTGTTGAAATGCTGCACCAGAGTCACAAAGCATAGTAAGAGACACTTTCTGCCTTCCAAAATACCCCCAAAGCGTGGTAAGAGCTGAAGGGAAGGAATGTGATTAGACCTCACATCCTTCAAATGATCACTTGAACTTCTCTTCCCCTTTTTCAAAGTGAATGTGACAAAAAGAGACCAAAGACTTGTCATTTCTTTAGCCATGTTTCATTATAATACAGCATAATTAGAAGAAGAAAACACAGGTTTTGTGAAAGAGAAGGTAAATGAAAGTCTAAAGAGGGAATGTACTCCATATGTATCAAGAGAGGATGTCCTCCAGATATTCTTCCTAGCCCAGAGATTTTCCCTGGCCTGCTGAGTGCCACAGGCTCTCCACAAGCCCCTCTCATGGCATCCTGAGGGAGGGGAGGCTTTCCTCCACCTCTGAGGCTCAACATGAAGCCTCTTCCACATCCCAGCATTCAGTTTGCTGGATGCAAGCCCTTGCTGGGGCTCAGTCTGCAGGTGCTGGGCCAGAGCAGCCAATTCCCTGCTCAGGAGTGAAGGCCATGGAAGTGGTGCCAGGGGGGAGGTGAGCAGAGTCTTCCTCCTCTTGCTCTTGCTCTTTAGATATAAGGAGGAATTTCTTCCCTGAAAGGGTTGTTCAGTCTTGGCCCAGGCTGCCCAGGGAGGTGCTGGAGTCACCATCCCTGCAGGGGTTTAGGAAACATTGAGCTGCTCTCCTTAGGGCCATGGGTTAGTGGTATGGGAGTGCTAGGGATGCTTGGACTTGGATGAGCTTAGAAGTCTCTTCCAACCTTTGTGATTCTTCCTGACCAACATGGCAAGAGGCTCTGGTGACTTCACAGAGCCAAGGGAAGTCCAGGATGACAAAGAACAGTGACAAGTGTAGAGGGAAGGTCCAGTGCAGGATTGCCCAAAGGGTCTTGCTGAAGTGACAACAATGAAAGGCTGAGGCATGCATCTGGACAAGATGTTTCCACTTGTGATTTCTTTAGGCTTTAAGAAAAATGAAAACATCCTGAGTGGAATTCTGTGTCTTCCCAGAGGATATTTTGAAGTACTGGAAGGGAAAATAGTTGAACTGCACTGTCCTGAATGGGCACTGCACAGACCAAGGATATTTCTTTATGGAGTTTATGCTTTTTAAGCTCAAATGGAGAAGTTTTTTGCTCCAGTGCTGTGCAGAACTTGTGTCCATTCCCCAACCAAAATGTTAAGGCTTTAATAAGCAGTGGTAAAGCCCCAAAGCCCATTTGCTCTCCTTGGAGATAAGTATACTTCTGCAGTAGTTTCAGAATGATTTTATTTTATGATGATGTTTGACCTGAAGGAACTGTGTGTCTGAAAGCTTGTCTGCTGCTCCTAGCTGCATCATTTGCTTTAATGAAGTACATTACCTTGCCTCACCAACCTGCTTCTCTGAGCTTACTTGGGGAAAAAAGGCAGACAGACAGACAGTGCTCCCCCTGATTTCATTAGGACTGCTAGACAGTTGTTCATGGTCTTAAGGCTGAACTTCAATATAGTTTTAAATGATCAGAAAGAAGGCTTTTAAATCATCATTAAATTCTATGACAATTCAATTTAAGCCAGTTCCCAGCAAAGGCAGTGGAGGTCCTGCCTTGAGTCAAGAAAATAGGGGAAAGTGAGGCATAAAGAGGCTTTGGAATGGCAGACATCACTTGAGCATGATGGGCAGAAAAGAACCACCAGGTTTTGGGGAGTGTTCTGCATTTGAGCTGCCAGTCCACTTTGACAACCTGTCAAGGAGGTGAAACAGTAGTGTTCCTGAGTGTCCTGCCTTGCTTGTGTGCTGGGGAACTTTAGTATCTGACCAGACCCAAGACACTAAGAATGAATCAACCCTAAATGCCTGCAATGACTTCCAGCTGGACAGATTCAAAGGACATTTCCCAGCAAGCTGGGAGCAGGGAAACAGGCTCTTTTATTTCTAGCACTGAATTTGTGCTTATGACTGGAAGTTACTGGCTTGTATTGGCCTCATCATTAAAGTCTGACCCTGCAGTTGGAAGAGAAACTAATGAACTAATTCCAGACTGTATTTAAGCCTGCTTCTCCTGAGAAGACCTTCCTATTTCTTCTCCCTTAGTTGCTCTCTGGAGCCAAGAAGGGTGAAGTTCTTGGAGAGTGACAGATTGGGCTTAGTCCTCTGAGTGCTTAGGATGGAAACAGGTAGATGTCTCTCTGAGTGAACCCTTCCATTCTGATGAATCCATGCTGATCTTTCCACTTGGGTAGGGATTTATGTCTTGTTTAAATGTCGTCTTCTGCTCATACAATCCATTCTCTGTGATCTAAATTTCCCAGTCTCCTGTGACCTGGGCACTGATAAGCACTGTGTGGAATGAAAGATCCATGCTTTGGCTTGGAGAACTAACTGTGTGAGGGGAAAAAAACCCAACCCAGGGTGCTTGGGGATTGTTAATTATTAACATTTTTAATTATTTTATTAAATTATTTACTCTGCTTACTGCTATAATAGCAGCAAATGGCCTTATATGGAACAGGTGTGGCTGTAGGGGATTTAGAATGTGCTTGGCTTTGCTTTTGAGCTTGACAGCCAGTTCTCACTTCCCATAATAATGACAGTTAGCTAGGGAAAATGAGGAATATTAATAGATTTTTGAGAGTGCTATGTATCTAGAGTAAAGGCAGGAACAGCTTTAGCAGGACTAAGAAAGGAACAGAAGATAGGCTGTTTGCTGATTTCTGCTTCATTCTTCTTTGCAGCCTGTTATTTATACTGTTTTTCTAAAAGTAAATGTAATAAAAGGAAAAGTCCCCATCATGATTTATTCTTGCAATTTTCTTAGGCTTGTAGGATTACAGCCTCCTCCCCTCTCCTTCTCCTTGCAATAACCAGCAACTGTAAATCCAACTCTACAACCTTGGAAAAAGAAAGGGGTTTGTAGAGGAGAACTGAATCAACCTTAAACTTGCATGGGAAGAGCAAGAGAGAAATCCTCCCCAGACTGAGAAGCATGAGGCTAGTGAAGCTCTGCAAGGCTTTGCAGCCTCTTAGTGCTAGACTAGAGCTGAGTGTGCTGCAGAGGACACAGCAGAGCTCGGAGCTCATTGTCCTCTNGCAATGAGTTTAATGCTCACTCTGCTGTCGGCACAGTTATGGCACCAGGGGCCACAGGAGACCACAAGGGATTTGCAGACTGTGCCTGAGATTGTCCTCTTTAGAAAGTGAGGAATTTCCCTGAAAGTGTTTGGAGGTTTGGGATCTTTTTTTTTTTTTTCTGTTCATCTTGGATTTTTCTTCCTTTTTGTTTTAATGTTTTGGGGTTTTTTTGTTTTCCCATGTCTGTCATCTGCTAGAGAAGAGACAGCAGCCCTTTTTGTGACTTGGGAGTGTTTGCCACCACCCAAATGTGTCTTTGACAAGCCAGATAGTTGTGTATTCCTCTTATTTCTACTGCAGCACAGAAATCCTGCACTAATATTACATTTCTCTTTTTCTTCCTTTGTTCTGTTGCTGGTTAAAGAGAAGAGTTGTTGTGTAAAGAGAGAGCACACACATTCTAGATGCTGGGATCTGGTGACACTTGTCACTTTTTCAGTGAGTAGATAAGTGGACTTAGAATGAAAATTCCTGGAAATGCCTTTTTTTTGTTCCCTTTCCCATTGGTTAGTTGTTAATAATGTTAATTAGTTATTTGTTTGGCACTGCTGGAGTACCAAAAGGCATTTACTGAAAATCACTTTATTGAATAGTGTTCTGATAAGGTTGTCACTGGTCTAGGTTATTTAATCAGTTTCAACTCTGTTCTTTCCAAAAGGCTGGAGGGCAGGGACAGGATTTTATAAAGCACAAGTACTGTGTTTCTACCAAACCAGCCTGAATCTCTTTCCTTTTTTTTTGTTGTTGTTAGAGATTTCTAGCCTAAAACTTGTATGAACAAACAGAAAATGAGACAATGTACTGCTCTTCAACAAGGTCCAAGTGAGGGGATGCTGCTGCTGCTACCTACCTAGAATAAGCCAACATGTTCATGTTTGGGGTGAGGACTGAAACATCAGCTGGCATTCAGCTGATGGAATGTGGAACCTCTGAAACACCACTGAAAATCATCCTTCTGCTCACAGAAACTCTGATTATTTGACAATTATTCAGGCTGGGATAGAGGAAGTGGTTCAGCTCATTCTTTTGAACAGCAAAGTGCCCTTGCCACAAAACCACAAATTGACTGATGCTGTTTGGCAGTGATAAAGAAGTAATTGCATAGAAGATGAAGAAGAAATTCATTGTTCACCTTATGAACAGGGCTAGCCATGCCAGGGGGAAAGCTTCTCCCAGCAACACTATACCTGAAAAAGGGGTAAGCAACCCATTTTGTTCAGGTGCTCTGAGTCAGGAAATGATAAAGGGTTGCTGGCAATAGAAAGGCTTTCTTTTTTATATGTATTAAGAAGATCTGCTGCCAAAAATATTCTGATGATCACCTGAGGTAGTTCCCAAAAGGATTCTTAGTCCTGCTGTACAATCAGTAATTGGTAGTGGTTGCACCTCAACATCCCTTTCAGGGTTTGTTGCCAGTTCCTGAACTAGTAAATAGAAACAAAAGCTAAAAGCAGCACTTACTTTATTTCCTACCCATAGCTGCTAATGTTTTTTTTTAATATAAACTGGACTTTTTTCTTTTTTGCTGGCTTGGAATTCTTCTCCACTGGGAATTTTGTGGCATGAGGCAGATGCTCTTGAAAGACTGAGAAAAGTAAGTGATCCCTGATTTTCTGTAGAGGATGCAGAAGGCATCAGCTCTGTTAGCAAGGTGTCTGTAGCATGTCAGGGCTCCACTGAAGATCCTGCATTGTATTGACTCAGTGGAGCTTGTGGCTTGACTAAAATAGAACCTATTTCAGAGCAGTCAGAAAAGAAACACAGGAGAGCTGGAGAGGATTCTAGCTGCTGGTTTGGTACACTTAATAAGATGCTTTCCAGGTCAATGCAGTAGCTGGTACCCTCCTTGCACTTTCTGTCCCCTTCCCACTGTGTGTATGAGGAACTGTGTGCTGGGACCCACTGGCTTTGGGCTGCTTGTCAGCTTCATTGCAGAGGGGGGGTGGGTGTTGTTGTTTTGTTTTCACTGCACTGGGCTTTGTCTTCTAGATCAGGATTACAGTCTTGAATAATTCTTACTAGTAATGTCACAACAATTTTGCAAGAGCCAGTAAACATGTCTCTCATCTGGCAGGGCTGTGTCACACAAGACCCAAGTGGTTTTAGCTTGATGGAGTCTGTCAGGACAATTACAAGGAAACAGGAGCCATTCCTCTTTGCCTCTCCAACCCCAAACCCCTCCTTGCTCCCCCAACACAGAAGAGCACATCTTTTCCTTTGTCATTGTTGGGATTTTTGTGAGCATTTTGCAAAGAACAGAGTGTGTTATTATATGTGCCATTAATATCAGAGGGAACTTGGCCCTTTGCTGGGTATGGTTGCTGTTTCAGGTCTGATGTATACCAGCACTCAGCATTGGTTTCTGTGTTGTGGAGTCATGGTTTTTCCTGGTAGAATTTTATGCTATGGAACAGTACAAATCCCCCAAACCCCTACTTAAAGTTTTTGCAGAGTAAGCCTTTGCTGGTAGTGTTCTAAAGGGAATAAAACTGTCTTGTCTTACCCCTGAGAGGAAGAGAAAATGCTACAAAAGGAAGAGACAAGGCCATTGTGCTTTGCTTGTGAATGTTGTGTGCCATGCCCTCACAAGCAGGATAGGGATAGACACCTTTCTCAAAGCTGCTGACTGAATCCTCTCCTAAGAGCCCTCAAACAAGATTTACACATCTCTTCTCTACCAGTTCAGTGTAATTTCTACAAGATTGGGATTTTATTGTGGGTACTTTTGAAAGGCAACACTTCTCTCTTCAAGTGCCTCTTGTGGAGTTCTGATTTAGTTCTGAAGTCCAAGAGCAAAGTGTTGTCAGAAGGGGTATCCTCCTCCATCTATTCTTGTAACTTTATTGATCAAGTCTGTCCTTCAACCAGCCTGGACACTACAACCACATTCTACTTTCTGCATAATACCTCCTGACACCCCAACAGCATCTAGGAGCCTAGCTCTGTGCTGTGTAACTCTGCCTTGGCCTTAGTGAAAGTTATTAAACTCTAGCTATTCTGGGACAAGTGGTGAAGGTGTAATGTGCTGATATTTTGCAGGCAATATCAGAAGTTTTACTACAGTAACCTTAGGCAGCAATATAAAAAGGAACTTTGCAATGGCTGGTAGTTAATCTCATTAATTCCCTCTCTTGGCCATACCTAGCTAGACCTTCTGAGAATAAATTCTACACGTGCATTGTGTCTACTTTTCTTGTACACAGAGCTTCAACCCTTCCTGTGCTCACATGCATCATGTTCATAGTTGCTGATGAGTCTCTGGAGCCATGGATATGGGCTGTGAACAGTATTTGCCCCTGAAGCAAAACATCCATTAGCTAATTTAGGGCTTCAGGACTTGACCTTAGGTATATAGATCTTGCCTTGCTACTGGTAGAGAGCCTGGAACAGCTTCTGCCTGGGGTTTTAAATGAAACAAGCCAAGAAACAATCCTTCACAATCCTGCTGTGCAGGGGAATAAATAAGTGAGGGTTGGAAGCTGCCATTTCTCCTACCACAGCTTAATATCTTGAAGGTTATTCCTGAGCACATTTCCATATTGTGTCCAGAAATCTTTGCTCTTTTTGTTCCTTGTTCTTTCCCATCCCTTCCCCTCCTCCCCACCTGAGGGACAGGCATATATGAGCAATATCAGTCAGAAGTGTTTCACCAGAATTCATTAGAGTGAGGCTGAAGGTTTCATTATTCTTTAAGGGTGCATTAATAAAACTGCTGCACACTTGGGTTTTTTAATACTGCATGAATTATTCTGACAGTCAGTTTGCAAAGCCAACATATCAATCATTAAATTAAAAATGTGGTAATACAAATTAGGATGATTCAGGAGGTGTAGAACATGGGAAACAATATGCTCTCTGTTTGGAAACTAATACAGATCTGTCCTTCAAATGAGAAAAAGATAGCGAGCAAGGAAATGCAAGAAATTACAGTGAATTTATCCAGCCTTCCATAAAAACATCTCTTTTTCCATGCATCAAATCCTACTCATGCTCTGTCCAGATCTCTAGTCTCCTTTCTGAAAATATTGGAGCAATCTTTTATGATGAAGCATAAAGCTCATTTGCAGGATGAGGTGTCATCTGTCAATTGGCTGGCATGGTGCTTACACCTAAGGGTGAGGCAGCAGCAGAGAGAAGTAGAAGATCTTCCCCCAGTCCCTGCTGCTGTTTGCATGGCAGACAATGCACATGAAAGAGTTTGCAGAAGAGATGCTGCTAACCCACCACTGCATGAAGTAATGCCTCCCATAATGGTGCATCAGCCCTAGAAACCTCATCTAGTCTGACCTTGTGGCTTCTGCTGCTCTGGGGACAGATGCTATGTCTGCTCCATTTATGTGAGGAGAGAGTAGTGATTTTAGCCTTAATAAATGTGAGGGACTAGATGAAGTAACTCAAGAATCTTGCTTTTTCTTCTCCTTGAGCAGAAAGATTTTTAAGCATCTTTTTTTTTCCCTTCCTCTGCTGATTCTGTGAGAACTGTATGCCTGTGAATAACAATGTTGGATGTTTGAAGTAGCCCAGTGAATGTGAGATAATGAAGTTGTGGCTAAGGTGCAGGGCATTTTCCATGGCAAGTCTTTGCTTGTGGATTTTTCTCCTTTCGGAATTAGGTTTCAGCCAAGCAGCTTTAAAGCAGCTTGCCTACCCTACAGATAAAGCCATGCTAATGCAGAGCTAGGGCTGATGTGCTTAGCCAGTGCAGTATGCTTACCCTAGTTGTGTCCACAGAGCAGCCAGTGTGAGCCTTGGTGCCTGTCAGCAGTACTCCTGCAGCACAGAGAGGTCTGTAAGCAGTGCATTGCTGCCCTGCTTCTGGGAGCTGCAAGTGCCAGCAGGCTCCAGTCCTACCCTCCTGCCTTAATTCTATCACACAAGCACAGCCAAGAATCCCAGCAGAAGAGAACAGGCTTTCAAAGCTCCTGTTCCCAGCTAAGACCACAAGTTAATGATCCATTATAGACTCCCTACCTACATGACACAAGGAGTCACAGCGTGCCTGACCTGCCAGGGTTCAGCTGGGTACAACCTTACAGACTCATTGCAAATAGCTGCAGTCTTAAGATAGGAGATGCAACTCATTATTCAGGCTTTAAAATCCCTTGGTATTTCTCATCCTCTGGTCCTTTCAGGGCTGTGATTTTGATGCTGCCAGGGAGGACTGCAGAGGTAAAAGCTGTTTGTTCTTGTTTGTTCCTTATCTGCACTCTATAAAATGCATGAAATATCAGAGTGCTGGAATAAAGGCAATAATCACTTCTAATAATGAAACTGTTCTGAAAGGGAAGACCTAGATTTCTTACCAAGATAGTGTGCTGAAGTATTTGCATAGTAACTGGGCTATAATTACAGATTCATCTCCTTTATGTCTCTTAGCTCTCAGGCTTAAGCAAGCAGATCTTGAGAGCAGTGGCTCTTTTTCCTGGGAGGCTGAGTGTCAGGCAGCATATGCTAAGGCTGTGTGCAGTGCTACACTGACTGTGAGGGATGAGTGCTGAGAAACTCTTTAGTGAAGCTGGCTGAAATTCAGCATTTGTGTACTTGTGGGGGTTTGGATAGTTCAGAACCATTTCCATTTCCAAGCAGCAGAGTGTATTGTTGAGAATTCTCAGAACTGTTCAGTTCTGGGAGTAAAAATTAGCTTAATTTTGGCAGGTTTGATTCTGGAAATCTTGGTTGATTTTCTGTGTTGTCAGTTTTATAAAACAGAGGAGGCCAAAACTTACTTACTTATCCCCCTCTGATCAAACCTCTCCTCTTCTCCTGGTGGATGTATGATACAAAGAGCTTGCCTGAGTGATGTGGGCTAGTCAAGTACTGAGACTCTCATACCTGTGGTACAGAAGGTGTTGCCAAGCAATGCTGCTGCACAGACCTTTTGAGTATCTTCTTATTGGTATACTGGTGAATTTTTAGTCCTGTTGGAAAGAATGCATTAATTCCTGGCTAGACAAGATTCTGGAGAGAAGGAATTAGGCAAAAGAGTCTTTCCCTCAACTCAAATTAAGCTCTGCCCTGAGCCTGGAGTTGCTGCTTGAGAACTGAGAGCTGCCTGTGAGCTGAAAATCCCAGAGGAGGGGATTTGAGGGGGGTCTGGGACTGCACAGGAGGATTTTCAGCCTCTGTGGCACTAACTTCATTCTCCCAGAGAAAGCAACCTGCAAAGCTCAGGTATTTTTTTTTCTCCTCTGCAGAGAGATTGCTCAGAGAAAGGGGCAGCAGCAGCATGAACTCGAGAGGCAGAAAATTCTGTGCCAAGGTGACTCTGAGGGTACTTCTTTCCTTTTAGGTGTGTGCCAGAACATGAACATCCTCTCTGGAGAGACCAAGAGCATTTTTGTTTCCTCCTTAGAGTTGAAGTTGTGAGGTTGTTTGTGCATTTTTAAGTGGTACAGACCTTGGCTACAAAGGAGACTCTTTATGCTGTTGTACTCTCCGTGCCTAGACTTAGCTGCTTCATGCATCTGAAAAGTTTGCATTTCCTTCCTTTCTATAAACTCATGATTACCCCATTAGTAGAGTTCTTTTGCTTTTCTCTGTCTCTAGACACCAGTTGTCTGTCTTTCTCCTTCAGTCTGTTATCAGGGCAAATAGCCTCCCTCCCTGAGCAGTGTCTGCTTTGTTATTGATTAGCTGTTCCCTCCTGCCTGTCACAAAGCTGACTTTTTCACAGGTGAGCTGAGATGATCTTGGCAGGTCTCAGATACTCAGTAAGCTTCCCTCCTTGAGAGGAGGAATTCCACTGAATGCAACAAGCTTGTGGGGTTGCTGTTTTAGCTCCAAAATGGATAGGCTTTGTGGTGTGTTTTTTTTCACCATAGACTTGATGGTACCAGCTTGGATTCTGTCTCATCTGTTGATAGTATTCACTGCTACAAAGCAATGAAATAGTTAACCAGCTCCCATGAGAGGGTTTGAAATCAGGGTGATTGTTGGAATATCAGAACCCAAAGAGTGAGATCTTCACTGCTCTGTCTGCTCAGGGTTTGGGATGAAGCTGCTAGAGGTACCCAGGCTGTCTGAGCTTACTTGAGGTGGTTGAGTTCCCATCCCTGGAGGCATTGCAGGTGAGGCTTGCCAGGGCTCTGGGCAAGCTGATGTAGTTGGGGATGTCCCTGGCCACTGCAGGGGGGTTGGACTAGATGAGCTCCAGAGGTCCCTTCCAACCCAAACCATTCTAGGATTCTATTCTATGATTCTATTCTATGTTGTGGCTCTAGCTGAAATAGAAGGTTTGTCATATATAACAAAGGGCAACATGGAAAAAAAATGTCATAGTTTTCATACCTAGCTTTCCAAATCAGTAATTCAACAATGCTGGAAAGCAAAGAGATGTCACAGAATTTGTGAGCCTGTGTACATTGTTTCTTGCTTAAAAGAGGTAAAGAAGAATACCCAGGAAGCTATAAGAAATTGTCCTGATCTTGATTCAATGTAAAATAACCAAACACTTGGTTCAGGAGTTTGTCAGCTTGTTTGGCAGCTTCAAATGTAATTAATACTAGCATTAGTTATTTGGAAATACAGACCTTGCCAGACAGACACTTAATATCTTGGGGGTTTCTTGTTAGTGGATTATGTGCAGCTTGCTAAAGGCAAATTAACTGGCATTGTGTGCTTGAACTTCAAAACTTAATGCTGCCTGACATTTTGATTTAAAAGCTTGGATTTTGCCTTTGAAAAACTGAGTCATGGAGAGATCTCAACAGATAGTTGTGAAGAGAGAGAGAGCACAGGGAGCAGAGTCCAGTTTCTGTGAGGCCACTGAGGGACTGAGCTGTGGTCTGACCTTTAATGCTATTATCAATGATTTTAATTGTCAGTGTAATTTTTCTTGCAACTATTGATGGAGCAGTTAGAAAAGAGAAGACAAGTTGCTTTGATTGAGTTATCCAAGATATTTAGTCTGTTGATCACAACTGCAATAAAACCAACAGAAGGTAACCTGTGTGGGAATAACATAGACTCCAGGGACCTCCACATTTTGAACATATTCAGGTGAGCTTCAGGGGGCTGGAAGACATCCCCTAAACATAGCTCTCTGGACAGTCTTGGGGCTGAAAGGAAAGAAGAATGTGCCTAAAATAAAAGTGGGAAAGTGACCAACTTAGTCACTAGAGTTTTTGTGCCTGGTTCTGGTGTCAGAGCTGCAAAGGATACAGAAATACTGAGAAGAGTTCTGAAATGGGCTACAAATGTCCCTGGGATTGGAGGGGAAGTTTGCATTCCATTTATCACTCGGTTAATGTAAGATGAGGTTGAGAAATCACATGGCTATTCTGTGAAACAGGTTAGAAAAGGAGATGGAGATATGCAGAAGATGGAGCAGTGCCTGGGCATTGCAAGCATGTTCCTGAGCAGGTTCTCTTTCATCTCATATTGATATGGTTAGTGCAGGCTGACTACCAGATTTGGATGTGAATACATTTTCTTGCACTATTGTCTGAATATTAGACCTTGTGGGGATTTTTGTCCTTTTCTGCAGTGTGGCTATAGCTCAAGCTTCAGTCTTTCCTTCACCTCTTGTGCACACATGGAATATTCTGCACTCCTGGACAAAACTGAACAACCTGAAATGCTCAGAAGACCAAACAGAAGAGATGCTATAATGTGTGGTTCTGTGCAGGCTTAGCTTCTGTAAAACCCAGAAAGCTCAGCCCTGCTAATGCATCACAGGGGCCTGAAGAATTGTGTGTGACTTAGATCCCTTGGCAGTGCTGGAAATGGAGGCATTTTTGTGTAGTTCAGGACAAATCATCTGGATCCATCCCTGTTGTAAAGACATTAACTTCTGTGCCCTTGTATTTTGGATTCTGTGTTACATGAAAGGTCAGAGCAGACATTTTCAGCAGTCCCTTCTGGCTGAATTCATCTGTGAGGCTGGCATGCCTTTGAATGAGGTGGAAGGAACAAATAATCCAACAGACCTTGAACTGATGTCTTATTTACATAGCAAGGAACTCAATATAAAAGAGAATAGGTTTGAACAAGATGAAAAAAAAAAAAGAGCCCTCCTTCTTTACTACACATGCCATATGGCTCAGTGCCATTTTGAACTCCTTCAGATAGCTCTAAAATAGCTAGTTTCAAGAAAGATCTCCAAGGATGTGAGCTCAGCTCCCTGAGAGCTGTGACAGCATGGGCTCCATCTGAGCTGGTCAACTTGGAGATGCAGAGTGCCCTTGTGCCTCTCTGCAAGCTCCACTGCTGTGAGGCAGCCAGCAGGTACTTTGATGTCAGCAACTAGCATCTTTCATTGCAGGATATCAAAGCCTCTAGATGAGATTAATAGAGTTGTCTTGATCTAACGAGGAGAATGGAGGGGCAAGGGATAATAACATTTCAATATCAGACAAACAAATCTGAGGCAAGGCAAGTTCATCAGCCATTGAGTGGTTTAGGGGAGTGTAAAAAAAGAGACTTAGCTAATTGTTATGCCTCTGCAGCAGGAAGGCTGGATGCAGTGTGTGGATACAGGAGCCAGCCCATAGAGCTTACAGTGCTTTGTGCCAAAACTGCCTGTTCAAAGCCATCTCAGTAGGAATATAAACAAGAGGCCACTACAGTGGGGAAGCACTGTAGCTTTCCAAATTAGCATTGAAACCAAAGAATACAACTATTTAGCAGAGAGACTACAACTGCTCCAGTGGATAAGCAAATAATACTTGGGGGAGGGGGGGTTAACTGGGGCATGACACAAAAATAAAGCAAATAGAGTGGTTATATATATATATATATTAATGATGGAACCAACTGACATATGACAGCACAGTACTATTAATGTGCCTCAGTGCCAGTTTGAGAGTACAATAAAGGGGGAATTCAGGCAAAGCCCTACATTTAAACAACACTGAGGACAATGAATAAAAGCCACAAAAGGCAGAGATTTCAGAGAGAAGGCAGGGAGGCTGTAATTAGCTACATGTAGGCAGTGCAGCAAAACAATGTGCAGTAGGTAGCATTTTTCCTGCTTATCCTGCTCCCATCAAATGCAGCATTCACACTGGAGCTCGATTAGAGCATGCAAATGAGCTAGGATACACTTGGAACTGTGCATTTGGCTTTACTCACATTTGTAGTTTCAATCTGAACTGGAAGCATCTGAGGGTTCAGGGGGGTTATTGAAACACAGCAAGCATCTTCTTTCTATTGTCTTGTGGGCATGTTATTCCTCATTTTGCTGTGCCTAGGGAAGAGGGCAAGATGAAATGCCCCTCACTGAAAGGATGGAATTGTGGATGTCTTTCATTACCTCCTATTAGCTGACCCATTTGTGAAGGTTTACTCAGCCAGGATCATGCTGAAACTTCCATCTCTGGAAGGGCTGGGGCAGCTTCTGAGCAGCTGACCATGCAAACACAGATCAAACCAATTCTTGATGCACAGCCCCAATATTTGTCTCTTAGGTTAGATCATGCCTTTTCCATCTCTGTTTGTAACACTGAGAAAGGGCCCAGCAAGTGCCAGTTGCTAGGATCTGTCAGATCTTGTGTCAACACCTGTTTTCTCAGGAGGGAAAAAAAAACCTCAGCCACTGTAATTAGAAGCTTGGAAATTAAATATATGCCAAACAGTCCACTCCTCCTGTTTAATTGAAAACAGAATTCAGAGTTCCAGAAGGATGCCAGGGCTCTGCTCATTAGACAGTGATGCCTCCATGTGATTTGGCTTGGTTGCTTCTGTGCTGCTTTACCTTTTCCTAAGTAGAGTGGAGGAATCAGCTCCCTTTCATCATAATATGTTCTCATTTCTCACAGAGAGCAGAATATCTAATCTATTATTGTGGATCAGACAGGTAGAATGCAAAATGTGTCCTTCTCTAGCAGTTTGTTGAGGATTAGAACCCAGTGTGGCTACAAGCAAATATGCTTAATTCTTGAGGTCAGGCAATAGTAACTTACACTACATTGCTGCTCCTATTTGTGTGGTTCCTTACAGCATTCCCTTCTCTGGGACTCCTTTAATCATCTTTGTGGCCTCCTCTGGACTCGCTCCAACAGCTCCATATGTTTTTGATGCTGAGGAGCCCAGAACTGGATGCAGTACTCCAGGTGAGGCCTCACAAGCACAGAGTAGAGAGGCAGAATCACCTCCCTAGCCCTGCTGCTCATGCCTCTCCTGATGCAGCCCAGGATGCAGTTGGCTCTCTGGGCTGTGAGTGCACATTGCTGGCTCATCTCCAGCTTTTCATCTAGCATGACCCCCAAGTCCTTCTCTGCACTGCTGCTTACAATGAG
This sequence comes from Bucco capensis, assembly GCA_013396975.1. Lineage (NCBI taxonomy): Eukaryota > Metazoa > Chordata > Aves > Piciformes > Bucconidae > Bucco > Bucco capensis. Next base: position 842,458 of record VWZO01002559.1, on the reverse strand, counting down.
TTCCTCACCCAGTCTGTACTCGTGTCTAGGGTTACTCCTACCCAAGTGCAGGACCTTGCATTTTGACTTATTAAACTTCATTTTATTCTCTTGGGCCCACTCTTCAAGTTTGTCCAGATTGGCTTTCCTTTCCCTTCCTTTCCTCTTCCACAGGAGACAACTCAGGTGGTTTGTTTCAGTATAGCACAGAAAAGAAGGCAGCTGCTGCTTCCCTTCCTGTGCAAATCAACTGGTGCAGAAAGCTCTGCAGAGAACTAGCATTGACTGTTGAGCAGCAGGCAATGGCTGTGCAGCTCTCCTCCTGCTGAAGTCACTCAGACTCTTCCTAGAGACTGAGCACAATGGTAAACCTTCTTGGAAGAAATCATAGAATCACAGAATGTTAGGGGTTGGAAGAGCCCTAGAAAGATCATCTAGTCCAACCCCTTTGCCAGAGCAGGATCACCTAGATGAGCTCACACACGAATGTTTCCAGGCAGTCTCCAGAGAAGGAGACTCCTACAATCATCTTCTGGGATATGTATGTCCCATTGTTGGTCAGAATCCTTAAATTGTGTTAGAATTGTGTAAATCCATGTTTTAAGTCTGCATTCAGCTTTGTCTAGCTGGAGTAATAAGACTAATTATTTGTTAGTGAGTCAGTGAGTGTTGCATTAGGCTTGTCTCTGCTGGTGTTTGCCCTTGCAGCACTTTAGAGAGGCAGTGGGGTTCCCTCATTGCTTGCTAGTACAGCTGCTGCCCTGTAATGTCTTTTATAGGGGATTGTCATCTTTCTGGAAGGGTTGGATTCTTCCTTCCAGACATGCCCGTGCACCTCTCACCTAAGTGAGCATCAGCATCTAAATTCCTCTGGAGTTTTGACCCCATTTATCTCCTCAGCAAAGCTCTTTCAGAATGTGTACAGGCTTTGGTTTCAAGGTTCTGCTATTCACCCACAGATGGTGGCTGGCTTTGGGCAGTGCAGCCAGCTTAGCTGCAGTTTTGTCATGTTTCACTTTATTTCTAGAAGGAAATAAGACTATTTGAATTATAATGCTCCCAGCAACTCAGGTATAAACTCAAGGGTAGAGTGTGCTTGCCACAGTCAGCTTTGCATCAGCTGTTGGAAAGCTGTGCTCAACAGTGTTGGTGGAGAAGGGCTGAGGCTGCCACAAGCAGTGGGATGCTGCCTAGGCTTAGGAGCCTTGAAGTGCAGTTCACTTTGCAATAGATCTAGTTATGAAAGTTAAATTAAGCTAGGAATTCTTCGATCAGCTTGTATTTCAAGAGAAAAAGGCCCAACAAAGGTAGCTATTGTTATCTGTAAGGGTACAATGCATTTGTAGAGAGAAGATTTATTCCTGTTGTCCTGTAGTAGAGGAGCCACTTTTCCTCAAGAGGCCAAAGATTCAGACTCTGCTAGAACAAGGGAGGGCAGAGGATGGGTAAAGGGCTCTTGACACCCTGGGCAATGCACCAGGCTGATCACCTGCTCAAGGGCACTTTGTTTCAGCCTGAGTTGTTAGGAAGAGCAATGGTTGTTTCTGTGAGAATAAGCAGCTAAGGGAAGCTCCTGTCACCTATTAGCCCAAGATTGAGCAAACAGCTTGAGCCAGTTGCAAAACTCTCTACTCTCTCCTGATCCTTGGGGCTTGCCATCACTGTGGCCACTTTGACCTAATTCCTGTAGATCCTTGGAGCAAATGTTTATTGTGTATGTGAGTTACAGATTTCACCACCCAGAAACATTCCTTCACTTAGGGATTTTATGGTTTACTAGCAGAGCTTTGAGACAGTTCCAGGATCTTTGCTTTGCCTTTTTTCCTTGAGGCCAGGCTCAAGCCCAGACACTTGCATCTCTATTTAGTGGAGAATGCCTGAGTGCTTTAAGAAAGGATGTAATTCCCCAGCTCCATGCTGTGGGATACATGATTAAGTCACTAAGCCATTATGCTAGCTGAATGCAAGGGGCTGAAAAGTTAAGGGCAAACTGAACTTCATCCAGTTCACATGCTTCTAATTATGACCTGCTGGTGTTTGTGGGTCTTCTGCCAACAAAGGCATCCAAAAACTACACATGGAACTGGGATCAGAGAGCATTTGGCTTTAACTAGCTGTCAATTAGGAGGAGAATGATGGATTCCAGATATCTTTTTGTGTCTGTGTGTACAACTGTGTGTTCACTTGTGCTTGTTTTTCCCTTCCCCAAGCTCTCTCTGCACTGTAGCAATGAGATATGCTGTTTCAGAACTACTTTGGAGGAAATGTTCCCTAGACACCTCCTTTTTGGCAGAGTGCAGCATGCTTGTAATGTTTTAGCTTAGATAGTCTCTTCAATTGCCAATTAGTCTAGTTACCTCTCCCCTGATGTAAATTTGATAATGCATTGATTTTAGCAGAATTAGATATGGAGAAAAAGAAATGTACAGCTTGTGATTTACCAATATAGCTCTGGTGGTGCAGCTTTACTGCTGCAGGCCTGGCTAGAATTTCCCATGGGGATGCTTTTAATCAGCAATACATGTGGCCTAACTAGAAAAGGTAACCAAAAGAAGTGGTGTAGCTCTAGCATTAAAGGTCCACTTGAGTGTTGTCACCCAAGTACAGCTTTTCTAGCTAAAGAAGTTAGCATCAGCTTCTTATTGCTGCTATGTGGCTGCAGGCAGCTGCCCCCTCAGATTTCTTTGCTCTACTCTTTGTTTCTGACAGATTTTATTATAATAAGCATTTTAACTAGTAATTTGGTTTAAACCTGCCAATTGAAGGCAAAATACTGGCTGTTGGAGGGGCAGGATTGAGGGAGAAGGAGTGGGCTTGAGCAGCACAGCTTAGCACACATCCAGCTGTGCCTCTTCAGACAGCAAGGAGTGAGATCCTGCAATGTTAACCAAAGCTGAGGAAATTCAGGGAACTGGGAAGAAATTTGGTTCCCTTGTGTAGCATCAGGTCCTCCATGCTCAAACAGATCTCTTGAGATCTGTGTGCTGGAACCTACAAAAGAGTTTTCTCAGACCATCCCACTGAAAAGGAAGTTTCAAAGTGAACATTTCCTCAGTATTAAGCTGTGACTCAGAGCTGAATGTATAGTCTGAAAATGATGAGGCAGATTTTGGCCCTGGCAGCTGATGGATGCAAGAGTGAGTGTTCACTTGCCAGAGGAAGGGAGTGCTCACAGTTGTTTCTCTCTGTGGGTTTATTCAGCACCATTTGTCATGAATTAATGATCAATTGTTAATTCAATATTCCCTTTTCCAGCTGCACTGATGAAATGCAGGCATTTACAATGATCAGTCATATGGCATTGTTTCTGTTGCCAATCAGAGGAGGCCAACTTGGATATTATTTGAACAACTCCATTCAAATGAGCTCATGGAAGATGAATGTCAAATATTTTCTGGGCATCTTCACATGTAGAAGCTTAACAATTTGTTTTCAGAGAGAGTCATGACTGTGTTAATATGAAGGAATAATTGCATGTGCAATGCAAAGCAAGAACATATTTTCCATTATTCACTTTCCACCAAGAGATGTCACAAATCAAACCCTTCATTTAATATTTCTCTCTAATAAGAGGCAGGTAATCAAGACTCTGCTGTGATATTTGTGGTCTGCTGTGATGTTCACACTGGTGTGAGCTAAACTGAGACCCTGTTCCAAGCTAAGGGAGTGCTTTGAGATCAGAGGGGAGAGGCTGAGAGTCTTTATCCCAGAGAATAGCTGACCTCATGGATTTGACTGGAGAGTGGAAGTGGCATGCACTGAGAGCACACACAGGCAACTCTAGGCCTGACTGCTTCCCAGCTGGGAATGCTGGGCTCTCAGATCTTTAGGTCAGCTGCTACACCATCTTTATTGTCATTATTCTGACTTTGTGGTAAGCTATAGAACATTGGGGTCAAATATCAGCAATGGGAGTGGTGTTGAGTGGCAGTGGAGCTGTGTGTGAGACCAGACAGCCAAGAGCAACTGGAGGCAATGCCAAACCAGACATTCCTGGACCATGCAGGCCTCATTACTCAGCAGTGTTCAGCTCTCTTCCTGCCTGCCCACTGTAGGAATTAGCAGTTGGAAGTAACAAGTTGCAAGGCAAATACAGAGGTAATAGTGCTTGAATGCTCTCTAAAATAACATCTTCAGGAGCAGAATCAACACTAATGCAAACCTAGCTGACAGAAAGAATTGGGTGTAAATGATGGCTTTAGTGTCATTGATGCTTACCTGCCTGCTTGTAAAACACAGGCATCTTGCTTGGATTTGGTCTTCTGCAGTAAAGTTGTAAAGGATGTGTAACCAAGATGAGAGAGGAGGATCTTGCAACCTCTTGCAACCTGATGTGCAGTTGCTAACAGCTGCTTCTGAGATGAGGACTGGAGCTGTGCAGTTTGCTGAGAGGATTCTGCAGGTACAAGAGATGCTGCACAGCCCCAGCCAGCTCTCTCTGAGCCACAGTGAAGGGGAAGAAAGCTGACTTGGGCTGTGTTGTGTGTATCAGTTATTGTCTGATAGTAGTGATGTTGGCATGGCTGCAGTCTAAGGAAATAAGGAAAGCAGAATCTTGAAGAAGAGGTGAGATCTTCTATGAGACCAAGTTGGAAAAAGCAGCCAAGCTTCCAAGACTAAAGTCTATGTCTGGATCCTTGGTGATCCTGCAGGGCTCTGAATGCAAAGAGCCATTCTGAGCTGTGTGTAGCTTCTCAGCCTGTTTGGAATCTGATGTTAGTGAAAGGTCACACCTGCCTGGGTTTGTGTCACTGTTTATGTTTACACAGATTCAAGCAGAAGCAGCAGAATGTCATGTTTTGTAGCAACTTTTCACCTAACCAGGGGTGAACATCTGTGAACCAAGCCTTGTGTACAAAATGCTTAGCTCACCTTCCCCCTGAGTTTGAGCTGTAATGTCTTGATATGAAACTTCAGCCTGATCTCTTTTAAGTCACACCTGCTTGCTTTAGGATTGTTTTGGCTTTTACAAAGTGCTAATAACTCTAATTGCAGCGTGAGTTTTATTTAGCTTTGAGTAAATGCTTGCTAGAGGAAAAAAAAATCATCTCTACCAGCAAAGCAACAGATCATTTTCTACTACAGATCAGTGTAAATAATGTCTGTATTCTGGGGAATTATAGGATTGGATCTCTCCTTGGATGCTGCTCTGTCTTTATTTACTGTATTTTGTCCTGTCATCTTGATCTCACATACCAACACTGATGTACACAAAGAAATGTCACTTTCTGTGACTTTTACCTGTTTTATCTGAGGCTACACATGTAATTTCTCTGAAACATAAGCCTGGTAGATTCACACACCAGCATTTGACAGGAAAAGCACAACTCACTTCAGTTGGGAGGAGCAGCATTATCCTGAATGGGATTTTCCAAACAACCACTTGTTTGCTCTGGGAAGCTGGTTTGGTTGTTGTCATTGTTTTGTGGATTTGTTAGGGTTTGTTTTTTTTTCCCCCCATCTCTGCTCTGCTTTCAATTTTCAGACATAAAGCTCTGGAAAGAATTGTTCACATGCTTGCAGCTCATGTTGTCATTTAGGGGCTGGATTCAGTAAATGACACAATCATGCCTTGTACTAGCAGGAAAATGCTAGCCACTTAGCATTATTTTGTTTGTATTCAGATAATAGTTATATCTTACTAGCTGTTTAATGCAAATTCAGAAGAGAACTAACCTCTGGTAGTGGTTTAACCCCAGTCAGCATCTAAGCTCCCCACAGAATGGTTACTGGGAAGTGATGCCATAACTCCAAACATCTCTCCTTATTCTCCCTCAAGCTTCATATGCTGAGTGTGATGTTGTATGCTCTGGAATATCCCTATGGTCAGTTGGGCTCAGCAGTGTTCTCTCCCAGCTTCTTGTGGCCCTGGGCAACCTGGTCTAGTGTGTGGCATCCCTGCCCATGGCAGGGAGGTTGGAACTAGATGATCTCTATGATACTTCTGTGACATGAGAAACAGCAGTTTTATGCTATTCTGATGCAAAGTGTTGGGAAAGGTAATGCATTTACAATACACTAAGGCTTCCTAGAAGATATTGTGATAGGTGATTCTTTGCCACCCTTGAAGCAATCAGGTTTGAATTTCTGCCAGCCAAGAAAACAAAACAACAAGCTCAGTGGAAATGGAACAAGAAGCTGAAATGCAAAGAGGGAAAAAAAGATCTCTAAGGATATCTGGTTTCTAAAGATCTTTTTTTTCACCTGATTGTGAGTAGAGCAGTGGGAAGGCAGTCACCCCAGGGCTGCTCTGAAACTGGTCTAGGGGAGCTCTGCATATGCAAGGCACAGAGAATCTACCTTTCCAAGGAGACTTCTTTCTTCAAGATACCAAATTCCTTACCCTTTCATTGGAGTCATTCCTCCCAGAAGCTCTCCAAAATCATTAGGATCCTGGGAGGAGAGATGCATCTCAGAAGTCAAATTCAGTCTTGGTTTGGACCTGGCTTATTTGGACTGCAGGGAATTAAATTGGATGTGTTGGTCAGTAACTGCCACATGTTCTGTCCTGGGATGATAATTAAATGATGTTTGCACTACAACAAGTAAATGAGTTTCAGCTATGTAAGAAATGACTGACATTCCACTGGGAATTTCACCCTCCCCACCAGCAGCACCTGCCCCAGCTGATAGGGGACAATTGGCCCTGAGTAAATGCCTAGTTTATTACACTATAAGATTATACCTTGGATGTTAAGCCACTTTTAATGAAAATGTTTTCAGCTTACCCAATTTGGGCTGGGAATAAATGCAGTATTATTTTGTCTTAGTTGAGGATGGGATGATTTTTAAGCTTCCTGACTTGGTCTTTTCTGTGTCTCTGGTCACTCCTGCAGAAAGTTTCTCTAGGCTTTTTTAGCAACAGTATTACATTAGTGGCAGTTTTGCTCTTGCAATGCTGGAGCAATCTAGCTTTTTCTGCTTCTTTCCCCTCTTTTTTCTTCTTTTCCCTCTTTATTTTCTCTTAGCTAACATCCATGACATTAGCTGTTTATCCAAGAGCCCTGGAATCATTCAGATTGGAAAAGAACTTTCAGATGGAGTCCAGCTGTTAACCTCAGCCTGCCAAGTCCATCACTAAACCATGTCACTAAATGCCAGAGCTTTTCAATTCCTCCAGGGATGGTGACTCAAGCACTTCCCTGGGCAGCCTGTTCCCATGCTTAACAAGCTTCTCCCCAGTCCTGCTAGGTCATAGAATCCTAGACTGGTTTGGGTTGGAAGGGAGCTCTGGAGCTCATCTAGTGCAACCCCCCTGCAGTGGCCAGGGACATCCCCAACTACATCAGCTTGCCCAGAGCCCTGGCAAGCCTCACCTGCAATGCCTCCAGGGATGGGAACTCAACCACCTCCCTGGACAACCTGGGCCAGTGTTCCACCACCCTCGTGGGGAGGAATTTCTTTCTAATGTCCAGTTTAAATCTACTCCAATTTCAAACCATTGCCCCTTGTCCTTTCACTGCAGGCCTTTGCAAACAGGCCCTCTGCAGCCTTCTTGGAAGTTCCTGGAAGGTCACTAGTAGTTCCCCTGAAGCCTTCTCTTCTCCAGGCTGAACAATCCCAGCTCCCTCAGCCTGTCCTCAGAGCAGAGGTGTTCCAGCCCCTGAGCATTCTCGTGGCCTCCTCTGCACCTGCTCCATCAGCTCCATGTCCTTTCTGTGTTGAGGGCTCCAGAACTGGACCCAGTATTGCAGAGGAGGTGTGAGCAGAGCAGAGTGCAGTGGCAGAATCACCTCTCTGGCTCTGCTGGCCACGCTTCTCTTGCTGCAGCCCAGGATGCCATTGTGCTTCTGGGCTGCCAGCGTGCACTGTTTGCTCATGGCCAGCTTCTCAGCCACCAGCACCCCAAGGCCTTTTCTGCAGGGCTGCTCTCCATCATCTCATCCCCCAGCCTGGATTGATAGTGGGGATTGTTCTGACCCAGGTGCAGGACCCTGCACTTGGTCTTGTTGAAGCTCCTGAGGTTCCCCTGGGCCCACCTCTCCAGCTTGTCCAGGTCCTTCTGGATGACATCTTGCCCCTCCAACTTAGGTCTTCCAGCCTGTCTTGCAAAAGCAGGTGGAATAGTCTGATACTCAAGGCTCTTCTGTGATGGCCCTTTCCTCAAGTGTAATGACAGTGTCAGGATTACAACCTAGCTCATCTTCTAATCAAAAGACAAGAGTTCCTGTCATGCTTGCCTCTTCTGACCATGTCTGTAGGAAGGAGAGTTGTTGGGAACAATCTGAGCCACCAGAGTAGATTGGATACATCACTCTCCTGCTTTCTGACTTTGTGAAGTCCTTGAGAAAGTGAATGGCAGCAGGTCAGAGGAGATGTGTCCTAGCAGGTCACAGATCTGTCCTAGCAGGTCAGAGGAGATGTATCCCAGCAGGTCAGGCACAACCCAGTGAACCATAAACTGCCTAACAAAGCTTGAAGTCATCAGGTCTGCTAACTTAGCCTCCAAAGCTTGCACAACCAAACCATTCAGTGATGCCTGGTCAATATTGTGTAAATTTTATAGGAGTTTTCCTTAATCTAAATAGCTTTAAAAAGGTAAAAAAAAAGTGTCTTGGAGAATTATAACAACTCAGGATTTCATAACTCTCTGATCTTTATTTTTGTCATCTCCTATATGAATTTTCTCTGCCTGCGTGCCAATTTATTTCTAGAATTCCTGTTGCAGTTATAGAATTTTCAACCAAATCAGTGTCCTTGCTCTGTTGTGCTTTAATTTACCTGTCACTTAGCAACTTTGCAGCTTGATATTTTATCCATCTAGTCATTCTCCAGGTTCCACCAAGTTTGTTTTCCCATAAATACAGCACTTGGAGTATCACAACTCCAAAGTGTCTACTTTGGGTTTTATAGACATATTGTGTTTTCTAATGCTTACATAGGAAAAGAGTCAAGTCTTGTCTCTCTAGCTTTGTATTTTCACTTGCTTTTACCCTGTTTAGAAAGTTTTTGCATGCTTACAACTGTGATGAGATTGATTCCCCACTGCATGACTTGAGTGTGGATTAAGCTGGAGAACTGTCAGCACAGCAGTAAGTTCTTGGACTCAGGATCTGCCTCTCATTTAAGGGGCAACATTTTAGCACAGATTCACACTTTAGGAGACTTTCTTCTTATATATGTGCCGGGAAAATTAGTTATTAGCCTTTCAAATCAAAATCCATGTGTGGAACCTCCTATTTAAATTAGTGGTAGTTGTATTTGTTCTATCAGCTGGGTAATTTAGCCTTCTGCTGCTCATGAGAGCTACATGTCATCAAGTTTTGAATGAGAGACTGGTCAATGCACACTGCCATCCTAATCTGGACTGATCTCATTGCTGCCTCTCCTTTGAATAGCATCCTGAGAGCCCTTCCAGCCTGGCTTTTTCTATGATGCTAGAAGATGCAACAGACATTTAAAAAACTATATTTAATACCTTTAAGTATTCCTAGGGAAAAAAAATTACATCTAATTAGTTAGAAATTTAGTATATGGAATTGTTGCAGCAGCAATGTATCACCTTGACACAACTGAAGCCCCTTAGGCTTTCAAAATAAAGATAAGTTGCATTTCAATGACCAATATGTGTTCAGATAAAATCCATTATATATACACATATTTCTAGCGCATTTAGTAAAAGGATTCTTTAGGGAAAAAAAAAGAAGTTGAATACTTTTATTTCTTTTAATACAAGGCTAGGAAAATCTTTCCAGGGTTNCCAACACTGTTCCTGCTCCAGGCCAGGATGCCATTGGCCTTCTTGTCCCCCTGGGCACACTGCTGGTTCCTGTTCAGCTGTCACTCAGCACCCCTAGGTCCCTGTGTGCCTGGCAGCTCTGCAGCCACTGCTCCCCAAGCCTAGAGCACTGCTGGGGGTTGCTATGGCCAAGGGGCAGCACCTGCCATTTGGCCTTAGTGAACTTCATGGCATTGGCCTTGGCCCAGTGATCCAGCCTATCCAGATCCCTCTGGAAAGCCTCCCTGCCCTCAAGCAGATGGACACTGTCACCCAGCTTGGTGTCATCTGCAAACTTGCTAAGGGTGCACTCCATGCCCTGGGCCAAATCATTGCTGAAGAGAAGTGTAGCCATTTCTAACATATATAGCAGAAATCCATCAAGTACCATTTTATTTGCATGAAAGATACAAAAAAGCAGCAATAAGGCATCTGGGCATGAGGAAGGAGCCCAAGTTGTAGCCTCAAGCACTTAGTGCCATGTGGGTGTAGGAGCTGATGGAGATGCCCTCAGTCCCTAGAAGCATGGGCACTGGCTGGGGTGAGTTTGGACTGATCACACACAGCACAACACTGCTTGAACCAGTGATTGTTTCTGGGATTGATCCAGTGCTGAGTTGCCCCTGAGATGCTTCCAACTCGATACAACTACACTTAGGAAAGGATTGCAAAGAGGATGTCAGATTCTTCTGGTTTAGCACAGTAGTAATTTACTGGTACAAATGAGAATAAAAGAAAGGATAATTGTGTTTGGAGTGGAGTGCTCCCCAGAATAATTATCTTCCAGGTGAGAAGATCTATTTCCCCCTCTGCTTTGGAGCTGAGGTATCTAGATCTCAATCTGCATAAAGAGGAACATTTGGTTGAAATCACATTTCCAGAAAGCATGTCCTAATAAGCAGGAAAGAAAACCAACTACATTTGACAAGATAAAATTCTTCTGAGTTCTGTGGATGTTATTCTACTTTCATCCATTGCTAGTATCCCTTCTCAGCCTCCTCCTCTTCAGGCTGAACAAGCTCAGCTTCCTCAGCCTTTTGTCACAAAGGAGCTGCTCCAGCCCCCTGATCATCTCTGTGGCTCTCTGCTGGGCTCACTCGAAGAGCTCCACATCTCTCTTGTGCTCAGGAGCCCAGAACTGAACCAAGTTCTCCAGCTGGGGCCTGCCCAGGGCTGAGGACAGGAGCAGCATCACCTCCCTCCCCCTGCTGCCAATGCTCTTGCCAAAGCAGCCCAGGATATCCCTGACCTTCTTGGCCACAATGACACTCTGCTGGTGCTGCTTGTTCCCAATAATAACAAAAGCACAGGAGAAATTTTCACTTCATATGCTATTTTTTCCTTAGAATTTTAAGCCAATCTTCCTTCTTATCTTTTATTGCAACTTGCAAAGCTGTGAGAGGTTCACCTTGAGTGCTGCATTTTGTCATAGCAGCTGATGCTTAACCTTTGTTCTACATGACTATTCAGTGTCTAATTAGCTAGGTTTTTGAAATAATAAAGAAAAAAAAAGCTTTATCAAGCATGTTATCAAATCCCTCCTACTCCCTTATCATTCTCTCTCCCCAGCTTCCTCATTTGGGTGTCTGAAATGATTCTGGATGACTCCCTCTTTTGTGTTAGCCTGCACAGAATCCTTGCTGATCTCCTGGTTACCACCATTCCCTTTGTTTCTTTATTACACACACCATTCTCTTTGCCGGCAATTACAACATTGGGGCTGCTGCTGCTGCTGTCTTTTTGTAACTGAGTATCACACTTGTCATTTGGAACCTTCTGTAATTACCAACCATTCCAGAGTGTTTCATTTGCTCCCTCATTTTGTTGAGTAGGGTGGTTTTTTTTCAGCAAGGCAGAGAGTTCCTGTTTACTCTCACTTCATTAATTATGAAATCTTTCCTATTTTGAAGGCTGTGATTTGTATTATATCAAGGCAACTGCTGCTTGCTGCACTTACCCATTGCTTTCCACATTCTGTAGTCACAGCAGCATCTATCCCTTCTGTGATTTGAGGGAGTTAATGGCAACGTGTAGCTCTAGTGGTGTTTGTACAGCTGCCATTCCTTGGTGACTATCCACTGTGTTCCCATTTCATTTTACCTTGTCTTCATGCTCTTGGGATAACTTGGATTTGTGAAATCACAGAATCATGAAGGTTAGAAGAGACCTCTAAGCTCATCAAGTCCAAGCATCCCTAGCACTCCCACACCGCTAACCCATGGCCCTAAGGAGAGCAGCTCAATGTTTCCTCAACCCCTGCAGGGATGGTGACTCCAGCACCTCCCTGGGCAGCCTGGGACAAGACTGAACAACCTTTTCAAGGAAGAAATTTCTCCTTATATCTAATCTAAAGTTCCCCTGCTGCAACTTGAAGCCATTTCCTCTCATCCTCTCCCTGTTAACCTTGGAGAAGAGCCTTACCCCCACCTCACTCCAACCTCCTTGCAGGGAGTTGTAGAGAGAGCTAAGGTCTGCCCTGAGCCTCCTCTGCTCCACACTAACCAAGCCCAGTGCCCTCAGCTGCTCCTCAGCACACTTGTGCTCCAGAGCCCTCCCTAGCCTCCATGCTCTTCTCTCTGGACACACTCCAATGCCTCTGGCTCCTTCTTGTCCTGAGGAGCCCAAACCTTACCCCTGCACTCTAGCTGTGGCCTCCCCAGTGCTGAGTCCAGAGGATGATCACTTCTCTGCTCCTGCTCACACTGTGTTTGCTCCAGGCCAGGATGCTCTTAGCTTTCTTGGTCACCTGTGCTCTCTGCTGCCTCATGCTCAGTCAACTCTCAACCAGCACCCCCAGCTCCTTCTGTGCCAGCACCAACCCAACCACTGTGCCCCAAGCCTAGAGGATTAGGTAGGAGAAGCTCAGAATTGATGACTTGTGCCATGATCCTCTTCCTTCCTCCTAAAGCAAGAACTTCAAACTAGCCAAGTGGTAGCTTTCACTCTCTCACAGCCTAAAATCAGGTTTAGTTTTCTTGGTATTGCAGCAGATTGCTCACACCACTGCTTGGCTCTGTGCTGTTGCTCTCTTTATGGAGGTTTAGGGAAGCAGCAGATTCAGCAAGAAGGCAAACAAAAGCTCAGACCTTGCCATAGGCTGTAGTCATTATTTAAAACCTCAAGGAGAGGTCATCTGGTTTAGGGTTCAAGAACTCCTTTGACTACATTTTTGCCTGTCGTGGAAGCCTTGTGTTTGTTTTAAGGATGAGTCAGTTTAATAGTATGTTTTTTCTTGCCCATATGCAGGAAAAGAGGATGCTCAGAGTCCTCAATTAACCCAGGTCAGTTGTGTCTCACACACAGTGCTCTCTGCTTGAGAGAGGTAGAGATATATGTATGTTTGTCAGTGCTTTTGTTTCCCTGATCCACTTTTACTATACTTTACCCCACAGATATTTCCAGCCTCTCTAATTGCACTATCTTTACTAAGAAAGAACAGCATGGAGTTGGAATTTCAAACCCACCATGACTAGAATTGGAGAATGGTTGAATTCCTTTTACCTTTAGACTGTGCAGAGTTCACTCATATGGATGAGACCTTGGTAGCATCCTCCAGGTGCTGTTGCAATCCCCAGAGCTGATTTGCTCCAGGAGAGGTCATTTCTGGTTGCTGTACATCATTTGTGTAGCCCCTTTCATGGCTCTAGAGCACAGAACTGCAAAAGAATCAAACTTGGTGTCTAAAGTAGCAGCATTTCATAATAATAACTAAAATAATCCCACTCTTTTCATAGCCTAAATGTGTTCTCTTCTGCTAGATCCTTGTTAGAGCTTTTTGAATCCTATTGAAACAGCTTGATATTGTATCAGTGCAGCACATTTCCAACTGCATTCTCCAGTGATTGCTCTCACTTTTGGGGTGTGTGTGACATGATGTGTTGGGAGATTGTACCTGGGGAGGTATTGTTCCTTAGAGTCACCACACAGCTTAGATGCAGGGAGGGATTGGGCTTTCTCCATTTAAGATTTGTGTCTTTCTAGGTGTTTTTTTTTTTCCTCCTGTGCTCATTACAGCAAACTTTTCTCATTTTTTTCAGCTGTCATAATCAATTCTTTTCGGTCAGTCTGAAAGTGAGAGGGTTTTTTTTTTATTTGAATGCATAAACATTGCTAGATCTCTGTAGCCTGTTGCTTATTTACTTCATAACTGAATGCTTGGTAAAGCAGTAATTTCAGGCACCTGAACAATGACAAGGAAAGCATCAGAAACTTGCAATGTGGCAGTGATTTTTTTGCAGGAAAGAATTAGTAAGTGAGCAGAGAAGTGAAAGAGGGAGTGCTCATCTATCCTGTGCTTTGTGCTGCTGTAAGGCAGTCTGGTTTCTGCAGCTCCTCAAGTATTGTTATTCTCTTGCTAGCCTGTCTGATTCTCCTTTTTTTCCCTGTGCATAATTATCTGATAGTATCCAGTATTCCATCTCTTTGCTCTTTCTTGCATGCAGAACATGTTTCCCCACAATCTGTTCCTTTCTCCCTGAGTGTCTTCCTTAAAGGAATCACTTTCCATTGACACTGAGCAGACAGTAGAAGAGTCCTGCTGGGTGCCCTGCCTGTAACCTGATTTCCTCCCTCTCTGTTCCATAGGAAATGGGTACCTGCAGTGTTTAAACACACTTTTAGACTGCTGATTCAGAACTAAACAACTTAAAAAGCATCGAGAAATGAGATTTGCAGGATCATTTGGAACCTGAAGGCTTGTGCTGAAAGCTTTTTCAGGCAGCAGGAGTTGGGCTTAGTCTTGCACAGTGGCAGAAAGTTGAGAACAGAGGAATGAAATGCTTGGTTTTGCTAGTGGTGCCTTAGTGTAACCTCTCTGTGTGTATTAAAATGGAATTAATTATACCTCTGTCTCCTGCCAGTTGTCTCTTGTCAAGCTTCAGTATAATTTTCTTGACCAGATGGTCTCAAATATTAATTTCAGATCCTTCTCAGGATCTGGATGTCCCAGTGGTTTGTGCAGGAGCTGTGGAGCAGCTTGACAGTTCTGGGTCGAACTCAGGTAGGCAAGAGGTTTTCTTCTTGTAAAAGACAAACAAATAAGCCAAAAGCCCCCCACTAACTGGCATTTAGCAGCTTGTGAGAAATGATTTGGGACTTTTAGTCAATCTTGAAAGAAAATTAGGTACCCAAATGATTTGTTGTTGATGTTGATGTGCATTGAGGTTAACAGTCACTTCAGAACTCTTGTTTTATGCAAACCTGGTGTGCTATGGTCTTGGAAAGAATGGTTAGTTCATCTCGGCAAAGAACAGAGGTGTAATGAATGATCATGGTCCAAATTATAACTGAATTTCAGGTTTTGAAATATCTCGGGATGAAAAATATGGCATAAATCTAAAATATTTTATGTTCCTATAAATATTCCCAACTACAGCTGGGCTATCATGAAGACCCCTAGAAAAAAGGGATTAATTAATTTAATTAGTAGGGTGTAAAAGCTTTAGAAAGGTGTCATTTAGGTTGGATAGATAAATTGTGAGTGCTGAGCTCCTCTCTGGATTTGTTGGGAATAGTCTGCCCAGGGAGGTGCTGGAGTCACCATCCCTGCAGGGGTTTAGGAAACATTGAGCTGCTCTCCTTAGGGCCATGGGTTAGTGGTATGGGAGTGCTAGGGATGCTTGGACTTGATGATTTCAGAGTTCTCTTCCAGCCTTTGTGATTCTGTGTTATTTAATAAGTTAGTGTATTTGCCTAATCAATGGTGTCAGGACAGCATTCCTTGTGCAAACTGTTCCTACTATACATCAGGAATGACTCTTAGTTTTGAATGAGATATACACACATCACTGACACACAATTAAATGACCCTTCCAGCTCTGAGATGTACTATTTAAATCCCTAAAATACAGGAAAAGTCAAAATGGATCCAAAAGTCAACTGACTGAGAGGAGAAGCAGAGCTGCAGCTCTCTCTTTAATGCTGAAGTGCAGCTATTTGCCTGGACATGCACTTGACCTGTTTATTCAGCTCAAGAGCACCCAGTGCTTTATCCAAGAAGGTATTACAGCTTTATTCCAGGAGAGCTATTTATCAGAACTGATGGGCTCTAATCCTTGTGTTTTTCAGCATCCTGACACTTTACTATACCTTCCACTGATTCTCAGTGCTTCTTTGTCACTCATTTAGGACTTTGCTCCTGATCCTGGCAGCACTTCTGCTACTGCTTAGCTGCTGAATGGTTTCCTTACATGGACCAACCAATATTTCTGTGGGGATTTTGGGGGGAAATGATAAAAACAACATGGAACATATTGGAACCAGAAAGAAAGATCCCTTCTACCTCTTCTTTTGCATCAAATACCTCCCAGCAGGTCTTATTAACTTGAGCTTCATGTCCCTGCTCAGCTCACATCCCTCTGCAAGGCACTGTGCAGGCATAGCTAACTCTGACTGGATGGGGACATTTAGCCTCACAGATTTGAAGCTGTGTGGTGTCATTTGGCACAGCTCTTCCTCCCCATGAAGGTTTCCAGCTCTAATTAGGATTACACACACTTATGCTTGACACTGCACAGCAACATGGAAACAGGAGGGAAGAAAACAAAGACCACAGGGAAAGAATCTCCCTGCTGCTTTCTTCCTCTCTTGATCTGAATCCAGTCAGTTCTCAGGGTTTTCAGACACTAGGCCATATTTGGGTGCTCTCATGCTCTCTTCATTCCTAAGGCTCTCCATGCTTTTACTGCCTTTCAGAGAATGGAACTCCTGGAAGGAATTATTTGCTGGCATTAATAGCATCCCCAGAGGGAATGGATTTGTGCATCTGTTCTCTACCTTAGCTACACTGAAAAGCAGGGAAGCTCTTCACTCACAAAAGCTCCTTTTTCAGCTAAATTTCACAATCAACAGTACTGTGGTGAATTCTAGTGCAAATATCTACCTGGGCAGGCATCACATCTGTGCCAGCTGTTGTACATCATGGCTCCAGAGCCTTTGTCATGCAGTTGGCATGTACAGTTCAATCTAGGGACCTCCAGAATATAGAGAAACTTCATTTAGGACTTTTTCTGATAGAGAAGCATTCAGAGGTAAAAAAAAGAAGTGCTGTTATTGTAAGACATGGCAGCAATAACTGCATTGTCAAGCTATCATTGTTCACCTCTAACAAAGGCATTTGGAGGGATGGAGGATGAAGTCTGAATATGAGGAGGCAGCTGAATATTAGGATGGAATAAAAGGGAGACTTTTCTTCAGAGTCTTCCATTTCTCTACATATTAAAAATAAGGCTTTCTCAGTGCAAATTACTGGAATGATCTTAGAGAGAGCAATACAACAGTTGCCAGGTGATACTGTTTGGGTTCAGTTGTGTACCTATCTGAACACGGAGAGGATCCCCTCTGAGTGTGCAGCCTTAACATCCAGCATCTACAGAATTGGGCCATTTGTGGCCCTTTAAACTGATTCAGATGGATCCTTCCAAATGGACTTTGTAAAGGATTAATGCTAGGATAATACATCTCTTTGCTAAAAGAAACCCATAGGTACTCTAATGAGGAGTAAATAAGATACTCGGGAAATTATGGTTGCAGTCAGAGTCTCTCTGCCAAAACAGACTAGAGCAAAAAAACCCTCCAGTGGTGAAAAGGAAGGATATTCCAGAATTCTGGGAGATGGTTTCTTGCTTGTAACTTTTCTAGTGGTTTTCCTATGGATTCAGGGAATTATTTATAAACCAGAACTGTGTTTTTCCTTTGGGAAACTCAATCTGGCAGAAGAGTCTACAGAGATTATAGAGAGTGGTCACTAATCAGTTATTTGTTAGAATATTAGGATTCCATCATTATTTTCTTTCCGTGGAAGTTAGAAAACAAATAATTTTCATATTGTTTTGCTTGGGTTTGATATTGGATAAATAGAATAAATCAATAGAGAATAAATCACCCCTGACATATTCACTGTCATTATTTTATGTAGAGGAATCATAACACTTTGTATCACAAAATAACCCAGGCTTTAAAACAGGCCTGATGAGTAAAAAAAAAAGAGTTGGAGTCAGATTTGGAAGGAATGGAAATTAGTTCTTTCTATCTACAGCATAAAGACATTGGTGGGAAATTAGCATCCTTTGGAAGTCATTCAGCACACAGCTGACTCTGGCCCTCTCTCAACCTAATTGTGTGACACCAGTTTAGATCCACATCCTAGGGGACACATGAGCTAGGACAGATTTTGCCCTTCCCCATCCCAGCAGTTTCCCTTGGAGCATGCCAGGAGCACCCAGGCTGTGTGCAGATGAAATGCCAGGCCTCAACCCCAAAAGTAATAGGTGGGAATAAGAAGAAACAAAGCCTGCTGCCAACCCTAAATAAAAGAATAGATAAAAATAAATAAAAATAGACTGCAAAATGAGTCAGATAATCCTCTGGTGTTAGGCAGTTAGCTGGGGATCTAACACATTTTGACAGAGTGTATCAGTCTATGTATGCAAAGCCAAAGATTTGAGTCAAGCAAAAGAGATCCATGTTTTCAAAGCAGGCTCTGCATTCTGCTCCTCTTTGGGGAGGATGCTCACTGAATTCCTGTGCCAGCTGATGAATGATTGGAGCTAACAAAGCAGAAAGACAATTTTCAACAGGTTAGGCTCAGTTTGATCAAGAGTTCACTCCAGCACACCACTTCTGTAACAATGCATCTATCTTTATGTGTCACACAAATGCATATTGGAGGATTATAGAGGCAAGTGCTGTGTGCTGGCTTTAAGGAAGGATTGTCTCAGTATTTCTGAGACATTTCTGAGTATTTTTCTATGGATATTTTTTTTTTTTACTGCATGAAAATCCCAGAGAGAAACTCGACAACTGACCCACCTGGACACATTGCTGTGTGAGCTGGTCTAGGTGATCCTGCTCTGGCAGGGGGGTTGCACTAGATGATCTTTCTAGGGCCCTTCCAGCCCCTAACATTCTGTGATTCTATGAAAATGTCCATTCTAGAGAGAGATTTTAGGCTGTATGGTCAAACCCCATGAGATGGCTTCATGGAGGAAAATGGTCTCAGTTATCAAGTGGGGCAAAAGAAGTTGCTGCTTCAGCATGTTTCTCTCCAGCAGTTGTCAGTGTGCCATGCATGCACTTCTGGCTCTGGTGTGAATATTGCTGTAAAAGACAACGTGGAAGCCTAAGTATTATCCATTGCCACTTGTGCTTCTTGCTGCTGAGTTCTCCTTGACTCTAGGCATACAGGTTCACAGAATCATTAAGGCTGGAAGAGTATTATCCTGAGTATTATCTATTGCCACTTGTGCTTGACTCTAGGCACACAGAATCATGAAGGTTGGAAGAGACCTCTAAGCTCAGCAAGTGCAAGCATCCCTAGCACTGCCACACCACTAACCCATGGCCCTAAGGAGAGCAGCTCAATGTTTCCTAAACCCCTGCAGGGATGGTGACTCCAGCACCTCCCTGGGCAGCCTGGGACAAGACTGAACAACTCTTTCAGGGAAGAAATTTCTCCTTATATCCAATCTAAACCTCCCCTGCTGCAACTTGAAGCCATTTCCTCTCCTCCTCTCCCTGTTAACCCTGGAGAAGAGACCTACCCCCTGAGCCCATTCAAACCTCTTGTTGCTACAGGCAGTGCTGTGCAGTGAAAGCAAGCTTTTAAACTGAATTCTCGTTATATAGGTAATCCTGGTGATGAATCTCTTCAGAAGTCTTTAGACTGCTGCAAAACTTCAGTGACTGATTGCAGGTGGACTAGTCTGTGATTATTCCTCCTAAATAACTATAACACACTCTGTTATGAAGTTCAAGGAAATAGGCAGCGCAGCACTGTTTGTATCAGTGAGGCCTAAAGAGTCTCCTTCTCTAAATAAACTGTTCCATTTACAGACAAGGCAAACAAAGTTTTGCAACCAAGAGATGCACAGATACACATCCAAGAGCTCACATTTATGTCTGACCTTTAGAACTTCCTCCTCCCTTTACTTTGGGATCTGGGGGATGATCTCTTCAGCCCTTGCCTGATAGAATTGTGTGATCTACAGCAGCTGCTAGAGGTGCATTTCCCTAGTGTTAATTTTCCTGGATAAAATAAGCTCTGGCAATGTGGTGACTAGTTAATTGAACTATAGAACCCTTGCTGCAATATGTGACTCCAAGCCACTGAACAATATAATTCATCTCAGGCTTTTTATTAAAGTCCTTAGTGAAATGGTGAGGCTAGAAGTGGTATATTAGAATGCAGAGTGTAACCAAACCAGCCACCTCTCCAGTGCCTTTCAGAAAGGAAACGTTTTTCTGAGGGTGCAGCACTTATTTTTAGCTTTCTTCCTCTCTCAGCTCAGAATTATTGCATCTAGAACAATTCAGAAAGCTGTAAAATATCTTCCAGCAGAAGAGAAAGGAGGAGGAGAAGGGAAAAGGTCAGGAAGAGATTTAAATGTTACAGTAAAAATATAGAAATCAAGGTGCCTGCTGCAGAGCATGACATGGTGATCAGGGGAAACACTGCCTTGAGAAGGAATAAACTGCCTAGCAGCATGCTGCTGAACCATTTGTTATTTCCTAATTAAAGCTTGTGAAAGGGCAGTTTATAGACAATTATAATAAGCTCAGTGTGGGAGATGTCAGGGTGGAAATCAGCTCCTCTACAGCACTGGAGCTTTAAGCATCTCTAATGACAAGTGGTGGTAGGTAGATGATACAAAAAGACTGTTTTGACAACATGATTGATTGAGATCTTGAAATACACCAGCAAACAAAAAGTGTGAATTCAGCAGGAAACTCCAAGTGCCTGCTGTACAGCACAGAAAGTGGAGGGAGAGGGAGAGGAGCCTCGTGGCACAGAGTGCTGAAAGCCTGCTTGGAAAATGAAGAGTTATACTTCAGCAAACAAGAGATAGTTACTCGAGGCAGGATTTATCTTAAGAATATACCAGGGATTGTATTAAAGGGTGCACCTTGCATCTTGAGATAGCACAAGAGCTCTCTTTCTCACATCAAGGGCAGTCACCTCTAGCAGAGAAGCACCTATGTGCTTTACTACACCTGTTTTAACTCACACTAGATTTCCTCCCGTGTCTCCTTCCTCTGTATATTTGTCCTTCCTCTGTTGTCCAAGGCTAATCTCTCCCTCACTTAGGGAATCTGAGCACCAAAAGTGCTCCTTTCACCTCTTTTGGGAGAGTGGAGCCTTAGACGATCATTTCAGAGTTATTGCTGTTGCTGGTTCACATCTAACTTTTTGTCCCCTTAATGCCCACAGGTAGGACTCTCAGATGCATCCCTTTTTGCCTAGCCTGTGTTTTCCAGTTGATTAAAAAGGGGAACACAAATAGGTCAATGTTAAGTGCTTTCTCATATCCTCCCTTCTGTGGAGACATGGCCAAGTACATTCTGTGGCAAGCTGCTTAGTTCATCACACGGGTCCAAAATGTCACTGGGGACAGAGGGGTAAGAGCAGGGCATTTGAGATTACTTGCAGTTTCATTTTGTCCTTTGAAAGCTTAGAGCAGCAGACACAGCAGAGTGCTTGGGTTCTCTTCACTCCTCTCTCTTGGCACATTAGCAAAATAGCCATGTAATTAGTAGGGGAGCCTGTGTCAGGAGTGGGGAGTGCATGTGTGACTCTGTTAAGGTCACTGTGTTCCCTTGTGCCCTCTTGGCCATTTCAATATCTCTCTTTGTCTTTATGCCACCAATATGTTTAGTAATCTTAACAGGTCCTTCTTTTGTTGCCTTTGCTGTGGGATTCATGTGACATCCCATGCAGATCATTGGATGACACAAGGAACATGCTTCTCACTACACCTGCAAGTGGCCTGGCAGTTAAAGTGTTAACAAACCCCATTTCTGTAGAACCCAAAAACTTTGATCCCCTATGTCTGTCATACAGGTTACAAGTAAAGTCAGACCCTTGATGTTTGACATTGTATTTTGTATTCCTTACTCTGCCTAGAACAGAATTTCAAGGCTAAGAGAGACCTGAAGGCTTTGTTTGTATTAAGGATGAATTCAAGCCTAGGAGCTTTGAGTTTGCAGGAACTTTATGTAACTTAAGCTCTGAGTATAGACTAGATCTCAAGGAAAGCTTCTCTAGGTTCTCCACACTTGTTCCTGAAATCAAACCCACATGCCTTAACCTTGGAAATATGCTGCCTGAAATGGGATGTATTCAGGCACAGAGAAGAAACTGGCACTATTTGACCTTCCCAAGGCTCTGGTTCTGTTTCCCAAATGCTGATGTTTAAGTTGTGTATACATATAAGGCCAGAAGAGTAGAAGTTAGGCTTCCATTGCCACAGGACCTTCTGCCATCCAACAGCACAGAACCAAAGAGTCCATCACTGAAATGAAGGTGAGCAATTCTATATTAGAAACTAGCTTGTTTATGCAACATTCGCCATCTGGAACTAACTAGAACAACATGTCAGGAAGGCAAACTGTCAGGAGATTTCAGAAAGGAGGGGATTTGGCAGCTATTGTCCAGTCTAGAGTAACTACTGGAGTGAGAGATAGCAGCTGACCAAGGATCAAGGAGGACTTTCCACCTGCCCATCTGCTGTAAAGCACTGTCTGGCTGTGGCTGTGCCTGATAAATCCATATGCACATCAAAAATGATGAGTAGGTGCTACCTGTTAGAGCCAGCCATGGGCTGCCTACTGCCAGCTGAGAGACTGTGCCAGTGCAACAGAGGGAATCAGAGCACAGGGAAAAAACAACAGGGCAGGATCTTTGTTCTCCTTGTAGCTCTTTTTTCTGTCCTGCTTGCCTAATGTGAAGCCATACATCAAAGTGGCACAATTGTGGTTCCTTTTAGAGCTCTGCATGATTTGGGGGAGAGGTTAGCAAGCACAGCACAAACATGCCACAGTGCTGAGCATCTTGTAGAAGAAGGCTGCAGGATGGAAGGTGTTTGATATCAGCTCCACTTCCAACAGCTGAATAAGCTTGCTTGTGTTTTATTTCCAACTGTTGATACTTTTGCTCTCTTCACCCCTCACAAATGCTTCCACATTTCCATCCCCAGCATTGCAGTGACTGTGGCAAGGGCAGGCTGGTCAAACAGGCAGCAGCAGCTGGAGACCCTGAGAGGTACAAAAGGCCATTGAACTGCCTGGCTTTGTTGGAAGGGACTCATCTCAGTTCTAGATTAAACCCTGCCAAATGCTTCCCCCTGTTTCACACACTGGCTGGAGCAGCTTTCTACACACCTCTGGCTACCCTTGGTTTGGCTCTGTACTTGAAACTGTTAAGCTTGTTGAGTTTAGCCAAAAGAGAGAAGCTGATGAAGAGTTGGTAACTCCATTTAAGCTCCAGGGAGATCATGGCTGTGGAGTGTCTCCAAGCCCCTCGATTGGCCTTCAGATCCCAATAATGCTAGGAAAAGAGAATTTTCATTAAATGCACTGGCTGATTTTTCTTTTCAAGGTGGGGGGGAAGTCTTTTTTGCTGCTGTGTCACTGTTATTATTAAAGGTTTGCCCATCCTGCCCAGGGTATGGCTATGATCTCTCAGGGGAGAAACAGTCTGCTTTTCTGCTCTGATATCACTCTCTTCATCCAAGATTTTTACCCCCTTTCTACCTCCTGTTCTGTTGCCATTGCTTGCCAGTATTCATAAATATGTGCTATCAGCTGAACCTTTCCAAATTTGCCTGGCAGAATGTATTTTTCTCTTCCAAAGGTCTCTATTTAATCTGAGCCACACTCCAATCACTCCTAGCACCTGTTCACTGCTTACATGGTGCAGCAACAGCAATTTGAGACTCCTTCAGCAGCCTGACAGCTTGAAATTGTCATTTCTGTATGAATACTAGGTGCACTGAAATCATGTTAGTGCAGTTTTTCTTTGTGCTCAAACATTAGGAATGTTTGTGGTGAGGTGAGATGTGTGGGGAACAGGTTTTCACTAAGCATCTCGCTCAGCTTCCAGGCAATGACAAGGGAGCTTTTGCCCAGGCCTTGTGTCAATGGCAATCCCTAGCAAGGAGGATGCTGGATATGGACACAGAGGATGCTGCCACATAAAGGACATTTTGAAACACTTAACTTTATTCTAATAAGTGGAATAATAACATTCTCCTGACTAGCAGGGAGTAATGATTTTCATTTACTCTGTGCAGCACTAAGGAGAAGGAGATTTTTCACTCCAACCTGAAATGGATAAATTATGTGGTAGCAGAGGGTAGCATGCAAATGATTTGATTGTTTTAACATGTCACTTTAGGAATAGCTTAACATAGTTAGATGAATGAAGTGTGAATGTTCTTGTGTGTGTGTGTTTCCAGGAATGATTCCATACCAACATCTCCATGTTTTAGGTGGCTTAAAGCTTGAGGTGTCCATTTTGTATCCAAATGTTCATTTGCACGTTCTAGATCACTGTGGAAGGGATTTTGTCTGCTTTTGGCCATTTCTAGTAGTAGTTTAAAAAGTCTCCCAAACAGTCCATGCACTGGAACAAAACCTCTGCTGAGTGCCCTAGGGATTTATTCCTTGTGTGTGTCACAAATGGTCTGGAATACTTCTGGACTGGAGCACTTGATTCTATATATACACAAATAATATTGAAATAATCAATATTGATTTAATATTGAAATAATATTGATTTAAATGGACTCTTTATTGTGCAGGTTAGGCTGCTGTCAGTAGTTTGTGTACAAATGAATATCCCTTTCTATGGTAAGGTTGTCTGTAGTATAGGCAAGTAGAATCCAAAAATCATCTAAGAAACCATCACTTCAGTTTCTTAAGCAGGTAGCTCAGGTCTTAATTGATAAGCCCTCACAGTCAGGTGAGGATAGAAGAAGAATTTCTGGTGGTTACACTTAAATTACTTTGATGCTAACTGTCTCCTGACTTCTGTGACATGCAGGAAGGTTATAGCCAATACTCCTAGCCAGATGAATGCTGACTAATTCTCTCTCACTTCCTCACCTGTCGTCCAGTTTCTGGAGCTATATCACTCTGCAGTCATGTTTGCTAGTTTGTCACTATCTGAATGTTCCCATCTTTAGAGCTGATTTTATCACCTACTTCCTCTTGCCTTTCTCCCTGCAGTGTTGATCCAGCCATTCCTTGCTGTCCGTCTTGTAAATGTTATGTTAACTTGGACATCTGTAATGGTTTGCTTTTCTTTCCTCCATTCTATTCCTATCTTATCCTGAAATTATGGATTGACATCATTATACTGAGCCTCCTTTGCTAACCCCTATGGATGTGCAGAAATTGTCTTCTTTCCATCCCAAACTGTCTTGCCATAATTCTTCTCCTCCAATCTGAGTCTCCTTTGCCACCCCTAAGGATGTGCAGGAATTGCTTTCTTTCCATCCCAGTTCTTCCTCTTGCTCCTTCCACAGATTCCTCAGTGAAAAGAGTCTTCTCATGCTCCCAACCTTTTGTTGTGCTCCTTCACTTGATCTCTTCTTCCTTCTTCTTAATATAACCTTTATTTCTGTATCTTGATCTGCCTCTGAGATAATTAGTTCCTATCTGGAAGGATCTTGCTTTCTTCTCTGCTGAGGAACTCCTCTGTTTTCCATTAGATTCTTCCATACCTTCTGCCTAGGAAATCAGGTCAACTGAAATCAATAAAGACACTAGGATTTTACAGCATGTCTTAAGCAGTCTTTTACTTTCTCTTATCAATAGCTCAGAGAGTGAGACTTCAACTATTGTCCATTATCAAGTTGCCTTCTTTTTTGTGTGTGTATAAAGTAGATTATAAGGTCTGTGAGGAAGAGTTTCCATTTCTGTCTATTCATGTAGAATAAATACACAGTGGTAAATAAACTTTATTTCATCATGGAAACAGTCAACACTAAGCAAGAAGTGATTTAATTATGTTCTTTTCACATTTAAGTGGACACAAACTGGAGACAAGGAGAGTAAGGAGGAAAATACAGATGAGTGAGCATTAATATTTTATCATAAAAGAATTAAATATCCCAAGGAAACAATGAACACAAGTTACTTCTTCCAGATGATAGTTAAAGTTTGATGAAATAATAATAAAAATTTAATCTTCCAGTTGAGCAAAAGCATTCCATATGTTGTTAAAGATGCCTAAATTTTAATTGAGTTTTGTTGGGTTTCTGTCTAACCAACTGCTGCTTATAGGGATCACTTGGCTGCAAATAAACACCAACACATCCCTTTTTTGTGGGGGATCATTTGTAACTTTTATCACAGGATTTTTCTTTTGGATATCCTACTGCTGTTCAAATCCTTGAGGGCAAGACAGGAGTGAATGGCTCAACAGAGTAAATACATGTGTGAGGAGCATTTGCCTGTGTGTTCAGAGAACACACTGTACTGAAATGCTGGTGCATTTGGGACCATTGCAGCCATGGAGCAGACACCTGATGGATCTTAGAGCACTGATTTATCTCTTCTTTGTATTTTTCCATCTGCCAGTGCAGCTGGGACAGGGGAGCTTGATTGACATTCTTGCACTTTGTGTTGTGCATCTGCTTCAGGACTCTGTTTGTCTCTAACCCTTTTAGCTCTGTGCCATTCTTCACTCTGTTCTGCAGGCTCTTGAGTCCTTGCACTCCAGGATATGTTATCATGTGCAATATCCTTCCAAGCTCATTCTTCACACATGCTGAGATGGTTTCAGCTGTCTTTTTGCAATCTTTTGCAGCAGACTCTCAGCATGACCTAGACCTTTTCTTAAAGCTTCTTTTTTATTTCTCTCTATTATTATTCCTTCTAACAAGCACACTTTTGTAGCTACCATTTCACTATTTGATTTCATCTAGCACCCACATCATTTTCTCTCTGGTAACCATCATCTTCTCTGACTGTCAGTAGCCATGGTAAATGCATGATAAATGATAAACATCAGGAGGAATTTCTTCCCTGCAAGGGTTGTTCAGTCTTGTCCCAGGCTGCCCAGAGAGGTGCTGGAGTCACCATCCCTGCAGGGGTTGAAGAAACATTGAGCTGCTCTCCTTAGGGCCATGGGTTAGTGGTGTGGCAGTGCTAGGAGTGGTTGGACTTGCTGAGCTTAGAGGTCTCTTCCAACCTTAATGATTCCTTGTGGAATTAAGGTTGCCATTGAGCCCTTCCATTGCTGCATTGGCTCTGCTTCAGGGCTGTGTTGCTCTAGAAAACACACAGTGACTGCTCCACAGCCAGCAGGAACACCCAGATGTGTCAGAATCCAGTTGGCCAGATTGGGATATCAGAAAACAACACTAAAGCTTGAGTAGCATTTAAGAAGTTGGGCAGGGAGCTGAGCTTCCAGGCTTTGAAGAGTAAAACAGTTCCTTAGTATTCAGCATGCCAAGCTAGTCAAAGCAGGAGATCTCTTTCTCCTCCTTTCTGCGTGAGCCACCCCTGCACGGCTTTGCAAAGGCATCTTCTAAGGAAATAATGCATGTGGCAAAAAGCCAGCCAGGGGAGCAGCCAGAGGAACAGTAAGTGAGGCTCTTTGATTCCCAGGCATGAATATTCTGAGCAGACAGCTGCATGTTAACTTTACCTGCTACCTTGAGCACACACGTTTTGTTTCAACTCGGTGCCGCGCAGGAAGCGCGCGAAGCGTTTGACACTGCTGCTGCCCACGTTGCCTTCCCCAAGGCAGCTGTGGGCAAAAAGCTTTGGCAGAGCCTTGGGGTGCTGTACTTCAGTGTGTTCATTCTTCTCAACTTCTCCCTTCTTCTTTTATTTTTTTTTCTTTAAAACAAGTTTAATGAAACACATATTTAATTAGCAACAGCCTAATGAATCTATACAAACAGCTCTGCCCCTGTGCACAACGCTGCTGAAGAAGAGTATCAGTGTGAGGATTAAAAATTAAAGCCAACCTTACAAAAGGCAAATATGTTGAATAAATAATGGCTGAGACTATTTACAAAGCAGACACAAACAAGAAGAAAAGCCTCCCTTGTTAAAGATGAGGAGATTGGGGGGAAAAAATATACAGAAAAGCTGGGAATATCTGCAATGAAATTTTATTGTTCCTGGGTTTTTTTGTCTCTTTCCTTCCATCCCTTTGGGACATGGTCTAGTTCTTTTTATTACACTTGTGAATGTGTCGAGCAACCTGCAATACAGTGGATTACAGCTTCTGCTGGATGGCAGAGGATGAAAAGCAGTCCTGCTTCTTCCAGCCATGCTACAGCTCTGAGCATAATGTTGCCTTCACTTTTGCAGGCATTTCTGTTCTTAGTAGGTGTGTGGAGACACTGAAAACTCTTTGAGGCTTTTTGGCAAAGAAGGAAATTATAAGCTCAAGCTATTTTTTTGTATCACATTTATATCCTTGTTCCTTCTATTTTCCCCTCTTTTCAGTATCTTAAAGTTCCTGGCCTAAACTGTGTGGAGTTTACACTGTACACTAAATGGTGTTGGATTTTGTGTGTTTCCTAGGTATGACTAAGTTTCAGTGGTAGATCAGATAATTTCTTCATTAGATATATTTAGCAAGTAAAACTATTCCTGTAATCTGTAGAGAGAGAAACTGCAGGGCTCTTCTCCAGGGTTAGAAGGGAGAGGATGAGAGGAAATGGCTTCAAGTTGTAGCAGGAGAGGTTTAGATCAGATATAAGGAGGAATTTCTGTACTGAAAGGGTTGTTCAGTCTTGGAATAAGCTGCCCAGGGAGTTGCTGGAGTCACCATCCCTGCAGGGGTTTAGGAAACATTGAGCTGCTCTCCTTAGGGCCATGGGTTAGTGGTGTGGCAGTGCTAGGGATGGTTGGACTTGCTGAGCTTAGAGGTCTCTTCCAACCTTAATGATTCTGCAACACATAGACTATAGTTTCTAAAGAATCTTGGAAAACTCCACAGGAAACACAGGAAATATCATCAGTTTGCCAGGATTTAGAGGAGTCATTTTTTTATCCCATGCATTTTCTGCTCTGATGCTAAGGTTGGGGGTAGTGATAAATGCATCACACAAGGCCTTGCATAATGCACCTTTAAGGAGGTAAAGATATTCCTGGAGGATGCTGAGCATTTATTTCTGTGTTCTTAACCAAATTGTGTATTTCACATCACTTCCTTTTTTCATCCTGAATTTGAAAAACCTTCCCTTTCAGTATGCTTATGACCTGTGCTCTCCCATCTTGTGTCTAAGCAAACTCTTTGCCTTGGGGAATGTGAGGCTGTGGAACAAGTAATGCTGGGGAGCAGCAACACATTTTCTCTACAGGTTCCAACATAAAAAAAACCAACTCATGATCAAGAGGTAGTCTCACAACACATAGACCTTAAGTATTCTCCAATGATATACAGACAGATATTTCTCCTTTTCCAAACAAAACTATATCCAAGACTGAACCCAGCACTCATCTTTTCAAAGTGCTGTTTGTTATTCATTGTTAACAGATAAATGAAAAGCTGGGTTTGTTCCAGCCACATATCTCAACCATTCAAGCTTATATTCAGTATTTATTCCCACTTTCAGCTCTGGAAGTAGGAGAAGCCTTTCATGACAAGGGTATGGATCAACAAGACCTAGCAAATGTTGTTCATACAGTAATATCAGAGGGAAATAGAGGTATGTAACTCAGCCTGTAGATTGAGTCATTTACAGCCACTACAAACAGGGAGAGAGCTCTACATTGCAGCTAACTTTAGGGATGTAGTGCAGGATGTTGTCCAAGTGTTGCCAGTGCTGGAGGCACAGCACCTGCACCAGCAGTATTGCTGCAGCCAGCTCTGCTCTGCCTGCATTGCCCTCCTGCTGCACATCTGCTGCTGCATGCACAGCCATGGATTGGCACTGCAGGGAGGGGAAAACCAGACCTGTGCTTGTTTAACCCCATACCAGCCACGTGCTTGGGAGACAAGTGGAAGAGTACAAGGGAGAAAACTCATGGGTTGAGACAAAGAGAGTTGAATAGGTAAAGCAAAAGCTCCATGCCCAAGCAAAACAAACCAAGGAATTCATTCTCTGCTTCCCAGCAGCAGGCAGGTGTTCAGCCATCCCCAGGAAAGCAGAGCTCCATCACACAGCACATTTCCTTGGGAAGACAAAAGGCTTTCACTGTGAATACCCCCCAGCTCCTTCTCTTTCCTGCAGCTTTATACACTGAGCATGGCATCAGGTACAGAATATCCCTTTGGTTGGTTGGGCTCAGCTGTGTCCCCTCCCAGCATCTTGGAGACCTAAGTGCTGGGGTGAGTTAGGAGCAGAAGAGGCCCTGACCCTGTGTAAGCACTGCTCAGCAGCAGTGGAAACATCCCTGTGTTATCAACACTGCTTCAGCCTAAATCCAAAACAGAGCCCATACTATAGTACCATGAAGGAAACACACTCTATCCCAGTCAAAATGACCCAAAACCCCTGGGCATTATTCCTCCTTTTTCCTGGACCTAGCAGGAGAAAGAAAGAAGCAGCTTCTGTCTCACTCTGTGGCTCTGGTGGCTGCTGCTCTTGTGTCTTTGCTTGCAATGAGCTAGTCTAAAAAAGAGGTGTTTCTGTAGGGAAGGAGTTTATGGAAAGATTGAAACTAGAGGAGAGATGCTGTTCTTAGTGCACAGTCAAAGGGGAAGACAGTGCTAAAGAGTTGTGAACTGACTCCATCCTAAATCTAATCTGGAGGTTGCTGATCAAGAAATGGAGTTATAGAATCATTAAGGTTGGAAGAGACCTCTGAGATCACCAAGCCCAAGCATCCCTAGCACTCCCATACCACTAACCCATGGCCCTAAGGAGAGCAGCTCAATGTTTCCTAAACCCCTGCAGGGATGGTGACTCCAGCACCTCCCTGGGCAGCCTGGGACAAGACTCAACAACACTTTCAGTACAGAAATTCCTCCTTATACCTAATCTAAACCTCCCCTGCTGCAACTTGAGGCCATTTCCTCTCATCCTCTCCCTGTTAACCCTGGAGAAGAGCCCTACCCCATCTCCTACAACCTGCTTGCAGGGAGCTGTAGAGAGCACTATGCTCTTACTCTTTGCTTTCAGGAGCTGCAGATTTATCCCACAGCTGAAGATGTGAGAATCCTACCTGCAGACTCCCTTAATGCAGTGATGCTTTAGAACAATGTTATACAGTCCCTGTGGGAGTGGAGATGGTTCTCAGGATCACACTAGTGAGGGAACTCATCCATGAGACTCTATCTTTATTAAGCTCAGGTCCACACCATTAAAGATTCTTGAGATTGCCTGTCCTTTTAATAGACTGTGAGTTCACTCTCAAAATGATACTAAAAAATGATTCAAAGGTGTGTCTGCCCCAAAATATGGTAACTCTCATGCTGTGTGTTGGCCAAAGTGGTCAGAATGCCATCTGAAATCAAAATAAATCAGAGAATACTTAGATGTGGCACAGTTGGAGGGCATTCACCTCGAAATAGATGCACTGCAAAGAAATATGACAAAAAGACTCTTTTAAAAGCTCCTGGAGGAATATCAAATGGATCCACTGCTTCCAGTGTGAGCACCATTCTCTCATTGGTGGTCCATTAGTTCCTCTTCTTCAATGAAGCCTGAAGATAAGGCTGTGCAGTGCAGTCTGGACATGCTTTCCCCTCAGCTTCTGTTACTAAGCAACTTCAGGGGAAATGGAAAGATGAACTCACTGGTATTGATGTGGTAAGTAGGAACATAGCCAGGCTGCAAACCAGGATGTTTTCCTGTGCAAGAGAGAAAAACCATCCTTTGGAATAGCAATAAGAGCCCAAATCCAACCAAGCTGACTGTGATGCACACTCCTGTGCTGCTTCCTCTAGTTTTTGCTTGAAAATGTAAGACAAATCCAAGGGCAATGACAGCCTGCCAGTTCTCCAGTTTTCTTACTACCTCAGACAGGGAATGGATGACTAAGTGCAACATAATGGGTGCCTTGAGAAATGCATGGCATGGAGCAACTTGTCACCTCTCCTCTCCTGCCACAGTTGTGCTGCCAGTGCATAGAGATCTTCACTCCACATTGTCCAAGTTATTCAGTTCCTCTGATCATCAGGGAAGGGCTTGAGCAGCAGCAAATCACAACTCTAAGAGACTACAATGGGTGTAGAAAGCAAAGCTCTTGGTGTAGAAAGCAGAGCTCCTGGTGTAGAAAGCAGAGCTCCTGGTGTAGAAAGCAGAGCTCCTGGTGTAGAAAGCAGAGCTCCTGGTGTAGAAAGCAAAGCTCTTGGTGTAGAAAGCAGAGCTCCTGGTGTAGAAAGCAGAGCTCCTGGTGTAGAAAGCAGAGCTCTTGGTGTAGAAGGCAGAGCTCTTGGTGCTGTCAGAGGAGAACGGAAAGGGAAGAGTCAAATGGCTCAGTGTAGGATTGGAAACTTTTAAGATGTAGTAATATACAGCTTACAAGTCAGCCTGAAAGCTTGGCTAAGAGAATTGGGAGGTAAATACAAGCATTCCCTGCAGTGCTTTATAGTTTCACTTTAGAAGGACTGGGGAGAAACAGAAAGATACTAAATGAATTGAGAACTTTAATCAAAAGGACTAAAAAAGAGATAAGCTGACTAGAGGAGAAAAAAAAAAAGCAGGTTAGCAAACAAAGAACAAAGAGAGTGTTTGAATACAATTACCAAGAAATAAGGACTAGAAATAGGGCACTCATGCAGGCAGAGAACAGGGAGGGAAGGTTGGGCAAGACAGGATGTTGTGAAGATCCATATGGAGTTGTGCAGAAGGGATCGGAGGCAAAAAGGCTGCAGAAGTTCATCTGTTTCTGAGAACTTAATTGAAGTGATGGATGGAAATTGGGTCAGAAAAAAATAACAAAACCCTCCTCCTCTTCCTTCCAATTTTCCTTCTCTTCCTTTAATATTTATGTGTGTTATTAAAGAAACATTTCTGGCAGGCACTAAGAGCAGAAGCTCAGGGTCCCTGCAGAGACTACCTTGCTAGAGCAAAATGTTCACTATTTGAAACCAACTCCCTCCCAACACAGAAGCAGCAAACTGCCAATGACAAGTGGAAGGTAACCTGAAGAAGGCCAAACTCAGATAAATGACAGTGCAAGCAGGATAATAAAGGAGAGGGCAATGAGAAAAAGCAGTATCTACTGACTTGGAAGGGAGGGGAAAGAGAAAGGATAGCACTGCAATAGATAACCTGCCACGGTCAGGAATTGGCATCACCAGTGAATGAATGGGAGAGTTGCTAAAGCTGCAGTGAACTCATCTTCCCTAGCTCTGACTGACACCCTAGGGAGTCTCTCTTGCTTACAGTGGCAATAGGAGCCTGGTTTGTCATGCTAAAGCAAATAAACAAACCCTACCTATCTGAACTGAAGACTTAATAGGGTATTGACAGGCACTTCTTAGGGGAAAACATCTTCCAGAGTGGCAGTAAAAAGCTGTTCAATGGGTTTGGTTCATATCTCAAAGCTGTAGTGTGGCAAAGGTTTCTTTTGGACTTGAGCAGTGTGTATCCATCTCCATGCCACCCTGTCTGCTGTGACACAACTGCTCAGGGGTGCAGGGGGGGAACCAGAGCAGTCAAGTGATACAGGGCACAAACAATCCAGGAAAGTGTCTCCTATTATTCTAGATCCACACCTTGATCCTATTTAGAATATAGTGGCCAAACCAATTGTGCTGATCCAGTGTGTACTGGGAACAGGGGCAGGTTGGATGTGTGGGGTGTGGGGCAGCTCAGGCTGGGAGTTTCATGGGAAGAGATGCTAATGGCATCCTGGGCTGCAGCAAGAGAAGCGTGGCCAGCAGAGCCAGAGAGGTGATTCTGCCACTGCACTCTGCTCTGCTCACACCTCCTCTGCAATACTGGGGCCAGCTCTGGAGCCCTCAACACAGAAAGGCCATGGAGCTGATGGAGCAGGTGCAGAGGAGGCCACGAGAATGCTCAGGGGCTGGAACACCTCTGCTCTGAGGACAGGCTGAGGGAGCTGGCATTGTTCAGCCTGGAGAAGAGAAGGCTTCAGGGGAACTACTAGTGACCTTCCAGGACCTAAAGGGAACTTGCAAGCAGGCTGCAGAGGGCCTGTTTGCAAAGGCCTGCAGGGAAAGGACAAGGGGCAATGGTTTGGTTAAATTGGAGCAGAGTAGATTTAGACTGTACATTAGGAAGAAGTTCCTCACCACAAGGGTGGTGGAACACTGGCCCAGGTTTCCCAGGGAGGTGGTTGAGTTCCCATCCCTGGAGGCATTGCAGGTGAGGCTTGCCAGGGCTCTGGGCAAGCTGATGTAGTTGGGGATGTCCCTGCCCAGTGCAGGGGTTTTGGACTAGATGAGCTCCAGAGGTCCCTTCCAACCCAAACCATTCTAGGATTCTATGATAAGACAAACCATTTCAGATCTAGTAAATACCAAATGACTCGATTGATAGCAAGTGGTGGAAAATTGCATTCACCCAGAAGAGGTGACTGTTGTGGTGTTGTTCCAGTGAGAGAGCATGAGGCTGTTTGTTTATTTGTTTGTTTGTTTGCTTGCTCTTCTTTTTAATCAAACCCACCAAGCTTGGGTGAAACAAAGAGATGAAGGAGCCAGAACTGAACAATGCAATGACTAATGGGCTAGCAGCAGGCCCACTCCTCTGGACGAGGCACACTTGGACTCTGTAGGGGTCAGATGAGCTGATTTAGGCAGCCAGGAGATGATTCTTCATTACTGCTCTAACCTGCTGAATCAATTAGCTCTCTCAGGAGTGGGTTTTGCCATCACATTCATCCCTCAGAGAAGGCTGTGTTGCCATTGCAGCTTTTTAAAGAGACATTAATTGCATCTTCCCTAACTGCTATTATTTAGTGGATCTTGCTCTAGCCAGGGAGAGTTTGCAGTCTCTTCCCAACTTCTCCCCACTCCCTCTTGTTGGTGGAGGCAGCTATAAGGAGGTTTTGTTCAATATTGTCTTTACAGTTATAGTAAAATATGGCTTCAAGTTGTACCAGGGGAAGTTAAGGTTAGATATTAGGAGAAATTTCTTCCCTGCAAGGGTTGCTCAGTCTTGGCCCAGGCTGCCCAGGGAGGTGCTGGAGTCACCATCCCTGCAGGGATTTCAGAAACATTGAGATGCTCTCCTTAGGTTTAGTGGTATGGGAGTGCTGGGGATGGCTGGACTCGGTGAGCTTAGAGGTCTCTTCCAACCTTAATGATTCTGTGAAAATAATATGAAAATACTCTGCTTTTGAGCACTGTTTTTATCCCCATGGGTATCTGAACAAGGTATCTTGAGCTTATTTTTACCTTTTAGCATTGCATTTATTCCTTCAAGTGAAATTATTTTGTACCATAGAATATATATATAGTGTATAAAGAGGCCATTTTTTCTGCAGTTTGTTGTAAAGCATCCTCTAATCTAGTACCTGTAATCCTAGGATAAATTTCCCCCCCTCACATTTTGCTTGGATGCATTCTTCTGCCATCCACCTTCTTGAAGGACTAGGAATTCCTTATTTTTCTCTCTTTGCTCAGAGGATACTAGACTGAAACTCTGGTTACAATCATGGTTTTGTGATTGCTCATGAACCTAGCAGAATAACAGAGGTCAGAAAGGCACAGAGGGGAGAATAGTCTCTGGAAGCAATAGCTGTATTGCACTCACTACAAACACAAGGGTCACGTTGCCAGAGCAAGAGCAGTGACATGCTGAGCAGGGCTAAGCATCTGCACTGTTATAGCAGCTGGAAGGGAGGACAGGGCCAGCTGAACACCCAGCAGCTGTAGGGTGCCAGTTGGGTAGATGTTTGAGCATGTGCTGTGTGAGGTAGCTCTGCTTTTCTCCTCTCTTCTTTAGCTCCAAGACTAACACTGCTACCCAGCTGCTAGAGCAGAGCTGGCTGACATCTCCCAGCTTGGATCACAGAATCACACAGAATCTGTAAGGTTGGAAGAGACCTCTAAGCTCAGCAAGCCCAAGCATCCCTAGCACTGCCACACCACTAACCCATGGCCCTAAGGAGAGCAGCTCAATGTTTCTTAACCCCTGCAGGGATGGTGACTCCAGCACCTCCCTGGGCAGCCTGGGACAAGACTTAATCAGTGCAGGTCTAGCATGTTACTGCCCATAGCTGCCCAGCTAGACAGGGCATTCAGGAGCTTTGTTGCTTTTGGATCCAGACTGGCTCAATAGTAATTCTCTATTCACTCACAGCACTGTGTTTTGCCACTCTAGATGTATCTTTTGAGTTATTTCACTTTAATCAGTGACATTATGAGGCTAGCAAGGGAAAAGAAGGCCCTTCACCCCCAGTCAATACATACATACCCTACCAACTGAGACAACAGTTCTGGAGAGAGGGAGAGGGATTTCACTGGGAGCTGTGCCTGAATGAGCAGGACAGAATTGGGCCACCATTTGTAAACAGGAGGAAAAATAAAACCTGAAGGAAACACCTGCTTTAGCTTTCAGAGAAAGATTAGTGTTTGTGATGGACATGTCTTTGCCAGGTCAGTCTGTCAGGTCTCTGCAGACAGCATCATCCTCCCCTCTGTCCTTTCCATTGCCTCTAAGTATTTCAAATGAGTTTGAATGTCTCAGAGGAACTGAACACTCAGGAGCAAAAAAAAAAACAACAAAACCACGCACCCCTTCTCCTGCAGATCAGTAATGACTAAAATAGCTTAGATCTGAGAATAAAGAGCAGCCTGGAGTTTGCATGCAGGCCCAGCTGACTGCTGCTGGAGCTGGAGTCAGAGCAAGGATAACAAGGAGATGTGGTCACTGGGGGGGGGGGAAGCAAGAAATCACCATGCACCAAGACATGTTTGCAAGCTCTATTTTGGGATTGTCAAGAGTTTTGCTCTTAGCAGCCCAGGCATGTCTATTGATTTGCATGCTGTGGTGTCTGCTTGGCAGATATGCTGGAGATTTTGGAAGACTTGCAGCTTAAAACAGAACTCAGCAGCCAAAGAAAGCAATTTGAGGACTGATCTTGCTTTAGTCTTTCTCAGGCACTGTTGCTATCAGCAGAGGAAGAAAAAGAAATAATGATCTCTAATCAATAGAGAGAGAATGAGTCCATAGAAGATTGTAGTGCATGAGGAGAGAAGGGAGAGGAAAATAAACTGGGAAATGCACTGCTGCTCAGGGGAAACGATGAGGACCAAATCCTGAGGCTCTCTAAATTGGTCTGAAGGTAGCAGGCAGGATTTGGCCCTTGGTGTGATTATCATTCCCTCTTCTTGGCAAATCCCTGCATCTTTCAGTGAAATTATTGCTCCAAAGTGCAGATGTGTGTGTCAGTGTAAGCACTGTGATCTGTTAAATGCTAACTAGCAGGGCTTTGTGAAGTCTCCTTCGTTAATATTTCAGGCTGGGTAACAGAAGCAGCTTTTGAAGTGCAAAGCATTATCAACATCATTATACCTTCATAAAGCAGGTTTTGTGCTTCATTCAGCTCTGAAAGGGGCTGTCAAGGGGTAGGGCTGGGCTGGCCACTAAAAGAGTGACAAACACTCTCTATTAACCCCTGTCCCTTCCCAAGCACAAGAGAAAGGGAATCAGGGAGAGAGACTGATGGGCTGGAAAAAAAAATCTGCTACTTTAATGAAATTGATAAGATTAAAATGAAATCTATCTACAAATATATACAAACCCAATAGTGAACCCAACTCCTCTGACAGCAATTATGTCACTGTCACCACTGATGCAGTGGCAGAAGTGCCAGACTGGATTCAGCTGTAGATGGGAACCAGGTTCAGGAGCTGGATCCTGGAACTGGCTTCAGGAATACACAGCTGTGACATATATGGAATGGAATATGTCTCTGGTCAGTTTAGGATCACCTCTCCTGTCCACTTGTCCCTGCAAGTGTGGCCTTTTGCTCTGCAGCCACCAATGTGGTGCACAGGAGTTAGTAGTGACCTTGCTCTGCCTTGGAACTAACTACAGCATTGACTTTTGTCATTACTGGAAGGAGACACTGTCTGCAAGAACATTCTATTAATGTCAGAAAGTGCAGTTAATTAGGAGACATAGCTGAAAATTAAAATCACTGAACAGAACTAGTTCTGTTCTAGCTCAAACCAGGACAGTGGCACACAAGGATGCCAGGTCCTGAGTCTCTGAGGATCAACTTCCTCAGACAAGTCTGAAGGGGGTGGCAAGTTTTCTGATGTGGAATGCCTTGAAATTGCCCCTTTAATATCCTACTTTCTGTGCTTGGGCTGCTATGGCATCTCCTTTCTTTCTGTTGACTGCTTTTAGATGATTTCTTTTTTTGGAAGGATGTCCAGCTCAAAACCTTCTGACTACATGATGTTATTTAGATGTAGTTGAACTAACTCTCCTCTCTCTAAAGTACTTGTATGCAGAGTAACAGGTACTAACAACTGGGAAATGAGTAGGAAAGGCAGAGCCCACAGGGATGGAGAAGTCAGGCAGCTGTCAGCTTGCTCTGCCTGCACTCCCCATGAGCTCTGGAACCTGCTCACTAATCCTAAGCTATGGAGAACTGCTGGAAGTTAAATATTACTGACCTGGGCTCATATAGACATACACTAGTTATGAAAAGGGTTACTTGCTCTTGTTCATTTGGAAGTTATCTCTTGTTAAATACACTTAAACCCCAAAAGGGAATAAAAATCAATGTCACTGCTGATCCAGGTCACCCATCTTGACTGACACCAACTGACCTTCTACCTTGCAAAGGAGCTTGAAGGCAGGCTTATTTACATGGCCTTTACAGTCTAGACAGGTAAAGCATCCTCTGTGTAAGGAATGATCTGGAAAAACTATTTACTGACCTGGCCATCCTTGAATCCATGCAGGCATGTGTGCTTGGAAAGTCAGCTGTGAAATTCCAGGCTCTTGTAGGAGCAAAGAAGGACCTGTTGCTGTTTAAACCATTGCCCTTCTCCCATCTGAAACCTCTGAGAGTCCTTTCTCTTTATTCTTAAAGCAGCTTTTGAGAGCAGTACATCACAGCACAGTGGAGCTACCTGGAAAGGAGCAGTACATCAGAGAACCATACTGGGTTTTTTTGCCCCTCGTTTTTCTTCTCTTCAGATAAAACCTGGATATGTCAGGCTCCTTGGAATAAAGCAGGGAACACTGGAGGGGGCAGAGAAAGGTGTATCTGCTGAACTCCTACCCAGCTATCTCCCCCCCTGCTGTTCAGGAGGGAGGTGAAGGGGAAAAGCTCCTCTGGGTAATCTCAATGCTTGATAAAGAAGTGGAAATTGATGCTTGGCCCTGGAGTTCAGCACCTAACTATGGCAATGAAGTCAATGGGGCTATGAACTCACTGACTTAAGCAGCTGTCATCTGCAGAGCAGCCTGGAACAGGCACAGGGCATCCCTAGGGACAAGGAGCTGGGTGGGAATGAGAACTCTCCCATGGGGATCTTCAGACAAAACCTCACTGGAAATGTGCTTGACAATTTACTTTCTTCCTGTGTGAGAATTAAAAAAGGACAAGGGGAAGCTGGGGGAAGGAGGAAAAGTTTTCTCATTTGAGTTCCTTTTTTCCATCTGTGCAGTTACACAACTATGTTTGCTTCTGCTTTCTTGTACTTGTCTTTTTAGACAGCAAAGCTGCAAGAAACTAAAAAGAGTGAGGGAATGACATAGCCTCAGCTTATTTACTCTTTTAGATGTACCAAAAGATGCAAGCCAATCACAGAAATGATGGAAAACTCCATTTTCTGTAAACCACATTTTCGCTTTTAAATTTTACTTTGCCCAAGTTGTTACTTCTAAGTTCATTTTTTTTTTCCTTTGTCTTACCTTGGTTTTCAGGTTTCCTTTGCTTACCAGATTAATTTCATGCTTTGCTCTTCTGCTTGCTATCATTCTACCTGAGCTGGGTATTTATTAGCCTGCCCTGAACATAGCCAAGAAAAAAAAAACCAACAGATAAGAAAAAGCTTAAAGGCTGAGTATGTTGAAACTAACTCAGAGCCAGCAAACTGAACTGTTTCACTCTGATGATGAGTGAGTTGCATACTGATGTTGTGGGTGATAGATCTCTTGAACAAGATGTGCTTTGCATTCTTCAGCTCTGCACACAACAGAAATTTGATTTCACAAATCTCACAGCAGTTCCTGTTATCTTTAAAAAAATGCTTTAAAAAATCTGTATAGGCTGGAAAAAAAAATCACTGAGGTGTCCATCATTAACTCTCACCTCTTCTTAATAGCTAGGAATCACACAATCATTGAGGTTGGAAGAGACCTCTAAGCTCATCCAGTGCAAGCATCCCTAGCACTGCCATACCACTAAGCCATGGCCCTAAGGAGAACAGCTCAATGTTTCTGAAACCCCTGCAGGGATGGTGACTCCAGCACCTCCCTGGGCAGCCTGGGACAAGACTTAATAACCCTTTCAGTGAAGAAATTCCTCCTTATATCCAATCTAAACCTCCCCTGGTGCAACTTGAAGCCATTTCCTCTTAAAAGCATCGAGCTGTCAGACAGCACAAGTGCTGCCAAGCTAGGCTGTTAGTGTGACATTTTGGCTGATTGCTTGTTTAATAACTTATTAAATGCAGTTGGATGGGGGCAGGGAAGTGCTTTTGTCTTCTACAAGACCTTGGCTGTTGGTGTGTGGAGTTGCCCTATGGTTAGATGCTTTACCTGGCAATCAATTGATTATCATTAGCTCAACATTCAAACCTAATGTAAAGGGAAGGAATGGTAAAGCTGGTCTTGACTGTTCTTTGTGGACCACTGAGGCAGGGGGCTTGGTGATGATTTCTTGCTTCTTGCTCTGCTTGCATTTCTTGCTTTTCTTGTTGTAGGTAGGTCATGAGAGCAAGTAAGTTAGAGAAAAATCCAGGTAAAAGCCTCACAATCTGTCTGGGCTTGTATGGGATGAGTGAGCACCTGAGTTGGGAAGGTGGCAGGTCACACAGTGACCCAGGTGGAGCTTGGAGGTCTCCTTGCCCATTAGTGTGCTGTGTGACTACCAGAAGAGCTCCATCTCCTTGTCAGTTGCCTGCCTTAGAGGTGTTTTCAGCTGGAGGTAAGAGAGATCTGTCAGCAGGCAGGTTCAAAGAGGAAGGTTTTCTGAAGATGAACTAGTGTGACTGAGCTCATTTAAACTGTTTGCAGATTGTCTGAGGAGATCAAGACTGTTATGGATGTGTTTGTTCAAACTTGCTCAATTAATAGTTTTTATTTGATCTGGTGGATAAACTGTTTGCAGAGCAGCTCGGTGTGAGTGTGCCATTGATTATTTGATATTCTGTGTTTATCAGGAGGTTTACATCCCTTGGATTATCTATGAGATGCAAGAGTTTTGAAGAAATGCCTCATCTCTACTGTGTGATAGATCTTCCATCAGGGTAATGAGCACCAGCCCTCAGAGTTCAGTGAGAGGGAGGGTTAATGTATTCATGCTCACAGGAGAGTGCCAGAACGTTGGAATTTAGCTGAGTTTTCTATGCAAAGCAATGGGTGGAGACTCATAGTTTTGTTCTCATAACTTTTCTCCACTTGCCTCTATCACAGAGGAACAGAACATATGAAGGAGTCCAAGGTGATAAGGAAAATTGTCCCAACAGCTCTGGATGAAAAAAGACCAAACAAAGTTGAAAGGCACTGGGGTTTGGGGTTTGTTTTGCTTTTCCTTCCCCTGGGAAAGGCCAGGAGGTTACTATCTCATTAGAAATCTTGACTAGTCCCTGTTCCCCACAGGACCCTGAGAGACAACACAACCTTGAGCATTGCCAAGCCCCAGCACAGGAGCAGCCTGGGGTGCAGCACAAGGAGTGGCTGCATCTAACCATTCTGTGACTAGTGCTGTGCCCCAGCACTGAACCACTGTTCAATATAGTCATCAATGATCTGGATGAAGGGCTAGAGTGTTCCCTCAGCAAGTTTGCAGATCATCCCAAGCTTGGAGCAGTGGCTGGCACACCAGGAGCTGTGCTGCCATCCAGAGTGACCTGGACAGGCTAGAGACATGGGCAGGGAGAAACTTAATGACATTTAACAAGGGGAAGTGTAAAGTACTGCATCTGGGAAAGAACAACCCCATGGATCAGTACAGCCTGGGAACTGATGTATTGGAGAACAGCCCTGGGGAAAAAGCTCTAGGAGTGCTGGTGGCTAGGAGGATGCCCATGAGGCAGCAATGTGCCCTTGTGGCCAAGAGGCCAATGGCATCCTAGGATGCANCTTTCTAGGACCCTTCCAACCTTCAACATCCTGTGATACTCTGGAGACTCTTATCTCCACACAAATAGTTGGACACCAGTCTTCTACCTCCTGCTTGAACCACAGAAAGCCTCTGCTGGCTATGGCCATGAGTTGAGAAAGGGATGAGGGGGGAAAAGGCCACAGAAATGCACTGTATGATCCACTGCATGAGCACATACACACAAGCACACGTGCAATGCCATGCTTGCCTCTCAAACTCTGGCCATCTGGGGTGAGCCTGTGTCAGCAGAGAAGTGTGTCTGGTGAGTAATTTTGCTGTAGGTACTGCTTTTACCCCACATGAACTGACTTTGAAGTGAGAACTAGGTGCCAGCCTGAGTGGGGGAAAATGGAGATTTATATATTTAGCTTGTCACTGCACTCTGCAGAGCCCAGAAAGCAGGATGAGTGAAGTATTGGCAAGGATTTATAACAGGTGTTGGTTCTAATGTAAGTTCTTCCTGTGATTAAGTATCTAGTGAAGATTAGAGTTAGGGCTTTGGAAAAAGATGTAAGCATTGAAATATCAAGTCTGCTCTTGTAGTCTGTGTGGCCTCAAGACTTAAGGCAGCACTAGTGAGTGCAAGGGCTAAAAGAAGCCTAACTAAGGAAGGAGTAGAGCTAAAGGTGGGAAAATATGTGTTTATATATTGCAGTTGTGTTTCACTCAGTGGCAACCAGAAGCCAGAAATGAGTAGAGGAGCAAGGGACTAACTAACATCTCCTTTTCAGCTCTGAACTGGTGGGCCAGGGCAGGTTCCAGCTCCCTTTGGGGCTGTTGTTGGAGTTCAAGCTGCAGGCAAAGGAGGAGCTGGGCTCAGAGCTGCATTCTGAGAGGTGAAGACACTCAGAGATGGGTGTAAGAGCAGTAGAGGTGACTTTATCTGCCAGAACTAGCATCATAATACCATAAAAACTGGTAAAGCAGTTGAGTTTGGAGTACAAAATCATGATGAAGAGAATGGTTTGGAAAGGAGGCATGTACAAAGTGAGTTTAATTCCACATTCTTCTGGGCTGGAAAAATAAGAGCAAGTGCTAGTAGTGAGAAATGACTAATGCTTGTTTTTCCTCTAGGCACACAGGCACATAATTTTCAGGGGATTTCTAAGCCTTTAGTCAAACAAAGTGAATGAATAATATGTTTTCTTCTCTGCCTTGGTCACACAGATGGAGCTGATGAGTTAAGGCTGGAATTAGGGTTCAGGACTGGAGTGAAAGGAAGTGTGTAAGGCTTAGGGTTTCTGTTTGGACAGGAAATAAGAAAAGATTTAAATAATGGCCACTGGTCACTTAGAAATGACCAAGAATTCATTGTGGAAAAAAGAGATCTGCATCAATTAAGTCTATTACTACATTTTTGGAGGCACAGAAATGTCTACCAAGTGCAGGTCTTGAGCCTTTGGCTAAGTCCTGGTCCCTCAGTTGCAGTGAAAGCTAGGGAGAAGGGAAGTCTGGGGAATCAAACACTTCTAAGTCCAATCTGTTTCCCTATTCTCTAGGGCAGGGAAATGCAGGATGAGTTTACACTCCTCATATTGGAGAGGCTGAGAGCAGCTTCCCCTCAGCTATTGCCTCCCTGAGATGGGGAAGGTTAACACTAGGCTGGTGGCTGAGGGGTTATGATTAAGAGTTTGTGAACAGAGACATTTGTGAGTGAGGCTGAAAGGTGTTTTCAATGAGGAGTGGAGCTGTAGGATAAGTGAGGTTGTCAGCAGTGATGAATGACAACTGTTTTTTCCTCTGGATTCTGCTCTCCTGGGTATCGTTAAGGCTTGTGAGAGGATTAGGGACAGAGAAAAGACTTAGTTTTGAATCAAGTTCATTGCTGCAGTACTCATGGTTTTCTAGGATAGATGTGGGTGTAAGTATGGAGGAACAGGTCATGTTTGCTTTTCACCAGG
Organism: Bucco capensis; assembly: GCA_013396975.1. Lineage (NCBI taxonomy): Eukaryota > Metazoa > Chordata > Aves > Piciformes > Bucconidae > Bucco > Bucco capensis. The sequence goes on along the minus strand of VWZO01002559.1, from coordinate 798,907 downwards.
GACAAATCATCTGCACTCAGATGGAGGAAATGTTAGGGTAACTTAGAGGAAATGGCCTCAAGTTGCAGCAGGGGAGGTTTAGATTAGATATAAGGAGGAATGTCTTCCCTGCAAGGGTTGTTCAGTCTTGGCCCAGGCTGCCCAGGGAGGTGCTGGAGTCACCATCCCTGCAGGGGTTAAGAAACATTGAGCTGCTCTCCTTAGGGCCATGGGTTAGTGGTGTGGCAGTGCTAGGGATGCTTGGACTTGCTGAGCTTAGAGATCTCTTCCAACCTTTGTGATTCTGTGACTTTACTTTCATTAAGTTTACATGGTTTTGTGCAAGTGATACCATCAGCAAAGATGACTGCTAAAGTCCTGCTTTTCAACTTGTCCTCTTGAGGGAGATCCAGCTAACTAAATGATTAAAATTTAGGAGGAAAAATGATCTTTTATTGAAGTTTTTTTGTGTTGTCTTTCTGGGTCTAGATGTTAAAGTTTACTAGCAGTGTCCAGGTAGTATTTGCAGTTACAGGAAAGAACAGGACTAGCATTAGGGCAGAGTTTGGGGAAGGGAATATGGCTGAGTTAAATTTACTGCTGAATTCTGTGTAGCCTGTAAACAGAGAAGGAGAATGGATGCCTATGCAGTTCTTATTTACACTCTCATCACTTGAAAATGATTAAAGGTAGTGTGAACCTGATGCTAAAATGGGGCTGGGAAGAGCTCAGTTACTGGATGGAACTTCTACATGTTGATCAGTCAATCAGCAGGTCCAGATTTTATTCTGATGAAAGACATTGTTGTGCTTGAAAAGCTAGGATTATACTTTAGTTAGGATTAGGAGTTGGGAAAGAATAGATTTCAAGTCCCAACATGCTGCTGAATGCTTCATGCCCAGGAATCTGGGATGGATCAGTAGTGATGATGTTGTAAGTCAGACTTTGGTCTGAATGCTGGATTGAATATACTTGAGAATCAGAATAGCTGCCATAGCTGCTCAGGTTTTAAGGAAGAAAAAAAATCAGGGATCTGCATCTATTATTGGATTTTCCAGGTCTAGAAGAGTTGGAGAACACACATGATACCAGTGGCAAACATCATGCTCAATTCTGACACAGAAATCTGCCCTGCTTTTAGCTTTTTATTCTCCCCCAGAAGTTGTCACCAAGTCCTGCAATCCATATGTACCAAGCAAACCATCTTGGTTTGATAACTGCAGATGCCAAGCTCTGAACAAAAGCTGGCTTCTTGTTCTTGATCCTTGTTTTCCTTTATTTCTTGGAAACAATTCCTCCTCTACCTGAAAGCATGCAGATTTAGGGGATGAATAGGATTGATTTCAGTTCATGCTCAACTGTGGAAGCTTCTCAGAAATCAGAGGTTTCAGTATCTTCTCCCTGTATTGGAAGATAAATAAATAGCTAGATGCAGTGTGTTCAGTTTGGACAAATAGTGATTATTGTCTCAAGCAAACAAGGACTTTTGGGGGGGGGGCAGTTTAAAGAAAAACTAGTATTTTTTCCTGCTGTGTGCCAATTTCTGGAGGACACTGCTGTTGGTGTTCAGTTAAAAATTACATTGGTGAGGCATGAGGCAAGCCAGGAATATTCCTGTGAGTGTTAAGTCCTCACTGCTAACAGCAATTAGGCACAAGAAGTATATAAGATGATGCAACTTTGTAATAGTTTTCAGTGTAGAAGCACAATCCTTACAGTTCTCTCTCTTTACACTGCAATCATTAGAAAGCATAGGGGTTTTTTCTCTCAGAGTAAGCTCCAGTTCATCTTACTGGAGTGCCTAGCAAGTGGATATTGCTTCAGCTGTTGGCTGCTAGAGCCCTGGCACTGATGCTAACAAAGCACCAAAGGCATGCACCAGTGGGCAGGTAATGCACACCCTCTACTGCTTTAGTTCTCCTTGGAATTGCAATCCCTCTCCTGGACAGGTGCTCACTCTCTGAGCTTTGCTCTCTTTTTGCCTTAGAGGACTTTCATTTGTGAGCTTAAATGACTTGCAGTTTCAATATCAGAGAGAGATTTCTTTTGAGGGAAGTATCTCTGAAATCTATTTTTAGTTTAAAAAAAAACAACAAAGCTGATAGCATTAACTTGCTTTCAGATGTGGAAAATGCAGGATGTGTTTTCTTACCTCACTTGCCTATATTCATCACTAATTCCTGCAGAACAAAATCAGACACACATACAGCTCCCCTTAGGAAAAAGCAAAGAAAGGACTTGCTGAAGCATTGATAAAAGCTATTTGAGATGCCAGATAAAGAATTTATTTGAGAGGGCACCTCTTAATTGGTCATTTTCCAACAAAGAACTTAGACATTTTCCTTAATATCTCTCAAATAAACTTAGGAAGTTTGAAGAGGTCAAGGCTTGCTTTGGCTAGCTTAGGGCAGCAGGCCAGGAGGATTTCTGTTTTACTTCTAGTTATTACCTCCAGAAGAGTTATTTTAGGACAGCTGAATGTCAGCTGCACACTCCAAGTGGTGCTGATCACAAGCCATGTCCCAGTGACCAAGCAGAGCCTCACAAAATCCTCCCTGAGCAACTTAACAAACATTGGCCACTCTGCTCAGAGTCTAGGGATTGTGGCTTTAATCCAGCAAAACACTTAAATACAGGAGAAACTTGGAGCATCTACCAGTTGCCCTGAAATCCATCAGCCTTGGGAATGTAGTCAAGTGCTCTGCTGGCTCAGTGCCTGCAGGAATGATGACAGAGCTCTACCTCGTGGCTTTTAAATAGGAATATCCCTGCAGCATCAGGAGCAAATGGTGTTGGGGAATAGGTGTTGCTTGGGCTGTACCTTGTCTGGGGAGAAATAGGCCTCATTTTTCCATGCTGTCTTGTCTAGCAATGTTCTTGGCATTCCATTAATTGGGGGGAAAAAAAGTTATTGAATGGTGTAGCTGGTGAAAAGTTCTTATTCTCTAAATATGTGATAAGTGGCATATAGGGAAGATAAATTGATTTGCTCCATAATTTGTAGACATCAGAGTTTTCCAGCTGGAAATGGCAGCTGACAGAGGCAGGTTGCACTTCTCAGGCTTGCTTAAGGCTTTTTGGTGCCACTTTGCCTGGGCTGCAATGAACACAGACTCCAAAAAGCTAGGGGAGAGAGGAGAGATCAGAGCTTGGAGAGAATGTCAAATGATCATAACACAGAGTAAGACAAGGAAAAAACAACTTCTAGCACACCAGACACCATAGAGCAGCAGCAGCCAGGAGTGGAGGAAAAGCTCCTGTGGAGGGTGGTGGCAAAGCAGGGATGGAGCTGTGGGGAATGGGAATTGATTCCTGCCTAGCACAGCCAGAGGCCTGCTGCAGAGAAATACTGCACCTCTGTGCTGGGAAAAGGAAAGGAAGGGAACAAAAGACAAGGGGTAAAAAGGACATGATGCTTCTACTCTCCTTTTTGCTGAGACAACTCAAGAAAAAGATCATTTTCAGTGGAGCTACTCTGGAATAAGAGGGGAGAATCCAGCTCTGAGAGCTCTGTAATGGAATCAAATTGATCCAATCAGCAGAGAAGAATTACACTGGAGCAGGGATAAAAAAAAAGGATGTGCAGGTCTGGTGCTTTTGAAGCACAACAAAGAACCCACAATGGCCAAGCAGGACAATGAACAGGAGGAGAAAAATCACCACAAGTGCTAGTAGCTGAAGGATGGCTTTAAATCTGACACCTGCAGAATGGTAATAGTAATTATGTTTTGTTCTTTCTCTTAGAAAGGGGGGGAAGAAAAACCATTGAAACAGGGTGACATCAAATCTAAGAATCAGGAGTGGGACAGACCATGTAATTTAGAGCTATTTCAAAAGGATGCTAAATGGAAAGATGGGGAAATAATAGCAGGAGCTAAATTTTCCTTCCCCAAATGACAGCAGTTTCAGTCAGAGTCCTTTAAGTGCTTCTGGCAGGGAAAGAAAAAAAAAACAGTGCAAAAAGAAATTGTCTTTTAAAGAAGTGGTTTCACCCAACAATTGCATCTCTTGATAATGTAAGGATTTCTTGCCAATTTATTCTGCATGGCTACCTCTCTCCAAATCACAATGCTGTTGGTGTTTCTACCTGTGTCTCAAAACCAAAGCAAGCCAAACAAACATCTATCCCTGCTCTCTTTAGCACCCTGAGAGCTTTCCAACATGGAGCCCACATGAAACTAATAGAATTAGAGGAAAAGTTGAGCCTAAGAAGTTAATTCATTGCCAGATAAAGTGTTGTGAACTTGCACAAATTAAGGATAAGTTAAACAAACAAAAGATGGAGATTATAAATAAAGCAAAAATTCAATGTTAGATTTAAAAAAAAACAAAACCCAAACCCAACTGATTGGATGTTTTGGAATGAAATTCATTTTGGGCTTGGCTAGCATCCATCTAAAGATTTCCCCCCCCCCCTATAAATTAATAGCATAAAAGTCCCAGGCTGTGCTAAGTCTTATTCAGAGCAATTTTGTGTTTGCTAAATGGAATGTGACAGGGATCTGAAACACTGCTATACCACAGAAAATAATTAGTTGAGAAGTAACTTGATAATTTTACCACTGTGAAGAATGAATGGAAATCAACCTTCACTTTAATTATGTGCAAAGGAGAAGTATAATTACCTGCACAAGATACTAATCAGAGAAAATGATAATACATTCCTCTCTTATCTAGTAGATAGGGAACTAGCTTGCTTAATCTGTTCACCTCTGGTGTATCAAAGATAGCAAATTAGTTACTGCTGAGCTATCTGTATGCTGAGGTTACCTGAATCATTTTATTCAGCCCTTGAGATAAATGCTTATGGAGAAATCTGGATAAAAATAATTACCAACCACTATGGGAAGGTTCCAAAGTTAAAGAAGAAAGTCCAAATAGCTTTCTGCAGCTCCAGAATATCAATGGACTGTGGAAATGTAGAGGTCACAGAGGCAAGAAATGGCCACAGGTTACTCCAGGCTGACTTGTCACAACCTTCGTGGTTGCCAGAGGTGGTTCTGGAGAGTCCTTTTGCATTGGCAAGGTTCTTGATGCTTTTCACAGGATGTCAGGGGTTGGAAGGGCCCTGGAAAGCTCATCTAGTGCAACCTCCCTGCCAGAGCAGGAGCACCTAGAGCAGCTCACACAGCAATGTGTCCAGGCAGCTCTGCAATGGCTCCAGACAAGGAGACTCCACAGGCTCCTGGGCAGCCTGGGCCAGTGCTCTGGCACCTGAACTGCAAACAAGTTCCTCCTCA